>CAJHQP010000213.1:0-239797 GCA_905132765.1 Moricandia arvensis | reverse complement strand
TCCACCTAATTCATCCAATATGCCTGAAAAACGCTCGCAAGAACATCACAGTTATGACGAGCTGGTGGGCTAACTGTTGGGTCAAAATCGGTTACGATAGAATCAACATCAGAAACCTACCGGGAAAATGCGCCCTTTTTGAAAGAAAGAGATAATATCTCGGAAAAAAGGAACGGAAAAAATTGAGGTCAAATCTTGGCTGACCACAACGGAACGGTCTGCATTAAAGAGCCATCGGGAAGAGTTTGTCTTAAGACCTCGGGTAAACGTATCCCTGAACGACAATACGACGAAACATTCACCAAACTCCCCGGACGGAGAATTTGTTCGAGCAAGACGTCCAACTCGTCGAACGGGGAAATTGAAACACAAGAACTGACCAACTCGCCCGTTCGACGAGTTGGGCAATGCAGGCCGACCAACTCGCCGAACGGGCGAGTTGGACGGCATGGCACGACCAACTCGCCGAACGGGCGAGTTGGACGGCATGGCACGACCAACTCGCCAAACGGGCAAGTTGGATTGATCAAGATGACCAACTCGCCAAACGGGCGAGTTAGGTAGCACAAGCAATCCGACTCGCCCGTTCGGCAAGTCAGATCAATCAGTCCATTTTCACCTCGTCCTCATAACTCCCTCTTTCAAAACTTGATCGAACTTATCTTTGTTCTGTCTCGATCGTGATTGACATTGGAACTTTACCGAAAGAACTCGTTTTCTCGAGAAAGGATCAGGTCGATCGTATGAGACGGTAACGGTTAATTAAACACCTGGAGTCACACACCCCATACGAAAGATCCTAACTCTCAAACGACATCGTCTTAGGAATGCTCTTTCGATAAAATCGTAAAAACGCCCAAGTCAAAAACCGGCCCGATAAGGTAAAAAACTCGGCTAAAGGCCCACTCACCATTTTATCAAAAATCGAGCCCAAGCTTTGTGACGGTTTATCTTTTATATTGAAGGAAGGGATAAATGTTAAGTTGTGAAGATAAATGTCAAGATCGGATGATAAATGTTAAGTTTCCAAAGATAATCATGAAGATCAAGGAAAAAAAGGAATATTTCTGCGAAGCGATAAATTCGACCAAGGGCAAAAGGTGAAAGAGCAAACCGCCTCTAGAGGAGTATATAAGGACTTCGAGGGTGATTATGCAAGGGACACACGAAAATCTCTACTCAACGCAAACATAGCATAGCACTTAAAGCATTATGCAACTTTCCGTTTTTGTTATTTGAGTTGCGACTCAACTAAGGTTTTGCAGTCTTAGATTGTTAGAACTAGGGATCTCGCCGACAGCTCTCATAGTCAAGGCTCTATCCTGTTGTAAACGCTCATACGAAAATTCGGAATAAGACATCTATTTTCTCTTTTTTCAATTCTTACTTTACTTTTCAATCTTTACTTCGTATTCTGACTGATTGTCGTGTGGTTTAGCATATATCCGGAACCTATGAGAAACTAGAGTTTACCCTGCGCTCCTAATTTAACGGAAATCGACAGTGGGAATTCGCTTCCAACAATGATATCGTGACTGACCATCGATCAATACCCGCTAGGGACCGTCGATCGACGGTAGTGAAGATGTTTGTATATTTGCTGATTCTTATTTATTTTAGCGATTGCAGATGAGGGACAGAATAACCAAAGCATGTTTCGACGTTGGTGGCTCCATTTCCGCACCATCAAGACCTCCATGTCGTGACCCTTGGCCTAAAGAGGAGAAGGAGTTGATCAACATATTTGAGTATTACCTTGATCCTAAGGCAGTTATAGCTTCGAGAGGATGCACCCACAGAGTTGTGTCTCAAAACTGGATTGACTACGACACTCTCTATTACAACGCCTGGCAAGGTGTTTCCATTGAGACCACCAGGTTCGTCGACAGAGATGTCCTGACAAAGCTAGGGCTCCGGTCTGATATCAGAGACATGATAGGAGAGTTGGGGATGGAAACCATGGCTACTAGGCCATATGCACTCTATCCCGACCTGGTCCATTAGTTTATGGCCACAGCTCGAGTGATTTATCATAACTCCAGGGCGCAGAGGGTGAAGCCTACCTGACTTTCATGATCAGAGTCATCAGATACAAAATCACCATTCCCGACATCTGCCATATCTACGGGTTTAACAACACCGAGAATCTTGGCTGCATTGTCGCTTCCTTCCCTTCAGATACCGCTTTATTGGGACTCATAGCCACACGCCACTTCAAAATCCAGCTCAGACCGACGTCTGCCACCCGTCCCTGCGCTACTTCCTGAAGATCCTTGCCAACACTCTATTTTGCAAGATGGAGCCCAACAAGCTGAGGGTTCAAAAGCTCACATTTTTGTAAGAGTCTGTCAGATGCTAGGTTGAGCTTGATGAGGAGGTTGTATCACCACCACTGAGCGACCAGTAGGTGAATCTGGGGGCTATTTTCAGTGAGCACTTGGTGTCCCTGAAGGAGAAACCTTTCAAGGGATCCGACAAGAAGAAGGAGGCAGTGGGGATCCTTCTGACACCCAATATTTTACATCTTGAGATCAGCCTTCAAGGAGCCTCTGTGGAGGCAGAGATAGAGTACATGGATGAGGCTCACTTGACGAGGGCAGGTTGGCTGAAGCAAGGATGCTTCTGGTCCTTTGTGGATGATGCAGGGCCGCATATGATAGAGCATTCCAAGCGCGATGTGACAGACTTTGTCGATAACCAAACACGCCTTGAGTTTAAACCAGAGGAGCGCCTCTTGCGCAATGCACCTGTCCGTATACGCCATAGAGGAGGACTCAAAGAAGCGCACACACCGGCATAGGACAAGCCAGAAGCAGCACCACCCCCCTCTTCTAGCATTCCCACAGATCCCACAGATCCCCATTCACGATCACGGAGAATTCTAGAGAGTCGTGGTGGGTGCACTTCACGCCATATGAGGTAAGATAGAGACGATGTCCAGGTGCCAGTGCTTCAGCTGTCTGTGCACCAGAGTGAGGTCGCCCCCAGAAGCTCCAGCACCACCACACCAGCCAGACATGGACACTTCCGACGAGGAGTAGCTTTACATTTTGCTCTCCTCATTTTTATTTCATTTTCAAACTTAAGCATGAACTTATTTTATTTTGTTAGCTTTGTTGGATTTAGAACTTATGATTATTATTATCAACGTTTGCTATTTTAACATGATTTTTTGAGTGTCTAACAGTGCTAACACAAAGAGAGATGATCAAACTACAGAGATTTTAGACACTTTTTACAGTTACTTACTGACGGGTTCATGATGTCTGTCGAGCATCGATCGATAGTCCTTAGATACCGTTGATCGATGGCAACTATGACAGAGAGGTATGAGTTCTTAAATCCTAACAACTAACTTATTTTCATTCCAATTTATTTAAACCCACCAATCTCAGAATATTTTACACTGAGACAGTGTTATTCAAGTCTGGGGGGAGGTAGTTACTAATACCATATTTTATTTTTTATGTTTTATTTCAAACTAACAATTTTTAAAACTGTTTTATTGAGTCAGAATTAGAAGTTAAGTATAGACTATAACATTTTCTGGAACAATTTGTTGCACCATTTTCTAGCACCATTCTGAGATTGAATGGAAAAGCTAAGTAGATTGATTATCATGTAACACCCACACTTGCTAAAAATTCTGAAGGAAACAAAGCTAACCTCCAACCTAAGTAACTATATTTGCTTGTTCTTGGGCTTGGTATACATAGGATCGAAATTCTCTTGAAAATCTGAAAGGTAAAAATACTTTACTTTCTAATCCTCTTCTCACCTTTCTTCAGCATCTATAAAAAAAATTGAGATGATTTCCTGAGATGCAGAGGGGTAGGTACATTACTGCTGACTCCACTATTTGTATCAGCTTCATTGTCCATTGAGTTTGAGATCTAAAGAGATTCAGAGAAGAAAGAAGAGAGAGGAAAAGGATTAGAAAGATTACTTGTGGTTCAGACACCTGCTTGGGTAAGAATCGACGTGTCCTTTGATTGATACCCCCAGGATAAAGCATGGACCCTATATTATGTATATAAATGAGGATAGTAGAGGGTATTTCAGATAGCTTCTGGTAGGTTGTGGTAAGAAATATTGATTAGCTAATCAAAGTACATGGAAATGCTCTAGATGTGGTTGCAACAGAAACTTAGGTGAAACAGTGTTTTAAGAAGCTGGTAAGTCTTTGTGTTTTCAAACCTTTCACTGATTCATTCTACGTTTTGCTTGAGGGCAAGCAGAGGATAAGTCTGGGGAAGTTGATATGTCATGGGTATTACCTGATTTCACCCAAGATATTTATATGGTTTTAGAGTCGTTTATATGCAATCGGTATTGTTTTAGAGTTCTTACAGGTTCACGTACTCATTGGAAGCAGTTGGAGCTTTTAGATCATTCTAGAGCATTGAAGAATGCTCAGCCGAAAACTCGAAGTTAGAACCAGAATACGCAGAAACCATCGATCGACGTCTCACCTTGAGCGTCAATCGGCAGTCAACACTTTCGCGAGTTAATAGAAGATTTGAAGAAATCACAGTTTTACCCAAAAGTTCCATTATTTGCAAGACAAGTCCATGGCCGCATTTTTGACTATTTATTAGGTTTCTTAGCTATTTTGCAAGACACACTTGCTTTTACAACCCTTTTGATACTTTCAACTTTGACGGCTACCATTAGAGAGAGATATATTCATACACATAGTAAGATCTTGAACTCCCTTGTTTTCTTATTGTTATTTCTATGCAATTCATTCAGCTATTCATCATGTTTATCACAATCATGTTTGAGTAGTCTATTGTTAGATTTAGGATTCTTCTACGGTAGTTAATGGCTTGCTGATGTTATGAAATTGTTAGGGTTATTGAACCTAGATCTTTTATAATCTGAAACCAAACCAACTCGGTTACTTGCTTTATTTTAATTATTTTATTTGCATTTAATTGATTTGTTTTAGCTTGATAATGATCCCATAGAAATAAAGCGTAAGAACGATCCTCTAGAATTGAATCTCAATTACTACATCTACAATGTTAGCTTTGGACTAGTAAACACTCAATTTACTGTATCAGAGGAATGATACAGTTGATGAAAGATGGTTTGATTGTAAGATAAATAATAAAGATCTCCTCTTTTATTTGTCTTGCATCTATTGTGATCCTATTCACAACTGAGACATATTTTATGGGAGATGATTTAGAAAATTGCAATTAACAGAGTAGAAACATGGCTTATGTGTGGGGATTTTAATGAAATATTAAAGCCAGAGGAAAAGGTTGGAGGTAAGAAACGAGATCCTGGTCACTTCTCGATTTTAATAATATGATCCATACAAGCCGCATGAAAGATTTACCATATACTGGTAATAACCTAACTTGGAGTAATAAGAGGAAAGACAATCTCATTCAAAGTTGGATTGATAGAGCTTTTGCAAACAATGAATGGCGAGCAATGTATGCGGCATCTCAAGTTCAGTGACTTGAGATGATTGAATTTGATCATAGGCCAGGAATAATCAAGATTCGCAGAGACTTTGACTTTGGAAACAAGCAATTTATGTTTGGTAGTCATGGTTGTAAAATTAATTTTTATGATTTCTATTATAAAATCTACCCAAAACCTAATCTAGATTTATATCAATTCAGTCCTAATAGTTATCTAAGAGAGAAGAAAGAAACACTAACCTTAAGCCATGTTTTCCTTAGTTTTTGGTACTAGGATCAATCATCAATTTGATCTTCTCCTCTTTAACCTTCTCTTTAGTGATTTCTTTGATGGAAATAAACCCAAACTTTTCTCTTAATCAATATTATTAGTGTCACCATGAGAGAAGTCATTCTCTCTTTCTTAGTTTTACTTTACGGCAAGAAGAAGTGTGGCCATATATATATTTATTGTCTTGTCTACTCTTTAATGAAAAGACCACCACTATTAATATTTATATATATGATTATAGAGAAAAGAACATTTATAATTAAGGTAAAGTAGGAGGTTTATCAATGCACCAAAACTCTAATGACTTTAATCGAAACCGATTCATCACGGTATCGTCTTTAATATTAGAATTCATGACTTTCATGTAAACTTGGATTTTATAATCAAACCAAAAGACACATAGGACATATAAGAATATAAAATATTTTTACATTCTCCCTATTGACCTTTGTGTCGTCTTAAGTGTTCAATAACTTTAATGTGCACTTTTACGTCAAGTTCACTTAATCTTTACTAAAACTAGAAATGATCGAATCATGGAGGTTGTATGTCATTAAATGAATAGTCTCTTCCATGTATCACAGGTCATTTCCAATTTTATATTATCCTTACATGAGAAGAACATTTATTCTCAAAACTTTATCATATGCTATCTTTGAACCTTATTTGTATACACATTCTTTAATGATAACATATTTACTAAATCAGAAACGTAACTTTAAGTGAATTCCTAGGTGTCAAAAACTTAATGAGCATTCCATAATTTTAACAGCAAGGTTTTATCTATAATACCCATACGCCCTAAATGACCATTGAACGCTTTGGGTGGTAAAGCTTTAGTTTGTGGATCCGCCATCATTACATCATTTCTTGTGTGCTCAAAAGACACTCTATGTTTCTAAACTTCTTCTTTAATAGACAAGTATTTTAACTTAATGTGCGTAGCACTGTTCCTATATTGTCGTCCTTTCAAAAGAAGACAGCTGTGAAATAATCACCATAAACTCTCAACGGCTTAGCTATAATTAATGTCGACGATCCAAAGCCTTGAGATAAATTATCGCAGCCACTATTCACGAACTGTAACCTCAAAGCATGTCACAATTCAACATTAATAGTGGAAGTAGCAATGACAGACTGCTTTCCACTTTCCTTATATTGTTTCCTCAATTAATAGGAACAATAGCTAAACGTTGATTTTACCATCAACGCATCCAACAGAATCTTGAATCTGAATATCCAATGACCTGTAACTAATTGGATCTCTTTTATTTAAGCATGTTCTCGATGGTGCCTTGCGAGTACCAGAGGACCTTTCTTTGCAGCTTTCCACTGGTTCATTTCAGGGTTACTTTCATATCGACCCAACTTTCCAATATCAAAACTGATATCAAACTAATTAAATGTCTGATATAGTTCAAACTCCTAACCACTAATGTCTAAGAAAATATTACTATTCCTTTACGCTCCAATTCATTCTTAACACACTATATTTTTCTAAACTTCCCCCTTTTGAATTGGAGCTATATCTACAGAGTATTTTTATTTTTTTTTATATCTCTTTAAGATCTTACTGATATATTCTTTCTGAGACAAGCTCAATATTTCTTGTGATATTTCTCAAAAGATTTACATTCTGATCACATAAGAAGTCTCACATATATCTTTCATTTCAAAGTTCTTAGAGAGATACTACTTTACATTATCTAACATGCATATGTTATTTGCAGCAATCATAATTACATCAACGATAAGACTAGTTTCAAAAAATTGCTCCCTCTGACTTTAATGTAGATAAATTGATCAAAGATCATCTCTACAAAACATATGTCGTGATAGTATCATTAAACTTCAAATATCATTTTCTGGAAGCTTATTTTAGTCTATATATTGACTTTCTCAGCTTACACACCATATTTTTCTTTTCATGTGGCTATGAAACCTTAATGTTGGTCCATATATACTTCCTCCTCAAACTCTCCATTCAAAAAGACGGTTAAACATCCATCTAGTGAAACTCAAGATCACAATGGGCCACCAAAGCCAAAAACTATTCCAAGAGAATCCTTTTTGCAATTGGAGAGTAGATATCTTTATAGTTAATGCCATCTTTTCTGGGTGAAACCTTTAGCAACAAAACGAGCCTTGTATCTTTCAATGTCCCTTTCAAGTCGCATTTAGTCTTAAAGACCCATTTACAACCAACGGTATTGAAACCATCAGACAACTCTACTAAGTACTAAACTTTGTTATCACCCATAGATTTCATCTGCTTTTATGGCATCAAGCCTTTTCATAATTATCACTTACCATGGCCTTTCTAATGATATCGGGGTTTCATCAATCAATATTTTTTAAGCCACATTCACTTTCAATAGCAACCACATAGTTATTTGATATGGCAGGTCTTCTTTCCCATTCAGATCGCTTTAAATTTACTTGTGGTTCACTATTCTCTACTTGAATTGTAATAGGTTCATCGACTATATATTTTAGCTAGTGGGATAACTGCATCCTCGTGTTGTTCGATTGTGTCATTGAATATGAGACAACAATTGAAACAACTACCTCAGGCGCAACTTTAGGTGAACGAATTTCAACCTAAATTTTATTAATATCCACCCTTCACAGTTTACCACTCCTACTAGTTTCACTATTCTCAATGAAGCTAGCATTATTTGTTTCAACTATTCTCATACTATAGTTAGAAAAATAAAATGTCTACCCTTTGATTCTTTAAGGATAGCCAATAAGGATCAAGTTTCTTTTCACACTCCATCAAAAAGTACCAAAAAGGCCACATATATTGGTGTGTATTGACTCAAGAAGCTAAGTGTTATTAGACGCGCTACACTTAATGCATCTACTTTTAACCACCAAGTATTAATAGATATTTCAAACAAGATTCCATTCATAGTAAACAAAATTTAATGTTTACTTTTCTTGTTGAAATAACCTATCTTTTTCAGAAAATTCTTCTTGAGGTGTCTCAGTTTCTTACAAAAGAAACATTTTATTTTATGCTGGATTTTACATTTAGGCCTTTATCATTTCTACATGGAATTATTTGGCTGCTACTAACATTTCCAGGATCTATGAGGTTATCAAATTGGTCCTTCATCTTCCTTAATTTTCCGTACCCTTGAATCAGCATAACCTTAAATTCCTTAAAGTTCCATCTATCTTTAATGTTGTTGTCATTCACGTGGAACTGTCTAAACTCAAGAGGTAGAAGGTTCATGATAAATTGGACCAGGAACTATTCATGCATCTCCATTCCTAAGGTCTTAAACTTTGCGGTAGATGGTTCACATGATCATAGGTTAGTTGAGACCAGTCAAACATTTTCGTCGTTAGCTCATTTATGAGACTTCCTACAGTCGACTTACAACCAACTTTAACTATGAACACTCCTTATATCTACTATATAAATTCCTTCTCATTCTTTGTCTTAAGCATCGATGACTTAACCCTTTCACCCGTCATCAACCTCATTATGTTCAAACTTAACCTATTAGATTTCTCTCATCTCTTACACACCGAGACTTTTCATATACGGAGTTATCTTTTGTAATAGTTGAAGGTTCCTCGTCATTTACTATGGCAAATTCCAAAGTCATTACACTCAGTATAGACCGGATCTTTTTGAATCACTTGCCATAATTGAGTGTATTGAACTTTATGACAGAATTAACAAATGTAAACACATTTTTAATGAAGCTGCAAACTTTTATACATGCTTACCCCTCTACTGCTTTGAAACCTTACTACAGATTTTATACTTAATATAAACTTTACGTTTGTATTAAAGTAACATTTGGGCAATACTTAAACACAAACACTTTCAGTGATGCTAAAATACACTTTACTGACTAATCATTTCTAAATCAAGTCAAATAGTGTTCATACCTTTGGGTATAAACACTATCAACTATAATTAAAAAATGACTAATCATTTTCATATTATTAATTATATTCAGTGATCCAACTTTGGGTGATCTCCCAGAATATAGAAAATAAAATAATTGATCATTGAAACTTTAATGTCATTTATAGCATATCGTCATGTCACAAACTATATAAATATTAAAACACTAATAGGCCAAAATATTCTAATATTATGTTAATATATCATAACATAATTATTCTATATTGTGTTAATATTTCATAACACAAATTACCTATTAATTAAATGCAGCGGAAACATTTTAACCTTAACATTTTTAACTAAATATATATAAAATTTTAAATTTATAAAATACTTATATATAAATGTCCTAAACTATATGGACACAAAGCCAACAAACCGGCAACACTATTTTATCACCGGTTCTCTATTTAGGTTTTAAATATGAAAGCTACTTGCGTGCATCATTATTATTACCTCAAAACATTTCATTTATTCACATATTTATATTTTCCTTTCTCACTGTGAAAATCCTTACGGTCACAATTCTTAATGGTGACTCTTCACAATATTACGACAGTAACGGTCACTTAAACCATACATGCGTGCAAATGTCAAATAAAATCCCGAAAACAACATATTGTGCATCCGCATGAAACGACATTCATCACTTAATCACAAGATCATCATTTGTTTATAACTAGATTATTGTTTCCCTTTGGTTCTATTTATCAACCTTCCCACCAATCAACATAAACCAGTTATTTAACTTATCATGTTTTAAAATATTTTGATGTCGGTGATATAGAGAACCGTAATCATTTCTGGAAACATATCACATATAATCCAATCATCCTTTCAAACAAATAACTTAACACAAACTTCATGCATGCATCCTTACGTTGTTAAACATAATTTTATTTCTTTTCAGACATGTACCCTATGTGACTTTTTGTTAAATCACAACTTTTAATTGTGACTTTCCAGAAGAAAAAAAATCTAACCCATGCGGATACATTACCAACATACGGTTATGAATCGTACTTGTACTTAACAATATATATATATATATATATATATATATATATATATATATATTAAGCGACTATAATTTCTGTTATGATACTTAGACAAAATACCATAAATTTTCCAGAAAGTTTTTTATTTAGGAAAAAGCTAGTGGCTTTAATCCATATAATGAAACACTCGTTCTCAGACCTGATCGAATATACTTTAACAATAGATACGTTTACGTTGCCGTCTGATAAATGAGAACTTTACGTTTACTATTTCATGAATCATGAACACTCTTTACAATGAATTAAACCATACATGTTCATGAAAGCATGAGAATTAATTACAGTGAATTAAATAAATCTAAAATGTCTCTGATACCAAATGTAAGATTAACTTTTATGATTTCTATTATTAAATCTACCCAAGACCTAATCTAGATTTATATCAATTCAATCCTAATAGTATTCTAAGAGAGAAGAAAGAAACACTAACTTTAATCCATGCCTTCCAGGTTTGGTATTAGGATCAATCCTCAATTTGATATTCTCCTCTTTAACCTTCTCTTTAGTGATTTTTTTGATGGACAGAAATTCAAACATTTCTCTTAATCAATATTGTTAGTGTCATATGAGAGAAGTCATTTTCTCTTTCTTAGTTTTATTTTACGGCAAGAAGAAGTGTGGCCATATATTTATTGTCTTTGCTACTCTTTAATGAAGAGAGATCACACTTTACACCCTTTTAATTTAAACACCATTATTAATATTTATTTATATGATTACAGAGAAAAGAACATTTATAATTAAGCTAAATTAGGAGGGTTATCAATAGACCCAAACTCTAATGACTTTTATCAAAACCGATCCATCAGGATATCGTTTTTAATATTAGAATTCATGACTTTAATGTGAACTTGGATTTTATAATCAAACCAAAAGACACATAGGTCATATAAAATATTCTTACAATAGTTAGATAATGTTGGTTTCTGGAACGTTGTTAATGATAGTCGAAATTATCATGATAATCTTAACAATGTTTCATTGACTCGAAACAATACGAGACTGTCATCATGCTATTTCAGAATAGAGAAGTACTTCTAGATCAAATTCTGATAAACAGATTGAAAATTAAATATTAGATTGACATATCACATTAAGATTTTCATTCAACTACGTATGATATTCATCTACTGCAATTAGAACTTGCTACTGCGTATCAGGATGAGGACGCATTCTAGTTTTATAAAAAATCATGTTAAATGGTTAACTAGAGGTGCTCAGTTATATCATGCTTGTACTAAGAATCGAAGAGTACAAAATAAAATCTTTTGTATGAAAAATAATCAACGAATCCATGTACAAGGTAACCAAATGATATCCTTAGAAGCTGAACGTTACTTTAGAGAACTATTTACAACACAGGATCCATTAGGATATTGACTTGGCATTAGGTAACATCGAATGTGTAGTAACAGATGATATGAATGTTTTTCTTATTCCCACTGGTTCTACTGAGGAATTACATCAAAGTGTTTTCTCAATTGGTTCTCATAGAGCTCCTAGTCGGATGGTTTGACAGCGAGTTTCTACAGAACTTATTTGGATGTCGTTGGATCATCTATTGTAGAAGAAGTTCAACATTTATTTGACATCGGTTCCTTTTCGTCTGGTTTTAATCATACTAATCTTTTTCTAATCCCAAAGATTGATACGCCTCAAACTATGAAAGATTTTCGTCCAATTACTCTTTGCAGTGTAAATACAAGATTGTCTCCAAAATATTTAGTGCAGTGGTTAGAGGACGTCCTCTCAAGAGTGGTTTCTGAAAACCAAGCTGCTTACATCACATGAAGACATATTTTGGATAAAGTTTTGCTAGAAAATGAGGTATTTCATTCTCTTAAAGTTAGACAGCGGTGTGCCCACTCATACATGGTAGTTAAAACAGATATTAGTAAGGCTTATGATTGTATTGAATGGAGTTTCCTTGAAAATGTACTACATAAGAAAGGTTTTAATTATATTTGGATAGGCTTGATTATTGAATGTGAATCATTAGTTTCTTTCTCTGTTCTTGTCAATGGCAGTCCATATGGTAATTTTACACCATCTCGAGGGATTCGCCAAGGTGATCCGTTGTCTCCATATCTATATATCTTATGTGATGATTTCGTCTCTTCTATGATGAATAAATCTGTATCCGAACATAAGATCCAGCCTCTACGAGTCAGCTTCTATGATGAATAAAGCTGTATCCGAACTATTTACAACCTAGATAAATCAACTATTACTTTTGGTGAAAAGGTTTTCCAGCATATACGTGAGTCGATTAAATCAACACTCAACATTCAGAATATTGGTGGAGATGGGGAATATTTAGGACTTCCTGAACAATTTGGAAGTAACAAGGTAGAGATGTTTCGATATATTAAAACTATGTTCTCAAACGTACAAATTGATAGTGGAACATATTTCTCACTTCTGCTAGGAAAGAAACTCTAATCAAAAGTGTTGCAATGGCCATGCCAAGTTTTCACTGACATATTTCAAGTTAGCAATGGGAATTTGTTATGAACTTGATAGTCTCATTACTAGTTTTTGGTGGGGTACTAACAATGGGAAAACAAAGATGTCATGGATATCTTGGAAGCAACTTACTCGATCCAAAGCAGAAGGAGGTCTAGGTTTTCGAAATCTTCACAAGTTTAATCAATCTCTCCTAGCCAACCTGTTTTGGAAAATTATGCATCGACCTAACAGCTTATTTTATCGTGTATTACATCATCGATATTTCGGAAGAACAACAATATGGAAGGCAAATCTTGGATGGCAAGCATCTTATGGTTGGAAATCTCTACTATTTGGACGAGAGTTACTTGAGAAGGGAGTACAACATGGAATTGGAGATGGCACTACTGTAGCACTTGGTGACTGCTGGCTACTTCTTCAGATATCTCGGCCTCCAGCCCTACTTCCTCAAACCAATCCTCTCTTGTGTGTTTCCTCGTTTATTAATCAAAGCACTAAACAGTGGGATCATCAAGCTATAAATGATCTTATATAACAACAAGATCATCATCTTATTCGTAATATATTCCTTACTACGGTTAATCATTAAGATTTCAAAATATGGCCGCACACCAAAGATGGAAATTTCACGGTAAAATTAGGCTACCATTTTAGTTTCAATCAAGCATCTGTCCTGTTGAATGGAACCCTCCTCTAGCTCACCATCTATACCTGGAAAGGAAAGTATAGTCAGTAGACACGGTCCCTAAAATAAAAATTTCCTATGGAAACTAATGTCCGACATCTTACCTTTGTTGGATAATCTACGTAAACATTATGTTTCAGTCAATTATAATGCATCTGTTTCTGCTCTGATATCGAAACTATTAATCATACTTTCTTTCAATCTCGTTATTCCCAAGGAGTATGGAAACTCTCCGGACTCCTGCTTGGATTCAGCAATCTCTGTAGAAGACAAAATTCAATGCTTATTAAGCCTAGAAAATGACAAAATTTACCAAGAAATGTTTGTCTCTTACCTATTTGGCTGTTGTGGAGTATTTGGAAAGGGAGAAATGAGCTTTTATATACAAAGAATGTTCTAAGTGATCTGGTCACATTTTCATGCGCACATGTAGATGTAAATGAATGGATCAACATAGAAGGCGACCAAAGCTCTCCATAGTCTCCAACATCATTTCGGATTGACTCCGACAACAATGGACAAAACCACGGATTGGATGGCTCAAATGTAACTTTGATGTTGCTCATCGCGAGGAAACGTTTCCTCCGGCATGGGATGGATAATTCAAAATCATTATGGCACCTCTCTTCACTGTCGTATAGGTCCTTTTGAAGGTAGGCATTCAGTTTTGGAAGCTAAGTGTACATCTCTATTCTGGGCTATACAAGCATGCTAAGGACTAAGATATCGACACATCATTTTTGAATGAGGTAATTCAACGATCATCAATATTCTCAAGAATATGAAATAAATAGGAAGCTCCAACCAATTACTCATACAATCACTACGGGGAAGAGTTATTTCGATGGAATGGAATATCTACATTAAAAAGGTCTAGTAATCGTTGCACGAATGCTTTAGCAAAGCATGCTTTTGAGGGTAATACATATAGTTCAATGTACCATCTGTATCCATTTTTCTTAGACATCTTGTAATAACTAACTAAATTTTGATCCGTGTTTTTAAAGCGCATGATTATGCTGTAAAAATGTGATAAAAACATTTTAATTTCTTTTGTTCGGAGAAATCTGCGCCATTTAAAACCAGTTCCATTTAGGAAATACTCATTTAAACTCCACCGCTTCAAACACGATTCATTTTTGGTTCATCCCATGTAAGTCTTTTCCATTTTGAAACAATCTCATAATTTGTCAATATTTTGTATATTAAAAATTTAAAGCTATAATACAACATGTCTTATGTATACCACTCTAATTTATGAATAACACTTTAATGAAAACTTTATTATGTGACAACTATTTACAATATAAGAATAACCAAATATTGCATGATTATATATTTCATTACTTTAATGAAAATAAAATCTTGTTATTATAATATAGACATGAAAACCTGATATAATAGCTTTAATTCTAAGTAAGAAATTCTTATTGTTAGATATAAAAACAGAAATATTAAGTGATTTACTGTTATAAATTTATGTGCAACTCTCTAACAGTTAACCAACATTAAGATATTAGCTAAAAATATAGTTATTATAATATATTTAAACGTATGCCACATATATGTTGTAAAACTAATATTAGAAAGTATATAGTATAATTAATATATAAGGATATCCCTTATATATTAAAAGAGAAACATTACAACATTTAATTAGGAAACTTTTTCACTAAAATCTACAAATCACAAAAAGACTATAAAAAAATTATTATAGATCATTCCTTTACAAAACAAACTTGGACTCCACTTGATATGATAGAAGACTCCGTCAGAAGACTTTCAGGAAGTCTTCTAGCACATTATATGTTAGAAGACTTCTAAGAAGACTTCCTTGGAAGTCTTCCAAGTCATCTCAGATCTGAAAAATCTGCAAAAATAAAATAAATCAGTAAGAAAGACATGAGATAAAAATGAAAAAATGATATAAAGTTTGGTGTTTTTATGTTCAAAGATATTAGAGAGAGGTTGGCGAGTTTTAGTTTGGGAAAAAGGTAAGAACTTTAGAAGACTTAATGAACTAAAAGACTTCCGAGAAATCTTCTAGTGCATTAAATATTATAAGACTTTCGGGAAGATTTTCCAAGAAGTCTTCCAAGTCGTCTCAGATCTGAAAAACTGTGCATATCCAAAAACATTCAGTTGACTTCAAAACATTGAAATTTTTTTAAAATGATGTAAGAATTTAAAACAACAAAAAAACTTCAAAAGTTATGAGCTTTAAGCAAGAAAATGTTACCAAATGAAAAAAATATGAAATATAGATCTACCTTTAAAATAATGAAAAACCTACAAAAACAAAATAAATCAGTAAGAAAGACATGAGATAAACATGAGAAATTGATATAAAGTTTGGTGTTTTTAAGTTCAAAGATATTAGAGAGAGACTGAAGAGTTTTAGTTTGGAAAAATGTAGGAACTTTAAGCAACAATAAATTTACCAAAACTCCACTATAAAGACTTACCAAAATTCTCAGATCTGTTATAAAAGAGGAGATATGGGAGAAAACTCCACGAGAAGATTTCTAGGAAGTCTTCTGGAAGACTTAATCACTAGAAGACTTCCTGGAAGTCTTCCAAGTCGTCTTAGATCTGGAAAAACACATGTTTATCTAAAAGAATTCAATTGAATTCAACATATTGAAAAACTTCAAAAATAAAGTAAGAAATTAAAACAACAAAAAGAGTTTTCAAAAGTTAAGAGCTTTAAGCAACAAGGGGTTACCAAATGAAAAAAAAAATATGATTCCTAGATCTACCTTTAAAGGGGTGGAAGATGAGAACTATGTAATGGAAAACCTGCAAAAACAAAATAAATCATTGAGAAAAACATGAGATAAAAATGAAAAATTGATAGAAAGTTTTTTTTTAATTTCAAAGAGATTAGAGAGAGGTTGAAGATTTTTAGAATAAGAAAATTACATTTTTGTTGCAGCCATTTGAGAGAAAGAAAAAGAATGTATAAATTTTTCTTTATATAAAGAGATAAAAATTCCAATAAAATTAAATATTTTTGATTCAAATGACTTTCAAGTAAGTTTTCTAATAAATATTTTTGGACCATAAATTTAATGTTCGCCCTGAAAATTTTGGCGGAAATCTTTAATGCATCATTTGTTGAAAGACTTAAGTCACTTAAACCCTAAACTCAAAATAACTAACTAATTAGAAAAAAATACTTCCTAAAACTTCAATTAACTTTAAAAGTGTTAAATATAAACAAAACTAAATAAATATAAGTGAAAATTTAATTTTTCAAAAAAAAAAAGTTAAGCTTCCAAAAACTAACCCTAAGAATACAAACAGTACTACAATATATGTTACCAAACCCTCAACCAACGAATACCATAACTCATTACCTTCACTCATCTATGTTAAAAATAATTCAATTTTACTATATCTTAATTTATATCATTTAAATGTTAATAATTATATGATTTCAATTTTTCTTCGAGAATTTTTAATTTAAAAATTAGTTTTAAGATCAACTATATGAGACGACTTACATGTAAGTCGTCTAGACGACTTACACAAACTCATAAAACGTACAAGACTTATTAGGGTTATATTCATAAAAATAAATTCTAGTTTTTTTGTTTGGTCATAAGGGGTTGGCTGTAGTTTCAAAAGGCTTTTGGTTTACTTTTGAGTTTGATTGATGTTTGGGTATACTTTTACATTTAAAATCAAGTTTTGAGTCATATTTGGAAACCTAAAACATTAAGTAAATCATAAATCAAGTATCAAATTGTTCAAAAAAACTCTTTACATATTGATATTTGTATTATAATTTTTCAAAAATCTTTAATTTGTATGTGAAATAAAAAAATGATATATATTATTTTTTAGGATTAAGTCTTAAAAGATTAATCATCTGATAAACGAAAAACAATACACAAAATACAAATATATTTATTCTTTTTAATTTGAATAATAAGATTTTTAATTTCAAGTTTTTTTACTTAGAATTTTAATTTACATTTTAAAGTCGTTTTGGAGTACATTCAAATCAAAAGTTGTCTAATTTAAAAATCCCAAAAAACATTATAAGGACAAATCTAATTTTGATTATATATAAACAATCAAAACTGAAGAAAAATACACCTTCCAACTCCATGCATCTGTCCCTATGCATTCATTGGCTTTGATATGTGGAATCCCTAAACTGTGTTTGAAATATGATTGCAAAAATATTTTATCAAATCCTTTTATGGATTCAAACACAGAAACAAAAGTTTTCATTTTCTGAACAAGTAAGTTTTTATTCAATTATTTTTGAAATTTTAAGTTTTTCATAAAACATAAGTATATGATAATAAAATTTTAAACTCTCAAATAATAAAACTTAACTTTAAAATAATAAATAGCTAGGTAATAAATAATAGTACTCTAAATTCAATTTTTAATAATATAAAATTTTCATTTATTATTGTACTGAATAAGATAAATAATTATAGTAAAAATAAAATGATTTTTAAAATTCCATTTTTTAGTAAAAGTAGTTTTTATTTTATTATTTATTGTTAATAAGTTCAATTATATAAATATAATATTAGTTAGTTATATAATTTATATTCTGTCATTTCTAAAAGTTTATCCAATCGTAAAATCAACATTACCAATAGTGACCATTGTCTAAATTTTGTTTTCGTAAAAATCACGAACTTTTGTTAGTAAATTTGCAAAGTTAAGTTTGATGAAATTTTAGGCAAAATCAACCAAACTCAATCTTAAGTGAATAAAATTTTAGAGACTTAATGGTTCACAATATAAGAAAATACAGTTCAAATTTTAGTAAGACTGAATTAAAATCATCTTTAAAGCCACATCATTGAAACAATATTTTTTTGACAAACATAAACTAAATTAAGAGATTGTCCCTACCGATTCGGAAAGCCAGGAGAGATGAATCAACATAAAACATAACTAAAGGAGAATTCTTTGCACTGCGTGTAAGCTTGTCCGTCATTGAATTTTGTGCCCTCGAAATATGTTTGATCGCAAAAGCAGGAAAGAAAATTTTATTGCATTGAAATTCTTCCATGTGAATAGTAAAGGCTGACCATTATGTAAGTGTCGTCACAATCTTCACCATTGAGAACAAACTATTGCAAAAACTATGTTTAGAATTGCCATGCATTCTATATCCCAAATTAGAACTTCACATTCGGCATGTACAGCAATATATTTAGAGAAATGTGAAACAAAAATATATTCATTAACCAAACCTAATTATGGAAATTTATAATGTGACGAAATTCAATCAAATTAGGTGAAACGGATAAAATACTCACAAACATCGATATTACGTAAATAATAAAATTTTATATTTTTTGTATGTGCTTATTAGCCAGCCTATCAGATTTGTATTTTAAAAATTGGGATTTTGCAACAAACAACTCAAAATTTTAAGTTGAATACAAACAAAACCTCTTTTTTGTCAACTATATTTTTTCATTGTATCCTTATAAAATTATTAGTTCTTTCAAATATTTACAAAAATACAATTATTGTTTATTTTTTAATTTTCAAAATTTTCAAAAACCATAGACGCCCTGAAAATTTATTCCTATTTACAACAATAACATTATCATAAAAAATTTCCAACAACCATTGAAGCTCGCAAAGCTCAAACAATGAATGAAAAATCACTTTTCTTTTCACTTTACACCAACCAAACTTTATTTCCTCTCATTTTCTATCTATCTTCATCTAAAACTTCTTATAATTTAATTTTAAAATCTCACAACTATCATATTTTTGGTGATTCTATATTAAAAATTGGTTTCAATTCTACGTTGAAACTTATAAAAGGTGCATTTGTGTATTATTAATCATGTTTTTCATGATTTGATTGTTTTACATTGTGTATTAATGAATTCTAATGGTCCTGAAAAAGTTGAGTTATGTGGTGGAATTTTGAGGAATTTGTTCCTATGTAAGTTGTTACAAAATCTTCTTTCTGGCTACATCATATCTTCATATCGAAATTTATTTGATTGTTAATGACTGAAGTGTTTTTTTTTAACACAAACTAACTTTCATTTAAAACTCAAGCTTCTTCCACACAATAGAGGGAATTATCCATCATCTTTGACCATAAACAGAAAATACAACAAATATATAAGTTAAGCAGGATAAATCTTCAACCGAAGATGACAGCAAATTCAAGACGATGCTTGGATGTGTCGAAGGAGCCTTCACGACAAAGTCGGATAACTAGAGAATAGTCACATAGTGTGACGTTGAGGTCCAGTCTTCATCTACGAGAATTATAGAAGTAATTTCGGTTGTATCTTCTGGTCCCGTGGAGACCGCTCCGCAAGATAACAAACCGATGAAGAAGCTAAAACAAACACTCGACAACGAGTTCGAAGAAACATCTCTTTCCATAGGAAGAGGGAATGATGGTAAGATCTTCTCTCCAAAAGAGAAGAATGACGGAAATAGAACCAGACTCGGTGAACCCACCGATAAATTCTTCAAAAAAAGAAAGATATGACATATAGCCTAAATTATAGACCCCTGTGAACCCACGGGAAATCTTTAGAACACTCCTAATGAACCTGGCCCAATCGTTTGAAACTGTTTGCTCGTCGTCACCCGACGAAAAAAGTTGAGACGTGATGAAGAGAAGATGGTTGTCGGAGATGGAGGAGAGGCTGCCGGGGAAGAAAGTGAAGACATGCGCCATTGAGAAGCTTCCCTCACCGAAGTTTGTAAGACGACCGACGAGAGCTAACGGAGGAGAATTATAATTGTTGACATCATCCAAGATCTTGTCGGGAAAGATGGTCCGGCAGTGGTAAAGACCTTGGGATTCCAGATCTGGTTGGTGCGTCGGTGGACTCCCACGGGCAGAGAACGCCTTCACGATGGAAACTGATACAGTAAGGTGGATGTGCGGCTGAGAGGTAAGGAGTTGCTGGTGTAGATCTTCGAAACAGAGGTGATTGTGGGTCGTAGTGAGACCTGACTGGACAGAGCAGAGAGATAGGGAACCATGTGACAAGGCCTTTCAGGAACCCCCGGAGAAGCAACCCGTTCTAGTGGTGAAGAGTCCAACCTCCACAGTCAAACCAGAAACGTCCATTGACAAAACCGTACGACCCCGTACGAGAGTGAGATTAGAGAACAAAACAGAACAAGGTGAAGAGAACACGACGTTAAAACAAAGCATAGAAGAGGAGGAGAGGAGGCGACGCCGGCGAACGACGCCGGCGAGCGCCGCCGGCGTCGAATAGCACTCTCAGATCTGTTCTCTTGGTAATCGTGTCAGAGAGTGAAACTAGGTTTTTTTTTATAAAATGGTTTTCAATGACTGAAGTGTTTATCTTGTGATTTTACTATATGTCTATATTAGAGTTTGATTTTGGACTTCATCTCTAACGTTGTCTCTCCTTTTGTAGGATCAGTCTTAGCATGATTAACGGGGCAGAATATATAGGAGCCACAAGTTATTGTCATGATTATCCATCTTAAGGCACAACAAGAGGATGCACAGAGCCTTAGCCTAAGTTCTTGACATGTTCTTTCGTGGATTTTCTCCTTATTCTAGGCCTCCTTCCTTGGGATTCTGCCTTTGCGATTGATCTCAAGAACATGGGGCTCTTTGACGAGCGTGGTGAGTTTCTTATGTGTTGAAGCACTTCTGGTTATTGATGAACATGATCCTCACTTGTTATGTCTTTTTCTTCTCAGGAAATTTCGTTCTGGATGCGGCCGTTTGTGTGTAAAGCCTGGTCCCGAGCTTTCCATTCAAGTATGATCACTTTTTTCTTTTATACCTGTGATGCTGGTTGAAAGATTTGGATTTTTACAGATAAAGTAACTCACAATGCTGCAACCACCTTTCTTCTACGTTTCATCGTTTGCAGGAACTATCTCCACTTAGTCAAGAAGTATTAAAGTACTTATTAGGAGTGTAAAGTACCTCTCTTCTTGATAAATATTATGTTTAAAAACCTTGTTTACATTTTGATTAGATATGAGAGGAGACATTCTAATATACCTTCCTATGTCTCACCTTGCTTCTTTGTGAAAGAAGGCGATCATGTCATCATTGGCCAATGCAGGTAACAAACAGAGTCTTTATGCTTTTGTTGTAATATGGTTTAGCAACGGTCTGACTTTTTTTCTATTGGTAATATCCCAGGCCTTTCTCAAAGACGGTGAGGTTCAATGTCCTGAAGGCGATCCTAGCAGGCGCATCTGCCTTTGCAAATCTTTCTTTTCATTATCTTGTATATTCTTCTGATAATTATAATTTTTTTTAGTAGGAGCAAAAACACCACCAGATTCAGAGAAGAGAAGAAAAGTCTTAGTTGAAGAACTTTCATAGCAAATATATTTAAGTGTTTTACATTTTGTTTTCATTGAATTCATTTCCTCGTTCTTATTTGTTTTTTCTAAGGCTTCTCTCTATTTTTTGTAAATATTTTTTTTCTTCCATATATTGTGTCTTCAGTGTATATACATAAAAATAAAATGGTTAATGAAAATAAATTTTAAGTGATTTATTTACTGATAATAATTAATCTACTGATTTAAATTTCCCACAAGAAAGTAGAAGACATTTTCATCAACATTTGTAAAGAACATCTTATTCTTCTTGAGATCACAAACGCCCTCACTGTAGCTATAAAGGCTCTTCCAAAGACGAGAAAATTCTCGACTTGATTTGATTTCCAAAACATGAAAGTCCACAGGGACAATGCATTCACCTATCTCTATTTTAACATTCATGATCATGCCTGCTGAGTTTACCTTGGAGTTATCCACGAAGGAGAAACTATTTTGAGAAGGTTCCACCTTTATTCCTAACAATTTGGTTGTGCCTTTAGCCATGATGATGACTGCAGATCTAGTATTACAGAGGACGTATGAGAAATCGGTGTCATGTATACATCATGGAATCAGAAACTTCCCAGGATCTTGTTCCTTCTTCAGTGTCTTCTTGGATTTATGGCTGCCATATTAAACAGCAGCATAATGTACTTATCTGTCTCCTTGCTCTCTCTGAAGAAATTACCAAGTCTGTACTGGTGATATGCATCCTCGAAAGACATTAGCAACCCTCTTCACTCTCTTTTGAAATCTGTCAAGTTCAGCCTTGTTAGCATCTCTCATGAGGTGTTTGGGAACATTGGGTTCTCTAAATTTCACTCTCTTCTTTGTACTTCTTTCTTTCGCTGCCTGCTTGTCCATGACCAATTCACGTTCATCCAGCTAGTTTCGATCGATATATGGGGTGTACTGTCGATCGACACTGTCAACAAAAGAGGTTTCAGCTAGGATCAATTGCCCTTGTTCTGATGCATCTACATCCTGCTGATTGGTGTTCACTGTTGGCCTTTCTGATGAGTGGTGTGCATCAGTGCTTACCATGGGCAGGTGTCGATCGATGCTCAGTTGCTATTGTCGATTGTTGGTCTCCCTATGTTGATCGACATCGTCTTGTTGGTGTCGAACGACGACATCGTTTTATCATAGTACGGACTGGGAGGATGCGGGTGTCGTGTGGTGAAGTCTGAGTGGTTCTGAATTCTCACCATTCCAACATGCTCTTCAATGGGTGTCGATCGATGTTCAACTGATGGTGTTGATCGACACCATTGCAAGCTTCCAAAGGACATAGAACTTTCAACTAGAAAAGCACCTTCTTCCAGTTTCTCATGCTCGATTACTACCCCAAAGTTATTATCTAAGATGCCATCAACCTGATGCCTCTTGCACTCCTCAGCTTTCTCTTTAACCAGAGCTCCTTTCTTCTTCACAGCTTCTGATGTCTGAAAAACCTGGGTGTCTAGCATCATGACATGGGCGTCCAAGGCTTCAAATTTTCCATTAAGCTCTTTGTGGATAAAATCCAACCTCCAATTTAAGTATGCATTTGTCTTCTGCTAAATTTCTATGACTAATTTCATCATAGATTCCATCCTCTGAATATGGCCCTGAAAAATGATTTAATTTATATGATTTTCATCCTCTTCTCCAGAATGTTTTACCAACGAGACTTCATGTACATAATCAGCTTTGACCTCGACCTCAATGATATTGTCATTATTCATAACAGCTAATTGCATCTTGTGCGTATCCATACTCATGATACTTTTGCTAGACACAAAGTTCTGAATCAGTCTCATAGCTTCATCTGGAGTCTTGGTCTTAAATTTCCCTTTGCTTGCCTGATCCAAAATCATATGATACTGCACATCAGTACCTTTACAGAAGAATCCCAGCAGTTGAACCTCCGTGAAACCATGATGTGGACCGTCATTTTGGTACCCCCTAAATCTGTCCCAAGAGCTTCTAAACCCCTCAGTAGGTCCCTGATAGAATGTCAAAATTCTATCCCTTAGCTCTTCGGTCTTTGCATCATTAAAAAAAATTAGTCATAAACGCAGTCTTGACATCATCCCAGGTAGTGAGAGATCCTGGTGGTAGAAGTTTCAGCCAAACAATTGTATTCCTAGAGAGAATACTTTAATAACTTGCAGAGGAGATAGTATGTAGTTCATTTATGCTCTGGGATGCTATACATAAAATCCTCTATTTCAATGTGATCCATGAGATCTTCATGGGGAAGGTCATGAACGGGGTGTTTGTGCACATGAGAAAAGTATGCAGGTCTTATCTGGCCGTCGACCCCCTGGATTTCTCGAGGTCGAATCGTTGACCTGTTAACATAGACTTGAGTAGGCCTAATCAACTCTGCTATCAATCGATGCTCACGGATTACAGCCCCATGTGCATCGAATTTCTTACATGTTACATTACACAGATGACCCTCAAGGTCATGGAGGTCTCCATTCCCATCCCTAGTTAGAATAAGTGCCGCAACCATCTCTGCTCGCCGCTTACTGTTGATTTCTGGTAGAGTAGAAGTGTCGATCAATGTTCGTCAAAGAATAGTGTCGATCGACGGGGAAGTGTTGCTATCGATCGATGCTAGACGTTTCTCTCTATGGATGGTGAGTTCAATAGCTGTTGGGTCTGAGAAAAGTAAGTTTTTTTCCTTGTTGCTCCTAATACTACTCTGCATTCACCTGAAGGACAAGAAAATTTTATGTAAGTAACTAAAACAGAAAACAAAAACCTAGACCAAAACTACTAATCAAGTCTAATGGCGATCCTCGCTCCCCGGCAACGGCGCCAAATTTGATGTAGCTTTTATTATGCATATCAAATTAACCATATAAGCTACTTTTACTCACTGGAATAAAAGGTTCAATCGTAGTACTTAGGGATCGAATCTATAGGGAGTGTGGCACCCAATAGACTATAGATATTTAGATTAAGCTAGGCAAACAGTTTATTAAAGAATTAATAGTAGACAAGTAAGCAGGTGACTGGTTTGATAACAATAAGATGAAATAGCTAGATCTAGGGATTTATCAGTCAGTGGATTTAAAACACAAATCAAGGATGCTAAGGGTTTTATAGATCAAATTCTAGAACTCGAATTCAATAAGCAAGTAATCCATCTCTTGCATGCAATCAAAAATCAGATACCTTAGTTCTATGTTCCAGCTCTCATATGCAAACAAGGATTGAGTGTCGATCGATACCAATGCTTGGGTATCGATCTATGCTACCTCAGACAAACATTAATACACATATCGATATTATTGAACTAGATCCTAGACCAACTCTCGTATGCGCCTAGATATCTAATCCACAAAGGGCTCGGATTTCGTTAATTAAATGCACTCTCATGCCTCTCAATTGTCCTATGATTCTAGGTTCAAGTAATCAGTCACACTCTCGTGCTATTCCACTACTCTAGATCCTAGTATTAAAAGCCACACTGGTGTAGAGATCTATTGATAACCTAGAAATCCTATGACTATCAGTTTGACATTAAGAACATGAAATCCCTAAAGCTAACAAGATGATTACTCAGACATGGAAGCAATACCACAAATCATAGTCTGAATAAGTAATAGATATAGGAATTAATATAAAATCAAAGAGTTCCATTTAATCTCCGAAGGAGAATTGATCTTCTCTCCAAAACTAATACAATCAGTAATATAAAACTTAGTCGTCAACAATGGCTTAGAAAACTATATAAATTAAGTCTAAACTCGTCAAGGGCATTCTGGTAAATTGTGTTGGCTTATGGGCTTAAGCCGGCCAAAAAATAAGTCGGACCTGTCTTCTGGAATCACCGTTGATCGAGACCAAGGCTTGACCGTCGATCGACACTCATTCATCTTCTTGAGCTTCCTCTCACGAGGCAGACAGACCGACCACTCTTCAGTAAATTGCGCATAACTTTATATCTAACTGTCGGATTGACGTCAAACCGGTGGCATTGGAAAGCTAACTCAAATCTATATCATTTTTCCAAATATGAGCAAAATCGCACTGTGGTAAGATCTCCATCCATATATAAACCTCTGATCTATCTGCGCAGTTATGCATTTCAAACAGCTCCAGAATCACCAAAATTCTCCAAAATGTACTTGAACCTGAAAATACTCTGAAACATACTCTAAACACATATAATAGACTCTAAATAGGGCTGATATCATGGCACAATATTGGTAAATATCAGACCCTATCAATAACCACCTCGATATTGTTTTCTATTTGCGGGTAGATCTTATGAATCGGTTTCAAGACGGAATTGACGTGAGAAGTTGACTGCTGCACTTTAACCATTACGATTAGAAGATCACGAGCCGCTTGTTGGTCACCTTGGTGCGTTCGTATTTGGCCGTCGGTTCCGGGAAATTTAACACATTGGTGGTTCGTCGACGAGACTGCTCTCATAGAATGTAGCCATGGAGTTTCAAGGATGACGTTATACGGTGCTTCCCGCTGATAACGGAGAATTTGACCGATTTTACAATCCCGTAGGCATACACCGATAGTCGGATTGTTCTCAACATTTCCTCGGAAGATCCTTTAAAGCTTGTTAGCGTTCGTGAGGATGGTTTGACGTCGCGAAAATTGATCCCCATTTTTTCGAGGGTGACGCGGAAGATTAAGTCGACTGAACTGCCGGTGTCGATTAATACTTTGGTAACTTCAAAATCCAAGATTCCTAGTTTGACGAGAAGCGGGTCGTTGTGAGGCGTGTGCACTCTAGCGGCATTGTGCGAGGAGAACGTGATATGGTGATCGTCCTCGGGCTTTGACGGCCATTTTTTTGAAGCGGCTACTTGTCGGTTGTAATCTTTTACATAACGGACCGATTTTCCGCATGGTAGAGATCGACCCATGATTACGTTAGACCGGGATGAACTTTCAGTTTGTCGCAGCCGAATTGGGGTCCGTAAATCGCCGGATGGTTCGTCGCTGGTCGACATCGATTTCCACCGGGATGTTTGTAGCCTTTGGCGTAGATCAGACGAGTTATCGCGATTAAGCTTGATCATGAGGTCGTCGACCTGGAGTTAAGTTAATTGCGTAGATCTACAGTTCCAGAGGGTATGTTCCGCGCTTCTTGAATGCATGCGTCGACGAGTTTTCTTGTTTTGGACGCATCCAATATAGTCCGGAAGTCTACTTGATCCGTGATGCCGGCGGGCTCATATCCGACATTAGCTAGTTTACGTTTCAGTTGACCACACAGATAAATGGTAGGATTCGTATGGTCGTCTGTCTTGACTGATTTTCGCTTCAGCCGGAGACGTAGCGGCTCGTTGAGAAAAAAATCACTTGGACACGTCGTCTATGACGGGGTTGTCCCTCATAGGCTGACGTATCTTCCTTATCTTTGTTCCTTGGCACCGTTCGTTCACTCGCAGCCTCGAACTCACTCTGGGATGCTCTCGCATGAGTCTTTTGAATCTTCTTTTCTTTATTTTTGCTCCAACTCTTGTTGCTCTTAGGCTTGGGCATGGGCAACTCGACTTTAATCGTTCCATTACTGAAGGATGTCAGGAGTGCTTCGTGAAGCTGCTTACACTCGTGTGTGTCATTCCTTTGATCGGGTGGTACTAGTAGGTACTAGAAGGGACAGCTGGAATATGTATCCTTGTTGTCGGGTGGTGGGCAATGATTCCATTCTTTCCCGCGTATGACCAGTTTTGACTCCGAGAGTTCATCCTCGTTAATGACATAAAGAAAACCCCTCTTTTGGTTTGTTTTGTCGGCAGAAGAATGCTGTCTTGGCTCTTGTCGCGAGTCAGTAGTTTTTGTCGTCGCAGGTTTTGAAGCATTCTGTTTACTGATATTCGCTCGGGTATCTTCCTCCATTCAGATGAAATTTTTAGAGCGAGCAATGGCGTCCTGCAAGGATGTTGTCGGGTAGCAATATAAGTCGTCGCAAACTTTGAGTGGACATAGAGGGTGTTCATCAGCGTGTCGAAAGCTATGATGTCTGGGACATTGACCTTGGATACGACATCTATGAATTTTTCCATGAAGTCATGGAGAGTTTGTCCGTGCGACAGAGACAACTTCCAAAGATCGGATGCGATCGCGCTTTGTCTGGTGAACATGATATAGTGCTTGAGAAATGCCATCGATAAGTCACGGAAACTATCGATAGAATTTTCTGGTAGCTGAGAGAAACAGTTGAGTGTCGGTCCTTCTAGGCTTTCAACGAACAGTTGGCAGGATCCAGCATTCTTTTCAGCGCTGGAGAAGTTAGCTCGGGCCAGGGCGATGTTCGACAACCTCACATGCTCGGCGGGATCTGAGTTCCGCTGAAGGCTGGTAGACGAATTTTCTCTATCGGTCGGAGCCGTACGTCGCTGATTCGCCCCGAGAAGGTTGTTTGGAGCGTTGCGGCGAGGACTCTATTAATTTGTGGTGTAGAGCTTGTGACGCGGTGGATTTTGGTATGGATATCCTGGAGCGAAAGCTTGAGCTCCGCGATTTCTTGGACTGTTTGTAGATTTGGGCCGCCCCGGTCTCAAGGCTTTTTTGGCCACGGGCGCTTCCGGTTGGACCGCATTGTTAGTGTCAAAGAGCTGTCGGCGGACAGTCGGGGGTTTGCTAGTATGAGCGGTCAAGGGAGCGAGAGCGGCGGCAATCTCAGCGAGTTGAGCGTTTGTGGCTTTCTGGACCTATTCCTGCTGGAGAAACCGGGCCATGACGGTATCCTTGAAGTCTGACATAGTGGGCATTCGGACTGCGGTAGTTGGTTCCGGTTCTTCGTTGAAGGTAAAGTCTTTGTTAGTCATGTAGATCTAGTAACATTGCTTTGATTTTCCCCATGGTGGGCGCCAACTGTTTGAACCAAGTTTGGTCGGATTCGAGTAAGAAAGACGAAACTCGTCGGTGGGTCAGTCAAAGACGTTTTATTAGATAGAAAGAAGTTTGCCGATGTACAAAAAAACGAAATAAAAGGTGAAGAAAGTAACCGGTGCTCTGAGAGCTAGCCGGGAAGTACAAGTCGGCTGAATACAAAGGAGAAAGTGAAACCCTAGTTCTAGCCACCAAGTGTGTGTGTGTGTGTCTATCTTTCCCTTCTCTCCTTGTACCTTCCTTCTTTTATACAGTCGCCCATACCCTTGGTGCCCTAGGTCGGTCCGACTGTTGGCCTTACCTGTCGGGCTGGATGTACGGGCCGATGAATTGCGTTTCCAAGCCAAATAGCTTAGTCGTCTTGGCGTTAGTCGAACGAAGCATGATTTTTGTCGGCTAAAAGCAGTCTGGAGCCAAGCCCTATACTTTTACTCGCAAGCCGAGCCAATTTTTCAATACTCGATGGGCCAGGCCAGCCATCTTGTGGACCTTGCGAGGGATGAAATCCACCTCCAACAAAGAATCGAGGCCGTGGGTGGATGGGTGGTTTCGTAAACTAATTTAAGATCGTTGTACTTTGTAATAGCTTATAAAGCAAACCTTCATTGTAAACGAATCCTTTTCATATAAATAAAGAAATCAGTTTATTTTATTTCATATTGACTCTAATACATTTGCATATAGACTCTAACTAATGAATCATAGAATTAAATTGAACTGAATATTAAAGGAATAAGGCTTAAAACATGACCGGTCGGCCTGGATGATCATGGTCGGGCTTAAGGAACCTCACTAGTTTAAGTGTCCGGGTTAGGCCGCTTTAGAGTCGATTGACGTTGCACTAGAAAAGCGAGATTAATTCCTGGCTATGGCAAGGGAACGATTACTTGACGCTCAAAATAGAATGAAAATTTCATATGAAAGCCATCATCGTGCACTTGAATTCAACATCTAGATTGGATTTGGTTAAATATTCAACCATATAGGCAACTGATGGTAACTCGAAATGCCTTCACAAAACGTTTTCCAAAGTTTTATGGGACCTTTAGAGTGTTAACTCGTGTTGGACCATTTTCATACCGGCTCCGACTTCGCAAAGAAGCACAAATTCATGATGTGTTTCATGTCTCACTTCTAAAGGCACATAAAGGGTAAAACCATGAATATGCTCATATCTTACCAACGATTCTACAAAGACGAGTAATGCCAGCAAAACCAGTCAAATTGTTGCAAGCAAGATTTCTTGGAGGAGCTAGACAAGTACTAGTCAAATGGACATAATATGAAGCAAATGACTCTACATGGGAAGATGCTGAGAAGTTATTGGAGCCATATCCAGAAATGAAGCTTGAGGACAATCTCCTAGTCGAGGAGGAGAGTAATGATACACGTTATGGAATCAAGTACCACCGACACAGCAAAAAGATTCCTAATTATGAATTGTTAGTTTTCCTTTTTACAGCATAATTATAATATAAGTGTTTTTCCTTTTAGGTTTAGGAAATTCATTATGTATATAGGACTATAAATAAAGGTCTCTAGAGATTAATAAAAATCATCTTCCAACATTAACCTTATTCTCAAATAGAGACTAAGGTTAAAGGAAGCTTTTGAAACAATTTACTCTATTCTTACGCAATCACAGCTCCAGTGACAGTACAAGCAAGCCAACGAAATCATAACATGGAGCAACCCTTAAATTATTTCTTCTTGTTAATACTCCCCCTAAAAATTGAACACATGGACTGTTCAAGGTTGAAAACCATGAAAACCTCTCTCATTAAAAACCTTAGTAAGAAAACCCTAATTGGACAAAATCTTACCAAGAAAAAGAGTGAAGACTCCATGATTAGAGGACTATGGTCGAGAAAGATCAATAAGTCCCACTTTTGAATGAATAAACTCAATTTTCTTCTACCTTGCTGCTTTTGTAAACACATCTGCAAGTGGATCGTCACTTCTTCTGTAGCATGGAAATATAACTTCTTGAACCATCATGTGTTTGGTCCTCTCATGGAACACTGAATTTGAAGCAATGGGAATGGCAGCGTGGTTGTCACAATGCATGGTGATGGGAGAGTCGGATTCAATGCCCAGATCCTTGAGAATTTCTTTGATCCGTACTAACTCATTTGAAAGCTTCTTCATTGTTCTATACTCAACTTCAGCACTTGAACAAGACACAACCTTCTGCTTCTTGCTCTTCCAAGTAACAAAATTTCCCCCAATGCAAATACAATACCATGTGGCTGATCTTCTATCTACTCTATCATCAACCCAATCAGCGTCACATTATTCACCAATCTCAGTGTTACCATTGCATCCCATCCAAACACCTTGGCCCGGAGCACCATTCATATATCTCAAGAGTTTGCTTATTTGGCTCACCGATTCAAATCAAAGCAAATGTCAGGTGTAGTGATAGTTAAATAGATAAGCTTACCAACAATCCACCTATAGAGTTTGGGATCATCAAATGACTGGCTGTCTTCAATCTCCCCCCTCACCCAAGATTTTGTACCCATCTTCAAGTGGAAATTTAGGTGACTTTCCCCCCAAGTTTACCTGCATCTTTCAACAAATCAAGTGTGTGCTTTCATTGGGACATGAATAATCTTTCCTTAAATCTACAAATCTCAATTCCAAAAAAGTATTTGAGTTCGCCAAGATCCTTGATATCAGAAACATATTTAAGAAAACCATTACTAGATTGGATACTAACCTTATCACTTCATGTTATGATGATATCTTCAACATAATCAAGAAGAATAATAATACTTGATGGTGAGGAGAGACTGAAGAGAGTATGATCGAATTCAGACTTCCTAAAACTTCTTCCATTGAGAGTTGTGTTCAACTTGTTGTACCATGCTCTAGGAGATTCTGTGAGACCGTTGATAGCTTTCTTTAACCTGGGCAGTGAGCACATTCCATGGTTTAACCAAATGCTCAAGACCAGGAGGAGGATGCATATAAACTTTATCTTCTAATTCGCCTTAAAGAAAGGCATTTTTCTCATCCATTTGCCACAGATCCCATTCAAGATTTGTTGCAATAGAAAGCATTATCCGAATTGTATGAAGTTTGGTCACTGGAGTAAAAGTATCCAAATAATCTTCACCATAAGTTCGAGTAAAAACCTCTTGCAACAAGTTTTGATTTGCATCTTTCAATCTTCACATTGCTTAGATAATTAATGGTGAAGATCCATCTACTTGTTACATACCATGTATCATTTCTAACCTTAGCATCTGTTTCATCACCCTATCCAAACCTTATGTTCCATAGCTTCTTCAAAGGACTTTGGGATTCGCTCTTCATCTAGACTGCTATGCAGACTTGGTATTCAATGGGAACATGAGCAAGAGAACAAGATGCTTGAGCAAGATGAGCCACAGCCTGAACATTGTAGTAGATCCTTGTGTTAACCCAATTTGAAGGATCCTTTCTCAGTCTTATGTTCCGTCTTAAAGGTTGTGGTTCAGTTTCTGGTTCATGAGCCTCTTCTTGTGTTTCTTCATGAACATCTTCGTCCTCAACTTCTTGTCTTGCATAAAATCCTCTTAAGATTCGTCTTGTATCACATCTTGATTATGATTTCATGAGTCCTCTTTTTCTTGTATGTGTGTCTCAGGTTCATTCCCCCCCCCTCATGGTCAAGATGGGATGATGTTTCAGCTTCTGATGATCTTTCAGCTTCTTGAGCTTCGTGAGATGGTAGAGTAGTAGATATTCCCTTTCTGGTTCTTGATCCTGAGCAAGATTTATCCCAAGATTTTCCAAGATGACCAAGTGCAAGTTGGAGAAGCCCTCTCGAATGGGGTTTCTCGTTGTACTTTGGTAGACATTATTTTATTTCTCATTGTTTTGTCAATAATCGGTGAAAGTCGTGTTTGGTGAGGTTTTTTTAGATGCTTCATATCATTTCAATATCTCCAAATAAAGTAGATGGTGACTTGAAACACTAACCTTAGAAGAATGTAAGACAACTGAGCAAAAGATGAATGGAGAGTTTTTAACCGTATTCTCCTAATCCAGGTCTGGCTCCTTACTCAACAAATTACCTAAAACTTTGATCCACAATGTATTAGGTATATGGGCAAGCAAAAAAACAAGTGGTCCCTTGTCTCATTCAGTCCCCCACAGAACAAACAGCCCTAAATGTGACCCAAAAACCTCATGTGATCCCCCATAGACAACCAGTTCTTCACTAAAAGCCAGGTTAAAAAACATACCTTGGCACTCCATGTGAGAACCATATCACTTTAATCCAGCCAGTCAATGAACTAGTGGTAAAAATATGTTTCCAAGTATGGAAGGCCAAGAACTCCACATGAAAATTGTCCTCGCTCCTCTTCCATAGAGTGATGTCAGGTCTATGACTATATAATACCAGTGGTGCTCCTCTATTTGCTGAATCATATCTCAAATATGCAGGTCACGACACCTACAATGCCCAACTCGCTCCATCCCATACTTCACACACCCCAGCAAACTTGTGGATGCCAAACTTTTTGGTACCAATCTCACCAGTGATCTCAATAAGCATGCCCAGTGGGAGCTACAAATCAGATTAACTTCACGCCATTGTCTTCCTTGCCAAAACTCACTCTGAACTCTAGCACTACTCTCTCTAATCCTTATGAATATCGTAGGATTGTTTGCAGCCTCCAGTATCTCGCCCTTACGCGTCCAGGCATCTCATATGCCATCAACAAGCTTTATCAGTTTATGGACTGTCCCACTACTGATCTTTGGCAAGCAGCTAAAAGTATCTTAAGCTACTTGTCTAGAACTCTCACTCATACTATCTTTCTCCAAAAACAGAGACAACCAATGCTACATGTTTTTCTGATGCAGACTGGACTGGAGATTCATATGATTTTGTCTCTAGTACCAATGTGTATATCATCTATCTTGGTAGCCAACCAATCTCTTGAAATTCTAAGAACCAAAAGTGTATAGTTAGATCGTCAATTGAAGCTAAATATCGTTTTGTTGCTAAATCTGCTGCAGAAATTTGTTGGGTTTGTTCTCTGCTACATGAACTCGGCATCAGAATTCAGACAACACCAACGATTTACTATGATAATATCAATGCTAAATATCTCTGTGCCAACCCGATGTTCCACTCTCGATTGAAAACTATTGTCATTGACTACCATTTTGTTCAAGGTCACATCCAGGATGCGCGATTCCATGTCTCTCATGCCTCCACGCATAATCAACTTGTCGATAGTCTCACAAAACCATTACCAAGAACACGATTTTAAGACTTGAGTAGTAAGATTGACGTTCGTCAATTCCCATCATCTTGAGGGGACGTGTTAAGTAAATAATATGTAGTTAAGGGACCTATATGTAATTACTTTACAATATTGTAACACTACTTGTATAGCTGTATAAATACCTCTCATATGGTTAATGAATAAGTATTGAGCCTCCAATTCTATATTTATAAGTATGATCTGACCTCTTAGAATCTATGTTCGACCCCAATAGTTCGTCTGCTACCATCCCCATCTTCATGATATCATCACTGGATAACACTGCTCGATCTACACACTCTTCCACCGCCTGTATTTTTTTCTCTTGTCAAAAAAGGACCAAAGAGTCTGGCTTAAAATTTCTACAACATTCTCTATACGGATCCTAAACAATGGGCTTCAACTTTTGCAACCTCTTATCTGGCTCCAACTTATGTCTCGACTTTCAAATTACCTATTGGGCTATGTGTCCAATAGTTTCTTACTTCCATTATTATTACTACTACTTGACTGGGTTATACCCAAAACAATTCTGCGTGGATTAAGTTATACTATTTTTCTAAAAGAATGCTAGTTGTAAAAAAAGCACATGTATACAACTTGCATACCCGCTCCAGATGCCGTACTTTATTTGGTAACATCGAAACTTGCATACCCGTTCCAGATGCAAGATGTCTTAAAAAGCACATGGATACAACTTGTTGGAAAAAAACAATGACCAACCAACTGAAAATAGCAGAGATGGTCGTTCGGTGTTGCTGTCAAAGATACTTTCCCTATGAGGCTAACAGTTTATTTTGAAGAAAAAAACGTAATTCTAAGAAAGGCTATATTTTGATCTGCGTTTTGAAAACGCCAAATTATTTTTAGTTAAAAAATAGTGTAATAATTTATACATCTATATTATTAAAACACAAGTCATTTTTCGTACTGTTTGGAAACAAGAGTAGGATTTTACCCGAAAATTATGTTTGGATACAAGGATAGCTTTGTTTGGATACTAGAACTTATATTAAGTCTGAAAATTCTGTTTGGAAACTAGGATAATTGTAGATTTTTTCCTTTACTTCACTCCGCTTAGAATAATAATTAAAAATCTAAAAATATACAGGTACACGAATATATGAAATATTGTGATCAGTTGCACATGTTTCAGTTGGAAAATAGAAATACCGAATATTTTTATACTCAAATCTACTCAATATTGCAAACAGTTGAACAAAAATTTATGATTTCCATATATTTTTAATGCATATCTTCCTAAATTTTTTGCAACAATTTATTGACAATACATATTCATCCTTTATTCTAATCATTTCCCCCTACGATATAAGAAATACTTGATTTCTAAATGATATTAACATAAATATATAAATTATATTTGATTTATAAAATGTCGGAATACCCAATTTTTGAGGTATCAAATAGTTGATTTTTGATTTAATAATATTAGATATTAGATATAATAATTTTTTTGAACAATCACGATTTTGATAATCATCAATTAGGAACCAAATAAAATAGTCTATTTTTTGAATCTATAAGATTTTAAATTTAAATATATTATATATTAGATATAATAGATTTGGTAAACAATCACGATTTTGATAATCAATCAATTAGGAACCAATTTTTTCCAGAATATTCCTCAACTCATTATACCATATTTATAATTTGATAACAGAATTTTCAATCCTTCTAAAACGTGTGCAACACCCACCGAATATTTTGGGTATATAAATTTGCTATCAGAATTTACCTTATAACTATAGATATAAGTTTGATTTTTTTTCTATGGAAATAAAAATTTAACACATACGATTGTACAAAAACAATATATATACTAAAAAATCTAATCAATGATTAGCCTTTATATTCGGCCTCAAATACAAGCAAATCAATATTAACAAGATTTTAGGAAATGAATATACACTTTTCCTTCTCATTATCGAATATACCAATAGAAATTGATTGTATTATTTTATCAAGAACTAAAATATAGAAATATCGTATTTAAATATATTCAATACACGATTTTCAAAAATATCTAAAAGTTATTATGGGAATCTAGAATATTCCAAAGATTTCTTATTCAACACACTTCTTTACTTTTCTTTTATATATAACTTTCTATCTTCACTTCTCACCAATATAGCCTAAAAACCTCTCATCTTTGTCAATAATCTCTCTCTAAGATCAAGGTATGTTGTTGTTTTTTTCATTGTTGTGACCGATTTAGATACATATATCTAGGTTTCATTTTTTTACTTTTATGAATCACAATAATCTATGAATCACAATAATCTATTCTTATACTAGTTTTTTATATATTTTGTTTTAGATTTGCATGTCTTTCATTCTTTTAGTGTTAGATTATTTTTCAAAGGTATAAGATTTCGAATTATGTTAGGATTGTTTAGAGATTGATCTTTTGAAAAATATTCTTTGTTTATATTTGCATGTCTTTCATTCTTCTAGGGTTTGATTGTTTTCAATATATACGATTGTGTATACTTTGAAATATGTTGTTCTTTGGTTATATCATCTTTATTTGACTAAATCTAACTAAAGAACAAAGATTTTGCTTTGTATTTTTTCAATTATTTTGGCTAACCTAATTATTCTTTGAACATGCACTAGATATTCTCCATGGAACAAAACCAAGCCCTCAAACTCAAGAATCCAATGGTAGAAGACTATGGTTCTTCACCAATGGAAGCATTCAACAATGGAAAGAGGGAGACTAAGCTCCATTACAAGGCTATTCTTGCAAAGGTGAAGGAAAGGGACGAGGATGTGTATAAGAGGCATAGAGAGGAGTTGGATGTCATTGAGCTTCAAGGAAAGCTCTCGGTTCTTGACCAACTTGAACCCATCTTTGAAGCTCTAAAGAAACAAAAGGAGAAACTTGAAGTCGATCTTGAGATGGCCCAAGATAAGTTGGATGATGTGAGTGTTCCAAACATTGATTGGTACAAGTGGGATGAACCTCAAATGTATGATTAAACTCTTTGAATCTCTTGCTCAATGACTATTGGTGATGATTTAATGTTTTCTCTTGTGTTTTCGGATTTCATAACTATTTTACGGTTGTAACACAACCGTTTATGTATAATTATTTTGGATAATTAATGTTTAATTATGTTTTTATAAGGTCTCTAATATCCTTTGATCTATCATGATATATCTTTATTCTTTCATTTTGAGATTCAAAGATTGTCATTTATCTTTGATGATTTGATTATTTGTTTAGATATGAAATTTATTTTTGATATTTTAGTAACGAAAATAATGCATCTTTTAGGTTTTTATATATTTTAAATTGATGAATATATTGTGTGGCATTAGATTTAGATATTTTTATGTTATTTTATAAATTTTGGTTTAGTTTTTAGGTATATTATTATTGCTATAGATAGTAACAAAAATAATGCATATTTTAGGTATAAATTTATTAATGGGATTCTATGAACCTCATCATTATATTTGTGCAACATGCAAGACTTGATTTGATAAGTTATTGTGGCAAATGTAACTATTTTCTTATATAACAAACATAATTTATTTAGTTAATCTATGTTTGTAATGATGCTCTTTTGACAATGACAATACTTATGGAGGTGACATGATTGAGCAATATTTAGTTTTTCAAATTATTTGTTTTGTTAGCAATCTCAAGTTTTAAATATTGTATCAATTTTAGAAATGGTTTTTATGACAAGTTATTATTATTTAGATATTCATTATTTAGTTGTAGTGTTAGCAATCTCAAGTTTTTAATATTGTATCAATTTTTGAAATGATTTTTAGGTATATTATTATTGGTATACATAGGTACGTGTTGTCTAATGATGCGTTTCAAATCTAAATTTACAAGTTATTATTGTGATTCTATGAACCTCATCATTATATTTGTTCAACATGCAAAATTTGATTTGACAAGTTATTGTGGCAAATGTAACTATTTTCTTATATAACAAACATAATTTATTTAGTTAATCTATGTTTGTAATGATGCTCTTTTGACAATAACAATACTTATGGAGGTGACATGACTGAGCATTATTTAGTTTTTCAAATTATTTGTTTTGTTAGCAACCTCAAGTTTTAAATATTGTATCAATTTTAGAAATGATTTTTATGACAAGTTATTATTATTTAGATATTAATTATTTAGATATAGTGTTAGCAATCTCAAGTTTTAAATATTGTATCAATTTTCGAAATGGTTTTTAGGTATATTATTATTGGTATATATATAGGTAAGTGTTGTCTAATGATGTGTTTCAAATCTAATTTTACAAGTTATTATTGGGATTCTATGAACCTCATCATTATATTTGTGCAACATGCAAGACTTGATTTGACAAGTTATTGTGGCAAATGTAACTATTTTCTTATATAACAAACATAATTTATTTACTTAATCTATGTTTGTAATGATGCTCTTTTGACAATAACAATACTTATGGAGGTGACATGATTGAGCATTTGAATATAGTATCAATTTTCGAAATGGTTTTTAGGTATATTATTATTGGTCTATATAGGTAAGTGTTGTCTAATGATGTGTTTCAAATCTAATTTTACAAATTATTATTGGGATTCTATGAAGTTCATCATTATATTTGTGCAACATGCAAGACTTGATTTGACAAGTTATTGTGACAAATATAACTATTTTCTTATATAACAAACATAATTTATTTAATTAATCTATGTTTGTAATGATTCTCTTTTATTAGTCTTGTGCTTTATTGTATATCAACATGCTGGAAACCAAAAGTTGTCAAACGATGTTATAAAATGTAACATATTATAATACTTTTATAGTATTTTAGAAAACATATTACCAAGAATATAAAACATAACTTTATGTATCAAACATATTATATCTTATACTATTAAATTGTAAATTTTCATATTACATTCATTTTATTACCATTAATGCTATTCAGTGTACTATTCAAATACTAACTTCATTTCATTTTACATGTCGTTCTATGTTTTTACATACAGATTAAGAAAATATTTAATTCATATTTCTAAAATAAAAACATCATTACATATAAACATAACCACTTTTCAATCAATCAAAAAATAAAATACCATGTAAAATTAATAAATTTTCATTGAAATCATAAAATGACATTTATTTTGAAACGAAAATTTTACTCTACAACGACATCTAATATGAAATGGAGGTAGTAGTATATAAGCCTCACCAACTAATCTAGACATGAATAGATTTTTAGTAATACTAAAATAGTATATTAACCTTCAGAAAACAAAACATAATTGTAGATTGTAGGATTTCGTATTAGGCGATATTTAAAAAGATTATTTAGTTGGTTTATTTTCTGTTTCATTTTTTTGATAAAACAAAAGTAGCTTCAATGAAATCCTTCCTAATATACATGTATTCGTAGTAAATAATTAATTGGTTAGTATTACGACGATATTTAGTTTTCTGGTTTTGTTGATGTATTTAATTAATCAGTTGATAATCAATTGCAATATATAGTTTCCAAATATATAGCTCAATACAATTAAATGGCAATGTCATTTCTGTAATATATTCAGAAATCAAGAGGGGTCTCAAAATAAATTACTATTTTAAAAGTATAGATGAAAAATATTCTAATATTTTTTTTTGTCAACTAAAAATATTCTAATATTTTTTTTGTCAACTAAAAATATTCTAATATTCTACAGGACCATATCACTGGTAGAAAAAGAAGAAAAAAGGAACAAGGGCCTAAAAAACTCCCAATAGCCAAAACATTTTTCATATACCACGAAATGTCCCATGTACAGTTTTAGATATCATTTCTAGTAATTTGCAAAAACATAAATAACATTTAAAATAAGACCGAATAAAACTTCATACTAATTTACAAATGTGTTCTATAAACACAATTATTTTTTTCTAGACTGAGTTTAAACACATATACTTCATTACGTTAATAAATTTATTATTTTCTGTAATTATTAATTTTAAATAAAATTAAATCAATAGTAATTTAATAAAAACATTTAAATCACAATTTACTATTCTTAATAATTAAAATTTATGAAAATAAAGAAACTATATTTGTGTGAAATAAATTTTTCAAAACTTTAATTTTGTAGAATGAAAATATTAATTGTGAAATAAATGTTACTTTTACAAAATATCAATTACATCTTGATTATATTATATATCATTTAATATCTTTTATAGATTAAAGGAGAAGCATTACAATAAATGCGTTCACACTATAATTTTAGAGAAAGCTGATGTGTCAGCACGAGAACATTTTAAAAAATTTCTTGCTCACGTGTCGGAATGAGAGCGATTTGACATTAAATACAAATTTTTAGCAATATAAAATTTTTTTGGCATAGTGTATTTTTCATATTTTCGAGACAGCAACAGACAAAATCGTTTTGTTCTTAGTATTCACTTTCATATTATTTCAAATGAAATATAGAATTACTTCACAAGACATGATAATGTCAAAGAACAAGGAACTGGATGTGTGTATCGGACAGTAGCAATGTAAGATAATTCATGAAAAACATGATGATATGATAAAGGAGAATATAAGAATAACTCACAAGACTTCACTCTAGAGGTGTGTATCGAACAATAACAGTGGAAGGTAAGGCATGACAAAACAAGAAAGTACCATCAAAATTAAGATAGCATTGCAAGCGTGTGGAGAGAACAAAGTGGATGAATCGAGTTCTAGGTTGAATGTGACAAACGTGTTTACGACGACCTTACATATGTGTTATAGCGTGAGCGGAGCGAGATCAAAATAGTGGATGTTGTTGTTGCCATGTAGGCATATGTGTTTGTGGAGCGAGATCAAAACCTATGTGATGCAACGTGAAAATATTTTTCCTTCTAAAAAAGGCCGTCAGTTTGATGCATATAAAAAGAAGTTGAGATTTTAAGCAACGTTTTGATGAGTATGGAGGTTGTGATTAAAAATCACATAAATTATAAGCGAAGTTTTGATGTGTACGCAAGTATAGAAGCAAATGTTTGAGGGTTATAGATGTTGTTCGTCTAATGCATGCACCTATGTTCTGAAAAAGGCCATCAGTTTGATGCATATAAAAAGAAGCTGAGATTTTAATCAACGTTTTGATGAGTATGGAGGTTGTGATTACGAATCACATAAATTATAAATGAAGTTTTGATGTGTATGCAAGTATAGAAGCCAATGTTTGAGGGTTATAGACGTTGATCGACTAATGCATGCACTTAATTTTGCATTTAAGAGAATGATATGTGTTTCTGGAGCGAGATCAAACCTATGTGATGCAACATAAAAATATTTTTCGTGCTGAAAAGACTGTCAGTCTAATCCATAAAAAAGAAGCTGAGATTTCCTCTATAGAAGGCAATGTTTGAGAATCATACATGTTCATTGAAACTTTGATGTGTATGCAAGTATAGAAGCCAATGTTTGAGGGTTATAGATGTTTATCGACTAATGTATGCACATAAGTTTTGCATTTAAGAGAAGATAGAGATTTGGCATTAAATAAAAAAATTCTTAACCAAAATGAAATTGAAATCGGCTTAAACATAAACGACATAAAAAACTTCAACCATCTTCATTATTGTTAATAATTGATTGCCTTACGTGATTGGCAAAATTATTTAATGATACAAAATGTCATAGATTTTGATATTAATTATTTATGAAAATATTAATATTGAAGATTGATTTGTAAGGTAAAAATTAATGGCATTTAATTCGGGATTATACGGACAGGGTGACTTGAATTAGGTATAATAAACTTATATAAGACTGATTTTTCTCATCCTTTTACGTCATACCATACACACGAAAGCTTTGCAATTTATCTCTTTCTCCTATAATGGCTGCCATAACTACTGTTTCTGATTTGAAACCATTCAAGTCAATGTGGAAGATTAAGGTGAAGATCATACGTTTGTGGAAGCAGTATTCTGCTGTTGGTGGCCTGACGATTGAGATGGTTTTAATTAACTCTAATATAAGCATACTTTTTTGTTCATATTTATATATTTTAAATAGCATACACTGAGTTTTGGTAAATGTTTAAATTTTGTAGGGTGTTAAGATTAACGCATCTGTTAAGAAGGATCTGGTGAATCAGTTTGATTCATTTCTTTCACAAGACAGTTCTAAAATTCTCATAAATTTTGCACTTAATCCCTCATGCGGTTCATATCGAACAACCATACATCCATATAAAATTGAATTTCTCTCGACAACACGCGTGAGGTGTTGTTATGCTTTGCATGATGAGCTAATTGGTTTTGAACCAGTTAATTACAGAGACATTATTGATGGTTCACTCAATACATACTATTTAGTTGGTAAGTTATATTAGTAATCTACTTTCATATATTATGAGTTAATCTTAAATTTTAGGGCAAATCTCCCAAATAACCCTTTTTGAAGTTTTTGTCACAAAAATAACCCTCAAGAACAAAAATGACAAATCTAGCCTTTTTTTATTTTCAAAAAATTAATTTTTATTTTATTTTTTTTTCAATTTTAAACCTCACCCCTAAAACTCCACCCCATAACTCTAAACCCTAAGTCTAGATTAGTTAACACAGGAGTTAACAAAATGACTAATACCCCTTGGGTTAACTAATCTAGACTTAGGGTTTAGAGTTATGGGGTGGGGTTTTGGGGGTGAGTTTTAAAATTGAAAAAAAAAATTAATTTTTTGAAAATAAAAAAGGCTAGATTTGTCATTTTTGTTCTTGAGGGTTATTTTTGTAACAAAAACTTTTTTAGGGTTATCTTAGGGTATTTCTCTAAATTTTATCACTCATATGTAGTGTTTGTCAGATGTAATAGGTTAGATTGTTGAGGTGACCCCAGCTGAAGTCCTATCAGCTAATGGGAAAGACATAGATAAAATTACAGTGGAACTTCGTAATGAAAAGTGACCACTGACTTAATATTGTCTCCTATAGTCATACTTGAATAAGATACGTTATAAAATGTTTTATAACTTATTCTATCTAATTTTAGGGATGAACGTATGCCACTGGTGTTATGGGATAACTTTCCTACTGATGTGAATGAAGCTATCAAAAGACGAGGCGATATTCTAATTGTTTGTGTGTTGAGGTTTGGGAAGATTAAAGTTTGGAAAGATAGTTTAAGAAATTCTTTAATATTAGTCTTCCACTAAGATACTACATTATTAAATGTGATATAATTGTCTAAATAAACCTACACTATCAATCTGCAGAGGAGCGTAGTGTCTCCAATGCGTATAATATGTCAGATCTCGAACATGATCCAATTATGCCTGAGGTGGAGTCTTTTCTGGCATTGTACGTTTTTCCCTTTATATAGTTTCTTAATAGTTTTTAAACCAAATTCTCATGTATACGTCTTAATGTTTGTAATTTTGGTATTTGTAAAGGTTACCGAAGGATGAACTAGCAATTGTTCAAGGTAAACCTCTTGCGCTGACAAATGGAGCTGGGGATAAAAATGAGTTTTTTGTCAATACTCGTTGGAAGATCATATCTCAGTTGGTTGAATCAGACCAGGTTTTTTGTTAGTTTTCTTTAATTTGAAGATGATAGTTGGAACATCTCATGTATTTTATATATTGTCTATGTATTTGATTATTTATATTCATATAGGTTGAGCAGTGTATTGTGATGTGCACAATAGCAGTTATTGATTTCGATATGGGATGATATTATTTAAGTTACAAAGTGTGTTTCAAGAAGGTATTGAATGTCCCTAACGACATCACAAACGATGGAGAAGATGACAATGAACTGGAATTCCATTACTATTGCATCAAATGCAATGTGAAGAATCCAAAATTGATACCAAGGTAATTAGTAAATAATTCTATTTATTTTGTATGCAAAGATGATTAATTCGTTTTTAATATCTATTATATTGTCGTTTATGCCAAATCCAAGTTGCATTTGGTTGTTCTAGACAATACTAGGAATGCAAAATTCCTATTATTCGATAATTTTGCAATACAATTACTTCATCATCCATGCAATGAGTTAAGTGGAACTAATACTGAAGAGGTAAGTCGAGCTATATTGTGTTGAAGACATACCAATATTGTGCTGTTATTTTTATAATAATCTAAATTTTAAATGGGTGATGCAAGACACGGCTGATATTCATTTGGCTGTGAAAGATTTAGTTGGTAAAACCTATCTATTCAAGATTGACACTGAGAGAGAAAATTTTCTTTATATAATAAATATTACTATTAAATAATTTATATAACTATTTTTAATGTTTTTGAGTTTTCAAAGCAAAAAGATTGATCACTATTTCTTATGGGGCTTAACAAAATATGTTTTAAAATTTTTGGTTTTAATTGTTTCCACGTAGGTCCAAAGGTGAAATATATATTGATCCATAATGTTTAAATTTTAAAAATATTTAGGCTAAAATATAACATAATAAAAAATAAATTTTAACAGAATTAATTTGTATACCTGTTAATTTTATTTTATATAAATATAATTGATTTTTTAGATGATAATAGAAATTTAATAATAAGAAGTATATTTTATAACAAATTCATTTTATGAATTATATTTTTTATTTGTTATCTTAAACCGAACACATGAAAAGACATATAACATAAAACCCAATATATAGTAATTGTATTTTTCTTATCACCAATAAATCAAATACTTCAATGATTTAAACCGAACAGATGCAAAATTGTGGATTTAAATTCTAATTCAACAATAAGATATTAAAATCTCATAAAAACAACCAAACCAATTAAATATTCAAATTAAGCCGAACTAATGTTTAATAGTCGAAAAAATAATGAAAGCAATAACCTCATCTTGTGCCTGCGCAAGGCGCGGATCTTATCCTAGTATTCATTAACTGACAACACAACATCATTTAATATTTCAAAAAAAAAGTAAAATTAAATACAAAATTCTTTTTTTGTTATAGTCTAATTTATGTTTGATGTCATCATTTATCGAATTACTCTCTCTTTTTTTGCTAAATTGTAAATATTCATTATGAAAATGAAAGTTGTTACAATAGTTCTTTAAGAACAACAAAGTGGAAAAAAAAATCTTAGAAGAACAAATAGGATTAAAACTGAAACAGTTTCAATACTAATGAGTGATCTGCAACCGCCTAAACGGCTAGAAAATCAGACAACACCAAATAAAATAAACCTTAATTTCCAACGACGCTGCAAATCACAAACCCTGGTCCCACGACAACGCTCGAGTAATAACCTTAGTAAAACAGCTGACAACACTGTTAGACCCAATCCCGGCTTCGCCAAATGAGGTTCTTACCGCTCAACCACTAAGTAATCCAAGCCAATCAGTTTGTTTTATGGTCTTTTATTCTTTAAGTTTAATTCGATTATTATGTGATTCACATGATAAAGTCTAAATGCTTACATATTAGAGTTAGATAAATAGGATATATTGATTTGTTTATTTATATAAAAGGATTTCTAAAAATTAAAGAGTTTGCTAATAAGCTATTACAATTGTTTGATCCTAATATTAGTCTATCAAACCACTCGTCCATCCTTGACTTCAAGTCTTCACAGCTAAGCTAGTTCCTTCCCGCGATCACTTCAGTTCATGAAACCAACATACATAAGCAATTTATCGATAACTTACTCAGTTTGATTTCTATGTATGCATCTTATGTTTGGATTTCTTCTAAGTTTAAACCAAGTTTCCCCTTATTAACCATGACTTCCTTAGTCACATAGGCAATTCAGATAGGTTCACTTTACGGATCTAAATCAATCCGTCTGACCACTAAATGATACGACATTGGATAGGTGTACACGTCCGGATCACTTGAAGTTGGTGGTTTGTAGAAGGATGAGATGGAAACAAGGTGAATTGCTTTTGATCATCTTGCTTGACCCAACTCGCCCGTTTGGTGAGTTGGGTTGATCCAAGTCGCCAAATGGACGAGTTGGTCATCTTGTTCGACCCAACTCGCCCGTTTGGCGAGTTAGGCTAGTCTAACTCGCCGAACGGGCGAGTTGGTCGTTTTTCTCGACCCAACTCGCCGAATGGGTGAGTTGGTTGGCTTTGGTCGATTCAACTCTTTCGTTTGGTGGGTTGGACGATCGAGCTTTATAGTCGTTTCGTTGTTTTGATGCTAGTTGATTCGTTCGTTCGAGGCTTAGAGTAACCTTCCTTGAGGACTTATCGTGCGAATCTTCTTTCAGAGTTCATACGAAACTCGATTTCAATTTTTCCTCTCTTCTATTTCAAAGTATTATCTCTCTCTTTTTAAAGAGGACATTTCCCGGGAAGTTTCAATTATTGATTTTGTTGTACCCGATTTTGACCCCAACAGTTAGCCCCCCAGCTCGTTAGAATTGTGAGGTTCTAGCGAGGGGTTTGGCAGGTTTGGTAAGTTAGGCGGAAACAATGGTTGAAAAGGTCCGTTAAAAGTGGCCTACTCACTTCTCTAAGAGCGGAAAGCAGTAGAATTGGGGCTACGCCTTGTGAAGGCTGCCTACGTACCCTTGGAAAAGGGATAGCCTTTTGTAGTTCGTTTCGGAGTTAAGGTTCTTACTTCATGTTTTCCAGTGAGACTTTTATGGTTTACTTGTGTGTCGTGTAAACATTATCTGGCATGTTGCTACCAATGGCATTGTATATTGGATCTTTTTCGGCCTCGAGACTAGCCTCATAAGCTGTTTATTTTGGCCGAGTGTGGCCATATTTATGTTTCGGGACTGAGAGCGTGTGGCTTCAGATCCCGGCCGTTTTGGGACTTTTTAAATGAATAAAATAGGCTTTTTACTTGACAAGGAGATTAAGTAGATTTGGATTTTTGTTAAGTATTGAGGAAGGATACGAGTTGTCATCTCGCTCCCAATTCTTGTGCGGATCATCCTATTCGTTGCTCGTTCGAGATGTTTGAGAAGTTTTCCAAAGTTTTGAGAGCGCTTAGATATGGACGAAGCGACCTGCTTTCAGGATCTTGTTTCTTTTCGATATCATGCCTTGAGACGTTAGTGACTAGTGTGCTTGGATTAGGGTAAAACCTAGGTCTAATCACAGTTTTAGGAGGTGAGATGACCACTTCGACTTACATTTCCCGTATCGCTTTCGACCTAATTCCATCCTACTTTAAAGTCAGCGATATGTCCTCGGCTTATGTGACTTGTATGGTAGGAATTGAGAACCTCGTCGAGGACAATTTTAAAGTCTCCTGAAAGTGCTGACCAAAATTTTGGATTTCTTTTATAGCGCTATTACCCTTGTGTCGGGTGTTCGAGAGCTATCTTTACGAAATGGCTTAGTTTGTTTAGGACATTAAGAGTTTTTTTGTGATCAGCAACAAACTTATTTGTAGATATAATCGTTTTTGAACCTTTGCGATTTTAAGGTGAGCATTCTGTTTCGGAAAGTTTTGATGAAAAACAGTTCTCCGAGCGTTAGCGACATTTTGGTATGTCGAATGTTGAGTTTTTATTTCGGATGCCTCATTTCGTGCTTGAATTGTTTGGGGTCTTGAAGATGTGTGGTATCGCAAGTTTTTTGTTTTAACCTTACGGAAGAGAAATGTTTTGGTTTGTTTCCAAGGAATTAGGACCAATGGGTCGCGTAAAATTTTCCCCGAGAATATGCAAATTCCTTCATTGTGCTTTGTGAAGAGTTGGCCCCCCGAGACTAATTTCGTTTATAATTAAGGATGCTTCGTATAGCTCTAAGAGCTTCATTACGAGTTTTTCATTATGCATCGCTTTTTACTTGTAAAACGTCTGGGTTTAGAGTAAACTGCGGAACATATTCAACTTGGTCGGTTGTCGACAAGTTTAAGTTTTCTGTTAACCGTTCGGTGGTTACGACTAACTTTCGATATTAGGAATTTGTCGTATGAAATTTTTTTTGTTTTTGTATGGTGAAGACAAAAACTAAGAGCCTCGACAAACAACCCGTGCGAGACGATTGCCTGCTCGGGTGGAACCGAGGGAGATGGGAGGCAGAATCCAGCGAGCCGTATGGCTAAGGAATGAGATCTGTAAGATCATAGTGCGAAGAGATAAAGTTTATTTTTTTCATTGAGAGACGAGTCATATGACTTTGTTTTTAGCTATACGCAAATTGTCCAAAAAAATTCTCCCTAAAACTTGCTACGTTCTTTTCCGAAAGTTTCTTTGCATAACTTGATGTGGCCATACGAAGGATGTTTCGCGTAAGTTTACGAGAATTTAATGGCATAGAAGTAAACTGAGAATGCCTCTTGCAGATTACTCGTGATATTTGCACACGAGGAATGTGTTTTCCTTATTCTCTTTTCCGCATTGTGAAGTCGTTTTTCATGACACCGATCTTGTTTTCTCGTAGCCTCTTTCGTATAAAATGTTCTAGTTATACGAAAGTAATGGAGGATTGGTTTGATGAGGCATCGCATTGCGTAAATGATTTTCTGTCTACTGCTGCGAGAGTTTGCTTTGTCGAAAGCGTTTTCTTGATGCCGAGATTTTTTTTTGAAGTATGGGAGTATACGAGTATAGTATACATACCTACTCCCTCTTTTTTTACGAAAGAAAACGACTAAACCAATATTTTGAAGGGTTATGTACGTTTTTTTGTTTCGAAGATTGGGATGATCGATAGTCTAGGTCGGTTTAAGGATGACGCTAGGATTGTGACTTGGTGACTTTCGGGTTGACGACTATGAATATGTCGGTTTTAAGAAAATTGCTAGGAACGAGTTGGTTTTAAGACGACGTTTGCGTTTCTAGTTCTTTCTTTCCTTAGAAAGCAAGCTGAGCATGCGTGACGATCGCTTCTTGGTTTTTCAAGAGTTTAAATTGGTTTGCAAGATTTGCATGAGCAGTTGCAGAACAATAGATCGAGATAAGAAAATGCATAAGACTTAATTCGTTAGACAATTCTCCTAGATCCTAAGTTCCCTATAGTTTTATGGCGATCTTCGAAGCGTTTTTATTCCTTAGTACCTTCCTAAAAATTCCAAATCTGATTTCAAAAAGTTCCAAGTTGGCCATACCTTACTTTTCTCGAAGGTTTTGGTTAACCTATTTTTCGTTTTGCTTGCTCATCTCCCCTTCCTCTTACCGTGTCTGTATGCCCCTTAAGAAGGGTAAAAATATTAGTTCTTCCTGGCCACGTTTAGGCTTGAACTTGTCTTGCGGTTTTTATCGTAAAGTTCCAACGGTAACTCCACTCGAGACGAAAAAGATATGTTACAATCAAGATTCAAAGGAGAACACAAAGATGGAGGTGGGGTCGAGTAGGATGCCCAATAGGGCGAGTAGGATTCCCAAGAGGGCGAGTAGGAGTAAGCGAATGAGTTTAGGCGAGTCTTACTTGTTATTGTCGTAAAATCTTAATGGAAACTCCGATTGAGATGAAACGAAAAGAGTTTCTATCGAAATTCAAAATAGAACACAAAGGAGAAGATCATCAGGGATTTCCCAACTCGCCAGGAGGAAATTTGGAGGGAACAAATCCAACTCGCCATTGGGGGGAGTTGGACGGTGTGCGTCTGACTTGTTTTAATCGTAAAAACTCAACTGAAACTCCGATTGAGACGGAAAAAGCGTTTCAATCGGAGTTCAAAATATAACGCAAAGGTGATCCAAAGGACTGCTTATTTTGTCAAACTCGATCCAACACGCCGAACAGGCGAGTTGGACGGTTTGGACGTCTTGTTCGGTCTAACTTGCCCGTTTGGCGAGTAGACTTGTATAACTCGCCAAACGGGCGAGTTAGATGGCTTGTTTGGTCCAACTCGCCCGTTCGGCATGAAACTCCGATTGAGACAAAATGAAAAGCGTTTCGATCGGGATTCAAGGGCGAACGCAAAGGTTAGCGAAAGGACTGCTCATATAGTCCAACTCGCCGAACGGGCGAGTTGGACAGCTCTTTCGGTCCAACTCGCCCGTTCAGTGAGTTGGACAGGTCCGGTTCGAGTTTTGATGGTATGCTGGTGCGGTCATTATGTAAACGTTTTCAAAAAAATTCTACGAAAGTTGTATCATAAAATGCTTACTCGTTTTACTTTGCGAACGATGTTCCATAAAATATTTTCAAGTTTGATTTTACGAAAGCTGTTTCGGAAAATGATTTTACGAAATTTATTCTGGGAAATGTCATGAGTTTAGTTTTACGAAATTTGTTTCGTAAAATGTTGTTGAGTTTAATTTTATGAAAATCGTTATGTAATCATGTTTTCGTGTTTGGTTGTACGAGAGCCGTTTTTTAGGAAAATTTATGTTTTTGCCTCTGAATCTTTGGATGTGATGAGCTTAATTACCGGGAGTCGACTTAATCGGAGATTTTCTCGTTTCCGCAGGATCGATCCGAGGGGATTTTGAGTAGTTTTTCCGAAATAAGTTTAAGTGACACTTATCGAGAATTCATTGAATATGTCACGTAGAATTGAAGCTTGAATTTTTACGAAATCTTAGGTTTCAGAAAACGTTATTTAGCAGTTAGAGATACAATCTCTCATTTTTCTTAGTTTAGTTTTCCTCAGCCGTTTAGGTTTCGAGTGACTCAATAGAGAACGACTTCGTTTCTTCGAAAATTATTCAGAAGAAGTACAGCAATGGGGGTTGTGCGCCCGATTTGCTGCTTCCTATCTCCGTGAGTAATTTAAGTTTTCTCAGCAATTTCTGAGAGAGCAAGTTTTATTTTTCCGAAAAGTTTTTGAAAAAGTTCTTTTGGTCGAACCCTTATGCGCTGAGATTTTTCCAACTCGGTAATGAGACGAACTTTACGAGGTTTGATAGATTTTATCATTGCCCTTTCCGTTTAGTGAGAGAAATCACGAGCTCGTTTCGATGCCCTGCCTGGCTGTGGCGAACAGTCGCAACTAGGTTTTTGATTTTCTCAAGCACTGCAGCATTTGCATAAGCGTTGGTGGTGGGAGCAGTCATTGCTGGAGTTGTTTACCAGCGTTGTTGCGAGCTGCGCTCTTGTCTTTAATATTTCCAGAACTTGTTTTGATCAAGCGTTTTGTGGCCATGAGTTAGAGTAATCCGACCCCCCTTCCTTCTAGCGCCAAAATGTGGAAACTGAAATTATTACCATCGATTTTATGTAAATTAAGGAAAGTCAAGAAATCCTAACTTTCTCCGAGGTCCCGGACTCTCTGCGAGAGCCAACGACAAGTAATCGAGTAAACGCGGAAAGTATGAAAAGATAACAAAATGGATTTAGAAAACAATAGATCTTTATTTTGAATTTGCGTACGAGTGCTCCAGAGACAAAAACGATCACGAAGCTTGTCTAGAAACGGGATCACAGGAATTTGTATAACACAAGCAGTAAAACGAGACTATGTTTACTAGCTCTACCACCTATGTCGAGAGAAACATGTGTGGCTGCAACTCGTTTAGCAATAGACAAAAAACACAAAAAAGATTTGAAGGATTTGGGACTGGACCTTAAGAAAGGCTACCTACGTACCCCTTTTGAGGATCAAGCCGGACGTAGTTCAATTAAAAGATTGGACCAAGAGATCGAACTGTCGGAGCAAGTTCATCTGGTAATCGAGTGTCAGTCATAGAAACCAAGCTCGTCGAGAATAAAGCTTAGAGTTTCTAACTGCAATGGGTTGTAGAGTCTAAAGAAACCAGAATCGTCGAACAAAGATGGAGAAACGTCTGAGTATAACTCTGTTGTTCTAGCCACCTAAGTTCTAAGTTCTTCTAAGCTAACAAAGCTTCTCTAGGTCTAAATCTCCGAATCCCTTTGCATTTTCCTTTAACTCTCTTTATATATGCCTTCTGGGTCGGTTCCCTTTTCCTTTTCTGCCCTCGATTGAGTTTATCGCTTTATGGGAATATTCCATTTTCCTTCGATCTTCGTGTTTATCTTCGGAAACATCACAATTGTCTTCCAAACTTAACATTTATCTTTCCTTGAGAGGTAAAAGATAGACCATCATGTTGATTGGGCTTGATTTCGTATAAAATCGTGAGTGGGCTTTTAGCCGCATTTTAGACCCTCTCGGCCAGTTTTCCAACTTAAGCATTTCTACGATTTATCGAAAGAGCGCTTTCAAAACGACGTCGATTTCGAAGAAAGTTTGAATTTATCGTATAGTGGAGACAGTTCAAGGTGTTTAGTTAACTGTTTCTGTTTTATACGATCAATTCAAACCTCATACGAGAAGACAAGTTCTTACGGTAAAGTTCAGGAACGAAAAAGAGTTTGTCCCGATTTCGAAGGAGGGAGTCACAAAGACGAGATGAAAATGGATTTCTTGTTCAACCCATCTCGCCCGTTCGGCGATTTGGGCTGGTCCAACTCTCCGAATGGGCGAGTTTTTCATCTTGCTTGACCCAACTCGCCCGTTCGGCTAGTTGGACTAGTCCAAATCGTCGAACGGGCGAGTTGGTCATCATGCTCAACCCAACTCGCCCGTTTGGCAAATTGGGCTGATCCAACTCGCCGAACGGTTGAGTTGGTCATCTTTCTCGACCCAACTCGCCCTTTTGGCGATTTGGACTAGCCTAACTTGCCGAACGGGCGTGTTGGTCGTCGTGCTCGACCCAACTCACCCATTCGGCGAGTTAGGCTAATCCAACTCGTCGAACGGGCGAGTTGTTAATCTTGCTCGACCCAACTTGCCTGTTTGGCGAGTTGGGCTAGTCTAACTCGCTGAATGGGCAATTTGGTCATCTTGCTCGACCCAACTCGCCTGTTCGGCGAGTTGGTCGTCGTGCTCGACCTAACTCCCCCGTTCGACGAGTTGGACTGATCCAACTCGCCGAACGGTCGAGTTGATCGTCTTGCTTGACCCAACTCACCGAACACTCGAGTTGGTCATCTTGCTTGAGCCAACTCGTCCGTTTGGCGAGTTGGGCTAGTCCAAATTTCCAAACGAGCGAATTGGTCGTCTTGGTCAACCCAACTCGCCCGTTCGGCGAGTTGGTCGGCTTGTGTCGATGCAACTCGCCGAATGGGCGAGTTGGTTGGCTTTGGTCGATTCAAGTCTTCCGTTCGGTGGGTTGGACGATCGAGCCTTATAGTCGTTTCGTTATTTCGATGCTAGTGGATCCATTCATCTGAGGCCTAGAGTAACCTTTTTTGTAGAGTTCATAAGAAACTCGATTTTAATTTTCCCGCTCTTATTTTTCAAAGTATTATCTTTCTCTCTTTTAAAAGAGGACATTTCCCGGAAGTTTCAATTATTGATTTCGTCGTAACCGATTTTGACCCCAACAGTATTCACGTAAGCAATAGAGTTAACTATATGGTGATCGAAGGATGGATGCTCAAAAGGTGAACAAGAAGGAAGGAACTCGAGAGAGTTGTTTGCAAAAGTTTTTAAGTTTATTGATGGGTGCTTTACAAAAGGTTACACGAAAAGTATGAACATAAAACCAAAACTGCCTAAGTGATCATTATCTAGGATAATTGATAAAGGAAAACTCCAAAACCAAAGTCAATTAGGATTATTCTAACTAAACCTACACATAATGGGTTTATGACCCTTATTCCAGTTCTTGGAAAACCATGAGGTTAAACCAAGATATCGGCCCAGCCTTCCTCTCATACGCCTCAAGCTTGTATTCATCTTGTATGAACATTATCAAGTGCCCAAGTGCTCTCTGGATTTCGATCTTGTGAATGGCCCACCTGAATAAATGAGTGGGTCTCCGTTTGGACCGTCGATATCTTGTTGGGCCAAAAGAGGCATCTCTTGACCATCTTCTAATCGAGTTTGTTCCAGTTGCTTAAGTTCTCGACTATCTTTATCTCCATGTTCAAGAGGTCGAACACTTTGTTCTCCTGCTTCATGATCATGTTCAAACCCTTCATGACCAAGAGTTGGTCCATTCATCGTCCTCGTCATATCTTCTTCGGGTCAATCATTTTCATTTCCCAACCAAGAACCATTTCCCGACCAAGGATCATTTCCAACATATGCTGGATACAACCATTTCCCAACCACTCGTACTTTTCCTATCCATGCGCCGATGGTTTGTCCATGGTAGTAGTTTTCGGTTCACCTAAGCTTTGCTCCAGCTTGTCCTCTTGTTCTGAATGCTCCGATGTTGAGTCTGATCCTAAGCTGGCCATATCATCCCCTCCTCCTTTAAAAGGATTTGTCCTCAAATCCAAGTGCTCTGCAATAAAAGGAGATAAATCAGACACATTGAAAGTAGGACTAGTGGGGTACTTACCTTGGAGATAAATCTTGTAGGAATTGTTGTTGATTATTTCAAAGACTTTGAATGGTCCATCTGACCGAGGTAAGACTTTGAATTTTCTTTCATTCGGGAACCTCTCTTTCCTCACGTGTATCCAAACCATATCATCTGGTTCAAGCATGAGCTTTTTCCTCCCTTTGTTTGGCTTCCGTGCATAGGACCATGTCTTCTCTTCAATATTTATGTGTACCTGCTCATGCAAAGACTTAACAAACTTGGTCTTTCTTTTGCCATCAAGATTAGTCTGTTCTTATATAGGCAAAGCAATCAAGTCTAATGGTGATAAGGGATTAAAACCATATACGACCTGAAAAAAAATCATCTTGGTGGCTTAATGCATAGAATGATTATAAGCAAATTCTACATGAGGCAAAAAATCCTCTCAAGACTTAATGTTTCTTTTTATAATGGCTCTTAGGCTCTAAGTAAGGTAGACAACGTCCTATTTACTACCTCAGTCTGCCCATCAGTTTGTTGATGGCACGTTGTTGAACAGAGTAACTTGGTTCCTAGCTTTCCCCACAATGGTCTCCAAAAGTGACTAAGAAACTTAGTATATGTATCCAAAACTATGGTCCCAGGTATACCATGCAACCTAACAACTTCTCTAAAGAATAAATCAGCTACCATTGTAGCATCATTCGTCTTATGGCAAGCTATAAAATGAGCCATCTTAGAGAACCTATCTACCACCACAAAGATAATGTCTCTACCTTTCCTAGTTCTAGGCAATCCTAAAACAAAATCCATGGACACATCAATCCATGGTTCAGTGGGAATAGGTAAAGGATTATACATACCTTGGCCTTGGCTCTTGGACTTGGACTGTTTGGACACTACACTAATGAGTACATCAACAAAAAGACCATCCTGGTCTTAGCAAGTGAAGATATAGTGTCTGATGACGAAGAGCAAATATCTGAAGAAGAAGAGACTGTGAATTATCCTACTCAAGGAGAACTACTTGTCACCCGACGAATCCTCAATACTCAGTCTAAACAAGAAGCTCCGGAGCAGCATGAGAACATGTTCCATACTAGATGCTTCCTTCAAAGCAAAGTGTACAATCTATTTATAGACGGATAAAGCTGCACCAATGCAGATAAAGAAATCATGGTCAAGAAGCTAGCGTTGACAACCTAGGCACACCCGAGGCCTTACTCCCTCCAATGGCTGAGTGAAGATGTGGAAGTTCGGGTAACACATCAGGTCACTGTCCCTTTCACTATCGGCCAGTACCAAGACACCATCACATATGATGTTGTTCGTATGGAGGCCATCCACATCCTTCTTGGACGGCCTTGGCAATACGATAAGAAGGCCATTCATGATGGATACACCAACATGCACTCTTTCGTACAAAAAGGTAGTACTGGTAACTTCGACACCACAAGAAGTACACAAACATCAACTTCAACTTAAGCAAAGAAGGGAAGCAGAACAAACAGCTGGAGCCAAGGGCGTCAATCCGTATATCATGTAGTATCAACACTCAAGAATGAGTATGGGTATCATTGTACTCGACCTCCTGATCAGAAGAAACATGCTAGGCAATTCACTTGGAGGTTGGATCATGTTGGCTGAGAGATGGCCGAAACTTGCTTATTATCGGCTGTAGTGGATTGGTTCGACCACCAGAGTGTCAAAGAAGCTTCTTACATGATCTATAAGAACCCTTGGTACTTCCTAAGTCAACAACACATGCCAACATTTCCATCATCAAGGGGTGGGAAGGGTTTCATGGGATGGAAGGAGAAACATGAGCAAACATGGTCACTGTCGAGTTCTATATTCAAGAACTCGACCAAAGATGGTTAGTGCACAACCTTGGGAATTTCAGGGGAAAACCAAAACTCTAGTGGGAGTATGAAGACCATTTTACACGACCACCAGACCATATAGAGAATTCTCTCAGGTCCAGGACAATGGGATTGGAGTGGAGTGATCAAAGTTTTATCATCCTACAAGGCTGGGATTTGTGGACAAATCCTTTTAAAGGGAAAGAGGATGATGCGATCCTGATCAGCTTGATCAGTCTCCAACTCAAGATGTTGAACCCAAAGAATGAAAGAGCAAAGCTACTGATCAATGCTTGGCTTAATGGACAGTTTCAAGGTCTAATTAGGATGATCTATGAAGTTCTGAACAGAGAGAGAAGAAGAAATCTTGATACGGCGTGGAAAAAACTTGAACAAGGAATATGAAACCAGCTGAAAGAGTCTAGAGAGGACGAGCTGATTGAACCATGGACGGGTGAGTTAGGAGAATGTGAGCATGGTGATAAAGGTGCAATCGACTGGACGAGAAACAAAATGGGAATGAAGAGAAAAGCACCTAATCTCAATCTGAGCTATGGAGGTCACTTTGCACGTCCAAGTGTGTATGAAGAAGAATTTATTCAATTTAAGAGTCATATGGATCATGCTGAATATAAAGATGGGCGAAACAAGGCTTTTTAGGCCCAAAAAGAGAAAAATCTCAGTCCAGTTGCTTTCTTGGTTCGGCCAACTACTTGTGCACGTGTCAAATCCTATCAAGAGGTTCTCAACACTTTGTTCAAGTCATGGACGATCCTAGGAAGCAGTTGGCTGAAAAAGGGTCTTATCAGTCCATGAGAAGAAATGATCGACCACCTTGGGCTTTACTTGGTCGATTTATTTATTTTTTGTTTTAGGGCTTTTTAGTTAGGTATAAACCAATTTGGTTTAGGTTTTGGCTTTTTATAAACCAATTATAAATAGGTTTTTGGTTTTCTTTTTAAAATTAGAATTAAGATTTTCTAGTTAGGGTTTTCTAGTTTTTTTCTATATAAGCCAAAGTTGAGCACATAATGTAACCACGCAATCTTTTAATAAAACCATCAAGCTTTTGGATTTTATTTGTCTCCTTGGAGACTTATTTCTTGATCATTCACGTGGTCATTATCATCTATCATCACCAGGAAGTTAACTTTCATGCTTACGTGATTTTCAACATACATCAACCTATACGAGGTTACACTCGTAGATAGTCGCAACAAAATAACCTTAGGGTATTCCAGAACCCTATTGTGAAGATCATCCAACTTCCAATAGCTTTAAATCTCAAGGAACCATCCCCAAAATCTCTTCAAGTGATTCATGGGTAAGACAACCTATCTAAGGCCGTATTAGTAAACCAACCAGATCGCCCATTAAAACTTGATCCAGCTAAATGGCTTAAATACTCAAGCTAACGCATCCAACACTAAGCCATGGACTGCCTGAGCGGGCTGGATTACACCCATGGTGTAACACCCCCAAACCGTTTTAGGTATAGGCTGAACCACCAGCCAACAATCAAACAAGAACATGACCGACGGACCGACTGTTTACGAGGAACCAGGAGCGCTACATGACGGGTTAAAGGGCGATCCAGCCAAGGTCACAAAAAGTAAAATTCATGACTAGGCCAGTCCGCCCACTAACACGTCCCCTCAGATTAAGACCTAAGGCCTTACAGCCCGTACTCGAATCTGACGTTTGTGTTAGCTCGAACAAGCTAATATCAGAAACAACAAGTCGTTTACACAAAACATCGCTTTATTTATCTTATATATTATATGGTTCGCAACACACAACATAATATACAAGTGGTGGCATGCCAAGAGACCAAAAGTACATACTTATAGTCTGAAAACGTTGAAGAAAAAAAGATGCAAACTCTACACCAGCCGGCCTAGCTTCCCGCGACCTCTAAGGCTGACTCGATCTACTGGTCACCTGAAAACAACAACGAGTTAGGGGTGAGTAATCTAGCATTACTCAGTGAGTTACAATCCCCATCTAACAAATACAACCCCTTGCTATCCCACCCCCAAAAAATATAAAGCGAGAGGTTCACCTAATAATGATTAAACACAATTCAATGGATAAGCAATATAAAAAAATACGCAGCAAAAAAATGATAGCAAGATAATTAGTGTTATGCTAATTACGGGCTAACCACCAAACTCAACCAGACTCAAACCCGATTTACTATATAAATAACTAGCTAGGGCCCTGGTGACATCATGTTCCTCCTCACTATCGACAATATCCTATCTTCCTACCACAAAGGCTAAAAGAAGGAACTTTCAACCGACCGCGGCCCACAGTCATTCGGGTCACCGCGCGATAGCCCACAATCATTCTGGTCACTGCCGGAAGTTACACCGTCGTGCAACACTCAGCCCTAGGCCATGACCCCGTCTCTCTGAGACTTCCCAATCCAGCGAATAAGGGGTTTCCTTGAACACGCTAGGTACGAGTTCTGATGGAACACTAACTCACCCTTAATAGTCCTAACATTGTGGGTTACACAAATGCTATATGGCCAATATATGACCAATACAAAACCCGGTAAAATAACACAAGATTTCTAGTATTAATCACTACTAACACAATCAAACATATTCCAGAATCTAGCCTAAAGAGTAATTCCAGAATACCTAACTATCCACAACTTAGTGATATTATCTAAGCATTCATGGTTCTCTAACTAACCAATCAACCTAACCATTAGCATGCTACTACTAAACTCAAGCAATAACTAAGAATACTATCAACTCAATCAATCAATATTAATTAAACTCTACTATTAACTAATCAAACCGTTACTAAGTTAGACCCGGCCTCCTGCCATGATCTAACTTCAAGTTACAGGAACCTGCATGAAAACAAGTCAGCAATTAATTGATCATAACTCACAGTGCTTTGGCTGAACGTGGCCTTGACCCCGTGTCCGTCTTCTGCGATCCGAACCCTTTCCAGACTTTCTCAAGTTTATTCACGTATGGTCTAATCTTCATTCGAGCAGGACCTTCTTCAGATGTTGAACCAAAAACTGCCAGAGTAATTATTCTCGAAAACTCTCAAAAACTGCCGAAAACGCTCGAAAAAGATCGAACCTCTGACTTTCTTTTTTGCTTTCTCTCTCACGCTTTTAAGTCTGTGTGAAGTGTTCTGTATGAGTTCAAATGGAAGGGAGGTCGAGCCTATTTATATGAATCAGCATCCAATCATATCTAGGCCGTGTGGCAGCCCGTGTATCCGTCTGCATTGCTCTGGTTGCATGTGTGGCGACACATAGTTCTCTACATGTCAGCTTGCATGACCAGAGTGGCCTGCAAGATGACACCATGTCCTCCACATGTCAGTATGCATGGCCTGTCTGCCTGCAAGGAGACACCACGTCCTCCACATGCCTCGGTCGCATGCAACGCGACACCCAACTGCTTGGTCGATCCACCTCGTGCCCCACATGTTTACTTGCATGTCCCGACAGCAGGAACTGCGATACCTCGCGATTCCCTTGCCACATACACTGCCAGGAAATTTCCACCACATCCTGAACACAACCATCGAGCCACCTCGTGCTTCTCGGTCCACATTTCGACCCTTCGGGTAAATTTTCGGCCCGCGATCAATCTCGAATATTTTTCGACGTCCTTTCTGATAAGTTGAATATTTATAATAAACTCCATTTGACTTTTGACTTTGGCAGAAAATATTTCCCGAGCCTCCGGCTTCCCCTAAAAATTCCATAATATCGAAATTAGGGTTTTAGCCCAACTTCGGGTTTTCCCGTTGTGTTTCGATCCTGTAGTGCTTACTTCCGTCCTGCTTAATTCCCTTCCTGCTTAATTCCTGTCATGCTTCCGACTTTTTATGTCTCCAAAATAATATTTTACCAATACGAAAAATTTCCAAAAACGTCATGCTTCGGAAATGCCGTGCTTCTAAAACGTTATGCTTCCAAAACGTTCTTTTGATCAATCTAACTCATTTTCTGACCATGGTCGAGCAGCTTATTCATCATGGTTTACTCACTATCAATTCTTCGATCACCTCATACTTCAAAACTTCTTGATCGATCCTTATTGCCCGCGACTCGACCACCAAGTTAATGGTCGACCAATCTTCTATTTTCTTCGATCCATGTCAAGTTTTATATGATCAAAACTCAAAATTCCTCATCCAACTTTGATCCCCAAAAGCGTGGCTCCAAATTCTATTTATCTATTTTTTATGGGTTTCTACACATGGTCCCTTACTCGGCCCTAAGGCTAAGTCACCCAATTGTTTATGCAGAAGAAAGAAGAAAACGATCAATTATAGAGAAAGAAGGATGCAACCGGACCAATCGAAGGCTAAGGGCAATAGCTTAACCGATCCATCAACTCATCTTAGACATGCGCTTAGAAGTGCCCACATGCTTCTCTTTCTCATTAGGAACCATGTTCGGATCTATCTTAAGAAACCGTAGTCAAATGCCTTCTTAGCTTGACTCTCCGGTCAAATCTCCTTCAATCGCCCAAGCTTCTATCTTCAGATTGCCTTTGTGTTCTGATCGTTTAGGTGATTTTCCTTAGGAAATTATGTGCCCAAATCGAACCTAAGGCCTCATATTTATAAAAAATCGGTCAAACTGCCTAATTGGCAAAAAAGTGCCTTTTGGCCAACCGAATGGACACCTTTCCATTCACAACCATTCAGCCTAAAGCCGCACAACCACTTGACACGCTTCCCACATGTGCTAGAATTGTCACTCCACTCTTTAGTCTGACCATGATTGAGCCATAGTTTGATACCATACATACTCGACCATCGGTCTGGTAAGCGCCCAAAACTGACCAACCAGCCTAACTTCCAAACACTTCTCCCAACTGAGTTGAGCTTCCCGACAGTTGGTTAAGCTAGCAGAGTTCGGTCTACTAACTGATCGAGCTGGCCTTTCTTGACTGAGATCGACCTAAAATCTTTCCAGCTGGCCTAGCTAGTATCACTCCTTCATTAACTCGGTTAGGTTCCATTTCTTTTACTGTCCTTCATTTATGTGGTTAAGTCTCGATCATTACTCAGACTTAACCCAATATTTAAGCCATGGAACTCTTGCCTTTGGTATTTCGACTTGCTTTCACGTTCCCTTAACCCATGGTATGTCTTGATGATCTTATCTAGGATCGAGGACATGACAAATCTCCCACACTTGAAATGCATTTAATCCCGAATCTAACCCAAGTGTTTTTTCACTTACAAACTGATCAAACCACTTAGGAAAATCAGCCTTTATTTTAGTCTTTGTTTCCCAAGTTGTTTCTTCTTTCTCATTGCAATCCTAAACAACTTTAACCATTTAATTACTATTTTCCTTGCTGATTTTCCTTCCTATCAACAATCCAACCGGCCTTGTCTCCAACATGAGGTTCTTGCCTAACTCCAAAGGTGGTTCAGGCACTAATATGTCCTAATCCGTTAGGCACTTCATCAGTTTGGTATACATGGAACACATTTTTAATGCATCCATCTTGGTTGGCAAGTTCAACTTGTACGCAACCGGGCCAACTCTTTCAATGATCCTAAACGGACCCAAGTATCTTAGATCTAGCTTTCCTCTCCTTGAAACTCTTGATCAACCCTTGAAGGTTATCATTTTTAGATAGACTATATCGTCTACTAGAAATTCAAGGTCCATCCTACGTTTATCCGCATAGATTTTTAGTCTATCTTGGTCCTAATTCATCTTGTCCTTCATGAATCTTATCTTCGCGGTTATTCTTTCTACAATGTCTGGACCAATCATGCTATGCTCCCCCACTTGAGTCCATCATATTGGTGTCCTACAAGGTCGCCCATACGATGCTTCATATAGTGACATCTCAAAGCTTGTTTGGAAGATGTTCTTGTAGTAAAACTCAACCAAAGGCAAATGTCTTTCCTATGAATCATTCAAGTACAAGACACAAGCTCGCAACATATCTTCCAACTTCTGGATGGTCTGTTCCAAGTGCCCATCAGTTTGCGGATGGTATGATATAATCATGTTCACTCTTATTCCTAAGGCGTTGAAAATATTTTCAGAAGTAAGATGTGAAACGTGAATCCTTACAAAAACTATGCTTGCTGGAACTCCATGCAACCAAACTATCTGATCCATGTACTTCTAGTCGATCTTCCCCACTCCATCGGTCTTGTTGACGGTGATTAAGTGAGAAGACTTGGTCAATCGGTCTACTGCAACCCAGACCGGGTCTCTCTTGTTCCTTGTCATGGGTAAACCAGTCAGGAAGTCCATCGTGATGCGGTCCCACATCCATTTCGAAATTGGAAAGTCTTACAACAGGCCACTCAGAACTTGATGTTCGGTCTTCACGATTTGGAAAGTTGGACACTTTGCCACCCATTTGATCACTTTTTTCTTCATCATGATCCAATGGTAGTACCTTTTTAATTCACGGTACATCTTGTTAAGACCGGGATGGATGGAGATTTTAGACTTGTGAGCTTCCCTCAGAATCTCGTCCTTCAATTCCTTATAATCTAGCACACTAACCCAACCATAGACAAAGATCATCCCATTGCTCGATGTTTGATACTCGATCTTGTCATTTGAGAAACTTTGTTCAAGTTCTCATCCATGCCTTGAGAAATCCATATCCTCATAAGTAGATCTGCTTGGTCTGTTGCACCCAGACCCAATGACTCTTGATACTTAGAAAATAAATTAAGATGCAACGTCAGAAACATTACTTCAAGCTCGTCAGACTCCTTCTCAGCTGAAACATCAGCTCATAATTTTCTCAATGCATCTTTGACCAAGTTAACCTTTCTCGGTTGATAAGCAATATCTAGATCATAGTCGGCCACAAATTTCATCCATCTTCGTTGCCTTAAGTTTAACTCAGGCTGAGTGAAGATATATTTGAGGGTCTTATAATTAGTGAAGATCTGCACCTTAACTCCAAATAAGTATGAACACCATATCTTCAAGCCAAACAACAACGAAACAATTTCAAAATCATTGGTTGGATAGTTTCCTTCATACTTCTTTAGTTGCCTTAAGGCATATGCAATCACCTTTCACCTTGGCATTATAACGCAGCCAAGCTTGGATAAATATGCATATGTATAGACTTCATAAGGTTCATCCACTTTAGTAAAGCTAGTACTGATGTACTTGTGAGCATATTCTTCAGTTCATAGACTCATAGAAACCTCTGGGAGAAACACATAAAACAAACCCTAAATAAAAGAACAATTGCAAACATAAATCTCACTAACCTTCGGCTTTCTCCTTCCCCGCTCGCTTTCTCCTCGTCGTCATTCACGCTTTCGTCTTTCTCCTCCCATAATTTATCTGTCCTTGTAAAGGAACTTCAGAGTTTCTCAAACTTTGTTAACGGTACGAGAAAGAAAATAAATCCAGTGATAAGCTAAAAAGATTTACCTTTTACGGGACCGATGGTGATTATAAACCATGTTTAACTTTCTGTCTCAGGTTCACCACCAAATATAAGCTTCAATTCAAATTTTAAACACTCCAACCAACTTATCCAGCACAAAAAAAACATTTAACTAAAATACCTACTCTAGTTTCGTTTTTGCAGGGATAAAGTGGTCTTTAACCATAGAAAAGTATTCTGGTATATCACTAAGAACTCTTGGATTAATAAAAAGATGAAAAGTGACCATTCACGTAAATCTCTTTAAAAATATTTACCCAATTTCTCTTTTCATTTGTCAACTCATATATATTAAAAAGCTCATACGGGCAATGTTTGGTATATCCACTTGAGACCTACAATACAATAATACAAAGTTTGACTATACACATGACCTTTAAAAGACCTTAGAGCACATGCAACGGAGTATCATGCCCGGTCCGTAGCCCAAGTCTTCGAACTTTTTGGTATTAAAAAAATAATATAAACCCGGCCCAAGCGAAGGATTGATCCGTCGTTAGCATATTGTTGATACCGATCCTTGGGCAACGTGGCCGCTTCTGAGTGGACCGTGCGGAGATGTGGTGAGAGTAGGGTCGAAAAAAAATTTCATTTCGACCGAAGCAACCAAAAAAAAACTCTCTCGTTCTGGAAGGCGATTGTCGATTCCCTCTTCGGCGATTGATCTCCCTCCGATCTTCAAGGTAAAAAGAGGGCTCTCCCTTCTATATTATCGATCTATATCCTCTGCATGTTGTTCTCCTCTAAATCTAGGGTTTTTTTTATCGATTTGAGGATTTTTTCGTTTCGGATTTAGGGTTTGAATACGATCTGGGTATAGAACGAGTCTGTGGTTTGTTTTTAATCGGTTCAATCTATTTGTTTCTTTCTAATCACATGGTTTAAAACCCCTTTAGATTCCGATCGATTTAAGTTTTGAAAATCCCAAGTTTCTTCCTTTAGATTCAAGTTCCATCCGTATAAGTGTTGTTCCGATGAACTGTGTGTCATTGTCGATTTCTTTTAGACCTTTAGAGATTGTAATCGAGTCAAGTTAGAGATTTTGAGTTAGAGATTTTGTTTGATCTATATGAAGATGAATTCTTATCTGACTTTGTCTCTTATGTTGCAGGTTAACAAAAGATGGGACAATACAGCTACAGCCAGCCCTCTGATTCATCAGCGGAGGTGGACATAACCGCACTTCTCGAAGAAGAAGCTCAGATGTACGCGGATGATGCTAAGATGTTGGCGGAAGCTCAGATGTATGGGGAAGAAGCTCAAATGTACGCGGATGATGCTCAGAGTATCTTCGAGACAGAGATAGTGGTTCCGGAGGAGAGGAGGGTCCTTCACCAGACGCAGGAGGACATGAGGGTCCTTCATGGTGTGTTAGAACTTAAAGAGAAACTCTCTAGAAACAAGCTCCTAGATCGCTTGCTGGCGCAGAAAGAGCCTTTGAGTGATGTCGAAACATCACTAAAACTTAAGCTAATGGGTGAAATGTTATGATGTGTTTTGTGTGCTGATTGAGGTTAGTATTACTTGCATTGTTTACTTGCATTGTTTACTTGAAAGCTAACTTATTTTAAACGTGTTGTTGCAGGTTAGGTGAAGTTGGTCACGGGTCTCACTCTGTCTTGGTCTTTTACTCACGGGTGTACTTGGAGTACAGAGAGCATTTTGGCGTTTAGCTCCTGCTCACAAGTCACGGGATTGTAGTTTTCTCTAGTATTTAGGTCCATCTCCTTGTAATATTTTCGAATCATCTCATCTGCTTCTCTTTGTAACTCTGCTACTCCATCTTCTCTGTATTATTTCGAACCAGGCTCTACTTTTGTAACTCTGCTACTCCTTGTAATATTTTCATCATCATATGTGAAAGCTAAGTTATTTATCAGTAAGTTCATCATATGTGAAAGCTAACTTGAAACCTATACGGTTTATCATTACGGTTATTTATCAGTAAGTTCATCATACGTATTGAGCTCATATCCAGTACTTTAATTATGTGAAGTTTACCACTCCTTTACTATTTACAAAAGTCGTATGTATTCTTTTACAAAAGTCGTATGTATTCTTTTAATCATCTCCTCTGCTTCTCTTAAAATGTTCTAATGTATTCTTTTTTCAAAATTTTTATAGGGATACCGAATAATGTCGTCGTCATCATCATCATCCGATGATGTCGATGAAAGATTGGAAGAAGTTATCGATGAAATCGTAGAAGATACATACAACGATATTGTGGAGGCCCAACCAAATAATCGACAGAGACGTGCTTATGTAGAACGGTACCGTGAAGTAGGCCAAGACCTTTTATGGAATGACTACTTCAGCGAGAACGCGACATACTCCGCACAGTTCAGACGGCGTTTTCGCATGAATAAGGATTTATTCATGCGTATAGTCTATGAACTCTCACAGAACATTCCGTTCTTTCAACATAGACAAGATGCAACTGGGAGGTTTGGTCATACACCACTTCAAAAATGTACCGCAGCAATTCGTCAGCTTGCTTACGGTTCTGCGGCTGATGCGGTCGACGAGTATCTCCGCATCGGTGAGAGCACAGCACTTTCGTGTTTACATAAGTTCACTGACGGAATCATCCGGTTGTTTGGAGATGAATATCTTCGAAGACCCACACAAGCGGATCTTCAACGGCTTCTCGATATTGGAGAGGCACGCGGGTTTCCTGGGATGGTCGGGAGCATTGACTGTATGCATTGGGAATGGAAAAATTGTCCCACCGCTTGGAAAGGACAATACACACGTGGATCAGGAAAACCGACAATTGTATTAGAGGCTGTGGCTTCACAAGATCTTTGGATATGGCACGCCTTTTTTGGTCCTCCGGGAACCTTAAACGATATCAATGTCCTCGATCGGTCTCCTGTTTTTGATGACATTTTGGAAGGTCGGCCCCCCAGGGTAAAGTACATGGTCAACGGGCATCAGTATAAGTTGGCGTACTACCTCACAGACGGGATATATCCGAAATGGTCAACATTTATCCAATCTTTTACACTCCCCCAAACTCCTAAAGAAGAGTTATTTGCTAAACATCAAGAAGCAACCCGTAAAGATGTGGAGCGGGCTTTTGGAGTTCTACAAGCCCGGTTTGCGATTGTGAAAAACCCGGCTCTTTCAATGAACAAGGCAAAGATAGGGAAGATTATGCGAGCATGTATCATACTACACAATATGATAGTCAAAAATGAACGAGATGGCTACATTCGTTACAATATATCGGAATTTGAAGAAGGAGACGTCCCCAGAAGTTCAACGGTCGAAACTGAGACCGAGAGACCTACAAATATGCATAATTTGTTTCCCAATCGGGAAGATCTTCGTGATAGGCGAATACATGAACGATTGAAGAATGATTTAATCGAAAATATTTGGAACAAATTCGATGAGGAAGATTAATAATTAGTGTATCTTTAAGTTTTATCAATCTATCTTATTTTTAAGTCTATGTATTGTAATGTTTTATCTTCTAATTAATAAAAAATATTTTTCACTTTGTTTTAAAAAAAAAAGAAATTTATTCCTAAGGACTCCATATCGGTATCACCATTGGAGACACCTTCTCAGTAAAAGTCCTTAACTATTTACAAAAAAAAAAAAAATATTAAAGAAAAGCTAAGGACTCCCCCTTCGGGTATCACCAATGCGTGTGCTCTTAGAAATCTATCAGCCAAGACATGTGTCATGCTAAGATTGGACCGCTGAAGTTATCATCTTCTCCAAAGCTTTCATGCCGAAGCATCACCGCCAGCTGACATAACATTTGCTGAAACATATTTAACAAAGACCCTAACTCTACTTATTGTGCTAACTAAAACACCGAACCAAATTAAAAAACTTGATTTTCTGTCAGAGAGAAACTTCACTCTAAACACTCGAGATCCACTCGTATAAGTGAAGAGCTTACACTCTAATGCAAAGAAAACCAAGCATCTCTAGTAAAATGAGAGCCGCCATAATTTCCATAGTTTGACTTAAATTAATATGGAAAAGATAGGATGAAAAAAAACAAATCCGATAATCAGAAGACAAAATCCGCTAACAGAAACGAGAGTCTGATGGCCGAAAGAACAAATCCGACTTCTATATCTATATCACATCAAAAGAAAGAAGTTGGAACATGAATCAAAATAATCAGATTTTAAAAAAAAAATTAATCTTATCTCCTCTCTATGAAAGATAGAGAGAGAGCAGGGAGGAAAGAGATTACTCAGTTTTTTTTGTCAACTTGTTATATTGATAACTAAATGTTTTTTTGCACTATGTGCAACAATAAAATTTAAAAATTTAAATTATATCTAAATTTTTTATTATTAGTTTAAATTTTATAATTTCAAATCAATATTTTAAAAAATTTGATTTTGTTGAACATAAAATTAAGATAAATTAAACAATTTTTTTCTTTTTTTGTTTATTTTAAATTATATTTAAAATACATATACACACTTTTTAAATTTATAGTCTTAAATAGATTTTTATATATTTCTTTTAAATAAATATATTAAATTAACTTTTATAAAATTAACTGAAATTAATATAAAAGTTGTATAGTTATCAAAAAATAAAACTAAAAAGTATTTCTAAATTTGTAGATATAAAATAAACTAATGATATTACGACTAAAAATTATACTTGTAAAGAAAGTTGTAGAAAATTTTGAAAATACTTTTAGTAGAATTATATAATTATAAAAAATAAAAATTAATAATATATCAAAAAATTAAAGTATTATATTATTTAATAGGAGAAATTGTAATTCTACCACAAGTTTGATATCGCTTTGCAAATTTACCTTTAGTGAATGACAATTTTCAAAAATACCTTTAAATTATGATGAAAATAGAATATTTTTTTTTTAAAAATATTTATAAAACATTTAGAAACTCAACACCACCCCTTCAACACTAAACTCTAAACAATAATCACTAAATTGTAAACCTAAATGTTAATATATTTTTGATTGAATGTATTTTTGCAAAATGATATTTAACTTGTGCTATTTTTACCAATTTTTCTATTGAATATCATCTTTGAAAAAATTTACTGTAATGATGATATATATTTCTCTAACATATTCTAAAAAAGTTACCAAAAATCTATGTCAGCATTAATTATAATCATCATGTCACATTTAGCTATACAACATGTCATCTTTCTAGAGTGTCATGTCACATTTATTTAGTATAAAAATTGTAGAACTAACATGTGTCAAAATCACTTTGCAAATAATGTCTAGGGAATGCCCTAATGGGCTTTGTGCAAGTGAAGATACATTTTGTTTCATTACCCACAAATTTACAATCTTGAATATGAACCCAAGTGGTAAAGCCCAATCGACTGACTTCATCAACATCAACGGAAAAGATACGTTAGCAGGACACGCTAACACGCGTCATCACACGCTTCCTCTTGAAGCTTTGGTACGCGCCACCGTACGCGCCACTGCTACAGGATGGGTAATCTTCGCACCATTCCACCAGCAAATTCACAGGATTTGCTTCAAGTTTTATGGTTGGGTTTAAAACCTCCACTTGTTGATCACTTCTCTCAAAATGCCTCATTTTCACCAGATTTCCATATTTGTTACTGGATGATTATACTCACCAAGCAGCTTGAGAAGATTCACCTACAGTTTTTGTTGAAACACTTGTAGCAACAAGCTTCAACTCATCTAAAATTGAAGTAAATCAAAAGACAATTTGAAAAACTTAATCTTCTTCTCCTCGAAAGACTTTGCTTGATACTTAAAGCAAAGATTGATTTCCTTGTAGATGAAGATAAAGGATAACCAACGACAAAAGAAGAACTAAGTGAAAACAGTAGAGATAAAAATTTCAGTGAGAGAAGATCTCTAACTAACATATTGATCAAAAGATCAACACAATTCAAAGAAAAAGAATTGTTTGAAACACAGTTCTGACAATTGATCTTAGACACTTTAAAATCACCTAATGAAGAATACATCCGCAAACTGAAACAAAAGATCAGTCAGACATATCGAATATTTACAGAAAAAGAGGAATCGATGGTAACCGGCAGCGAGGGCCACCAACCTCTTTCGAACACCAACGATTTGAAGACTCTTTGATGAGAGGTTGGAGGAGATAAGAGAGAGAGATGGTTACTTAGTTTCTCCTTAAACTTTCAATTTTGTTTTAAACCTTTTAAAAAAGAGTAATGTTTTAATAATAACAAATGCATAGAAATATAACTTTTTCAAAGTGGGACGCCTTTCATATTGCATTGAGCATCAATTCCCCCACCATCCCTACTTCACATCTTCTTCATCGCCAAAGGTTCAAGGCAGAGAGAGAGAGTTTTTGTTTCCTTTTCAGAATCACAGGGTCTTTTTTTTTTGTTCTAATGGCGTTAGCTCTCTCCGTCACACCCACATCTTCTTCCTCTTGCGTCCTCTCTCGGAACCCTACTCCTAATTTCAAAACCACCCATCTGAATTTCGCCTCTCCAAGGAGGATTCACGCCATTAATCCTCTCCATAGATCCTTCCAATTCTCAATCTCAGCCGTTACCTCTTCTTCTTCTTCGTCTTCCTCGCAAACCACAGAGCTCTTTCCACACAAGCTCCAGAGACTAGTAAAAGAATTCAAATCCCTGACAGAGCCAATCGATAGGCTCAAATGGGTTCTACGTTACGCGAGTCTCCTCCCTCCGATGCCCGATTCATCCCGAACCGAATCGAACCGGGTCATGGGCTGCACGGCTCGGGTCTGGCTTGACGCTGAGTTAGGTCAAGACGGGAAGATGCGGTTTTGGGCAGACAGTGACTCAGATGTGTCGAAAGGGATGTGTTCGTGTCTGATTCAATTGCTTGATTCTGCTACTCCTGAAGAAGTTATGGAATTGAAGACTGAGGATTTGGTTGAGCTTAACGTTGGACTGTTGGGTGGTGAGAGATCGAGGGTTAACACTTGGCACAACGTTCTTGTGAGCATGCAGAAGAAGACACGACGGCTCGTGGCGGAGAAGGAAGGAAAAGCTCCGACCTTTGAGCCCTTTCCTTCACTGCTGTTGACTTCTGATGGCATTGAGGCTAAAGGTAGCTTCGCTGAAACTCAGGTGAGACTTTTATTCATTTAACTTCTCAGTTTTGTTGGATTTTTGTTTGATGTTGTAGTAAAGAAAGATCTGTTTTTTTTTTTTAATTGTATTATAAGTAGTCATTGTACATTTCTCTTCTGGATTAGCTAGATCTTTGATTTGGAAGGAAAAGATTGTGTATTTACTACATTGTGTTGATGTTACAATTGTTTAGTTAACTAGCGTTATCTAGGCTCCGCTCATCTGCGTTGGCTTAGCTTTCAACTCTTTTGAAGGCTTTACTTTGTGTCACTGCTTAGATTTGTTGCTTGGTTTTAACTTGCAGGCGAAATATTTGTTTCCCGAGGAGTCACGGGTTCAAGAACTAGTCAAGGTGCTGAAGGAAAAGAAGATTGGAGTGTCTGCTCATTTCTATATGGATCCAGAAGTGCAAGGGGTTTTGACTGCTGCTCAGAAGCATTGGCCACATATCTATATATCTGATTCTCTTATCATGGCAGATGCAGCTGTCAAGATGGCTAAAGCTGGATGTCAGTACATAACAGTCCTTGGTGTTGATTTCATGTCTGAAAATGTGCGTGCCATCCTTGATCAAGCTGGGTTTGGAGAGGTTAGACACGTTTATGGATATCTTATCTTCTTTTCAATTTTTTTCTGTGATGTTTCTTATATAATATTTGGTTTGTAGGTTGGTGTGTACAGAATGTCAGATGAGACCATTGGTTGTTCACTAGCTGATGCTGCTTCTGCTCCTGCATACTTGAACTATCTCGATGCTGCCTCTCTTTCTCATCCTTCATTGCATGTTGTTTATATCAATACATCTCTGGAGACGAAAGCTTTTGCTCACGAGCTTGTACCTACCATTACTTGCACTTCATCTAATGTTGTACAGACGATTCTCCAGGTTTGTTTCATGTTTTTTTTTAAACTCTCTACTTCTTTTACTTCATTTTAATTTTCTAAAAGTCTATCTTGTCTCCTGCAATAGGCGTTCGCTCAAATACCCGAGCTAAATGTTTGGTACGGTCCTGACTCTTATATGGGAGCGAATATTGTAAAGCTATTCCAGCAGATGACATTGATGACTGATGAAGAAATCGCCAATATTCATCCTAAGCACAACCTAGACTCCATTAAGTCATTACTTCCTCGTCTTCACTATTTCCAGGTAACTTTTGCCTCTTCTTGTTCATGACAGTAGCCAAGTGTCAGAAGACCTTTTGCTTATGTGATTATGTGTTTCAGGAAGGAACGTGCATTGTACATCATCTTTTCGGTCACGAGGTAGTTGAGAGGATAAAGTACATGTACTGTGACGCCTTTCTTACTGCACATCTCGAGGTTCCAGGTGAAATGTTTTCATTAGCAATGGAAGCAAAGAAAAGAGACATGGGTGTTGTTGGATCCACACAAAACATACTAGACTTCATCAAGAAGAAGGTGCAGGAAGCAGTTGACCGAGATGTCGATGACCATCTTCAGTTTGTTCTAGGAACAGAGTCAGGAATGGTAACATCTATTGTCGCAGTGATCAGGAGTTTGCTAGGTTCTTCGGCTAACTCAAAAGTGAAGGTTGAAGTAGTGTTTCCGGTATCATCAGACTCGATGTCAAAAACTTCTTCCCCAGAGGGTCCAAGCTCCATAAGAGTTGGTGATGTAGTGTTACCGGTTGTACCAGGAGTAGCAGGCGGTGAAGGCTGTTCTATTCATGGTGGATGTGCTTCATGTCCATATATGAAGGTCAGTACTTGCTTTGATATTATCATTCATTTGATAGAAATGGTGAAACCTTTGAGTTTGTGATGAATGATGCAGATGAATTCGCTTAACTCGCTCTTGAAAGTATGCCAAAGTCTACCTGATGTGGAAAATGTAATCGGAGGATTCAAAGCAGAGCGATTCAAACGACAAACTCCTCAAGGAAAACTCATTGCGGACGTTGGGTGTGAACCAATACTTCACATGAGGCACTTCCAAGTAAAGCAAAAAAAAACTTTAATCTCTTATTTGCTTGTGTTAATTGTCACTATTTTTGTAAACCAGATTCTCTTTTGCAGGCGAACAAGGAGCTGCCAAACGAGCTTCTTGATCATGTCTTAAGTCGTCAGGGCAAGAGATGAACAAGTTATCCCCTTAAAATATGAAGAGATTGGGTGAAGTTACTTATCAACAAACTATAGGTTATACGTTTGGTGGAACATGAAGATTAAAGTTCTTCTTGCAATAAGGATTCATATGATCACAACCATTACATTTCAATGTATACAATAAATATATAAACAAAAGCAGAAGAAGCATGTGGATATCCACATTAGAGAAGCTTAGGAGCGAGCTTATTGATAATAATTGTTATGGGTTCTTTGCAATGTGTTTAAAGTCCGGCATCATAAGTTTCTAACAAACTTAAAACATCTTTTATCGTTAAGAATTGATAATTATTAGACATTATATTGAACATACATATATACTTAGCTTAGCTTTACTGAAACATTCCACTTGATTGTAAAATATAAATGAAGTTCTGAGTTTCACAAAACAAAAAACGAAAACCAGTGTTGATTTAGACAGTATAAATTCAGCATCCGACGCGTTTGAAACTTGCATTGGGTGTTTTATTGTACATCTTTTGAAACAAATGAACATTAAAGACCAATTATATACAAAAACACTTCATCAGATGAAATCGACCAGACCAGAGTATAAACACACTTACTGGAAAACAAAGACTTATTTAGTAATCAAACAATCATGTCCAAGTACAGACATACCCGTTTTTATCAGCCGATGCCAATGGTTTCCCGATCCCACTCCAAGAACAACACAGTATAGGAGATGTTTGCTCCTTGAGAGTGCTCACTATATTGCCTTTGGATATAGACCAGACATGCACCGTTCCATCCGCAGATCCCGCAGCCACGTATTCATCATCTGGACTTATACACGACCGGCTCCAATTCGATGCTAATCTGTTCCCTGATGCTCTCAACGTCCCGCAAATTTCCAAAGTCCGTGTATCGAATACATTATGCACGTTGTCTCTCCCGCTCGTCAAGATCATATTTCCATTCCGAGACAATGATACAGAGGTTACAGCAGAAGAATGTCCAGCTACTTCAGACAGAAGTTTCCCAGTTTGAATATCCCATAACCTAAGATTCCCATCCATGTGGCCTGAGAATACCGTAAGGCCATCTATGCTGAGGCAGATCGCATTGCAGTTACTAGTAAAGAGTACAGTGTTAGTACAGTAACCTTTCTGCAAATCCCAGAGTTTAATAGTACGGTCATAAGCTGCACTGACAACATGTCTGCTCGAGAACTTGCTCACATCTACAGCACATACTTTATCGGTGTGGCCTGTGAGAGTATGACGTACCCTACCAGAGTTCACATCCCACACAAACAAATTGTTAGAGCTGCTTGCTGCGATCAGGGACTTATTGTCGTGGGTTATGGCTAGATCAAGTATATTCCCAAGGGAACCGTGTAAGCTTTTGATTTGAGACCCACTATTGGTGTCCCACATTTTTACTGGTCCGGCTTGCCCACCGGTAAACAGAGTACGAGAGTTGTATTCAAAGAGTATCGAACCACAGCCACCTTCGTGAGCATGGATACGGTGGCCACATGTTGACGGAATGGTAGACTCAACAAAATGATCGGTTCCATCTTCATTGCGTCGGACAATTCCATCAACTTGCTGCCTAGCAAGATTTTCCAAACCATTGGCCTTAAGCTTAGCTAGCATTTCTTCATAGAGAGCATTTGCCTTAGTAAGAAGGAAAAAAAAAAAGAAAATTAAGCCAAAGCTAATCAAATCATGGAAAAGGAGGGTGGGTGGGTGGGTGAAATAAAGTCTTCGAGTACCTCATTAAGACGTTCTGCATCTTGCATCTTCTGTAACATCCACCGATCAATTAACATTCTGTTCTCAGACTCTGCTTTTTGAGCTCTGTTTGTCATCTCCTCCAGCTGAGATCTCACTTCTTTGTTTTCAGTAATAAGTAAATCAAGCGTCTTGGTCTTTTCCGTTAACTCTTCTTGTAATCGTGTACACTCCTCCCTACAGTGCAACTATAGTTTTAAGAACCGCACAACTTAATCCCTTACAGTCACTAGAAAAAAATTCTGACCTTGTTTGGAATAAGTCCTTCTCCAGGTCAGTAATAACCAACTCCTTGTCTTGTAAAGAAGCCTTTGAAGTTCTGGATTCAGCTACTTCTATCACGAGTTGTTCAGACAATCGGGACTGCGCTTTGTAACATTGCTGTAGCTCTAATTCCAGTTTTTCTGTTTTCTCCTTCCATTCGGATCCCTGCATGAATATAGAGTAGACAAACCAGATGAGGAAATATTCCAGGACATAAAGGTAGAAACAACAAAATCTAATAAGAAGTGAACCAAAACAACATGATTCAAAGGTGTACTGTTTACGTAGAAGCAAAGCATGAATGAAACTAAATACTTGTAAGTTATTACACTTGTCCACGATACAGCAGGATAAAAGAAGAGAACTTTGTATGCATTTGAAGGACTCAAGCAGAGGTTCAACCAGCTGAACGTGGAAATGCAAAGTAGAAACGATAAACTCACATTCACTTATGCAAAGTTCATATACAAGAACCTTAATCATTCAATGTTTTAACTTATTATTTTACGAGCATTTTGAAACTAAATAAACCTCGCCTAGAAACAGTTGTTACAATTCTCGAGTCCTATACACAAATTCTAAGCTAAAGGTCGAAATGCTGAAAACTGAATCAGCGGAGAAGGTACCTGAAAAATCATAGGTTTAGAGAGCGCCGAAATGGCCGGGCCATGAGCTCCTTCTTCCAGAAGATGGCGCTTCCTCAAAGCTCTCAAAGCGTCTTTTATCGCTTCCATTGCTTTCTCCTCCTGTGACCTGAAACAAGTACCAAAACAAATCAAATCGGATCGAGATCGCAAAAGAAGACCAAATCGAAATCCGATTAGACTTACATGTCTTTCGAATCAAAAGGAATCGTGCAGGGAGAAATTAGGGTTTGAGTAGAAGAAAAAGAGAAGGGAATGATATTTTGATCGGAAGATTTTGATAGCGACTAACTTCCCCCGCCGCTTGCTTACTTACTTCTCCAAACAAAATAAAAACTAATTATTAAAGGGTTTATTGGCAAAATAGCCATATTTGAGAGAGAAATTAAGTGAACATCATTGATTTTGACATAATTTAATGTCAGACTTTTTGATCTCATTTTCTTCGGTTCTACCCTTTCACGTAACAAGTTGTCCGTTGTAATTTTTAAAGTAAGCAACGTAGTTGTTTTTTGTGGCACATACTATATGGAACGTATAAACCAGTTACAATTAACACACGATGAAAAAGAATATTACAATATGAGTGGATTATAGTTGTACGCGTTATACAATTTACGTTAACGTAACAGAAAACAAAGCTACATGCATTCCTATTCTATATTGCAAAATAGTATAAAATACAAAATAAATTGAATCCTATCAACTAAGAACTAAACCCAACACGGAAGTGTAAACCCTAATACAATGTAAACCCTAAACTTCCTTAAATTAAACGTAAACAAATCACTAAATTACCCACGTCAATATAAACTCTAATTTCCCTGAAAACTATTCCAAATGAAAGGAGCAATCTACATGTACATTTATAGTCCACATACCTATGCACGAGTGTTATATTCCATATCACCAAAATAGTATAGGATTATAAGCTCACTTACAACTTCTAAATACTAAACATCGCAACCTCAATCCCTAGTATTTTATCCCAATCCCTCCCTAACCCCTAAATACAAAATTATAATCAGTATTACATCTACAACATAAGATACCTTCTATCACTTCATCAACCTTTGTTTCACCCTCCTTTTCACCTTCCTTACCAGCCTCTGTATCGGACTGCTTCTCACCTTCTTCACCATCCTTAGCAGCCTCTGTCTCGGCCTCCTTCTCACATATCTCACCATCCTTTGCAGCCTCTGTCTCGGCCTGCTTCTCACCTTCCTCACCATCCTTATCAGCCTCTGTTTCCCCTTCTTTCTCCCATATCTCATCATCCTTATCAGCTTCTCTCTCACTCTCCTTCTCAGCTATCTCACTATCCTTGGCAGCCTCTGTCTCGGCCTCCTTCTCACCTTCCTCACCATCTTTATCAGCCTTTGTTTCCCCTTCTTTCTCCCCTATCTCATCATCCTTATCAGCTTCTCTCTCGCTCTCCTTCTCAGCTATCTCACTATCCTTGGCAGCCTCTGTCTCGGCCTCCTTCTCAGCCTCTACAACAACGAAAAAAATTTACAACAAAACCAACACACAACACAAGTGATCACCGAGCAAAATGCACCTGCAATGTCTTTATCTGCATCAAGTCCTGTCTCGGTAGGAAAAGGACTGTTTAAATCTGCATTAGCTGGATCTTTGTCTGCATCACCTAATACACAAAAACATTTACTTCATGCATTAGCTGAATTTTCCTGCATCACCTAATACACAAAAACTAATTTCAAAATCAATTACCTCTTCCATTGCCTCCTGAAGCATAACCGTTTCCAGGTTCACCAAACTGGAATGACCAACTTTCTCGTTGAATCTTATCTTGTTCCAACTCTTTTACTCTTGATGCTAGAAGATAAATTGTTTCGTCTCTCAATGCAAATCCATCGTCCATTCTCTTGTTAAACCTCAACTCCGATTCGGTTACACTCTCACGACCTGCCTCGCCCCTTGCCACGCCTCCTGCCTCGTCCCCTCTATCACCCTCTACCACGCCCCCTGCCTCGCGTTCCTGTTGTGTGGTAGGTCGGGTTCTCACATCCATCTCGAATAGATCCGGCCATAAAATTATACCCCCCCCCGTTCTGAAAGGACCTTGTTCCAATTATCAACGGTTGCGTCTGCTTTATCTGAATCATCTATCAGCTGCACGTCTTCCCAAGTTCCTTCATCCATGATTTCATACAAAAGGTCTACTTCATATCCTTGTGTTTTCAAAATACTGGTAATGACCTTAAATATGACCATATAACACATTTAATTAACTATGAACTTGAATACAATAACGTAAACAACACTTAAAAAAAGCTTTTACCGTTGTCTTTCCTAGAGTCCGATAAATCTCGTCCAATGGAAATCCTGTTGTCCCGGTCTTCTTGAACTTCCATTTGCACATTCTTGGACAACCATCAAAACAGTCTGGAACATGATCTCTGAATCTTTCCCTAAGTACATGGATGCATTCAAATGCCAAAATCTGCACATTATTTCACAAAATCATATTAGTTATACTATAACAAATGTGCTTATGAAAAATACAACTCATATACCTCCAAAGGATTGATAAACCCAAGAAATACCCACTGGGCCATGTCTGGGATCCCATCACGGAAATGATCTCTCAGGTGGAAAATCTCCTTCATGCAATCATCAAAAGTGTAACGGCCCCATGGAAACATTTCGCAAAAATCCAGATCATCTACTGCTTGGAGAATGAAAGGTTCAATGAAGTATCCTCCTTTTGACGTTCCTCTTATAACTCTGGTCAAAAAGTAAAGAACTGCCATTTTCAGACGCTCGTTACTACCATCATACTCCATCTTCAAAAGCTTCTCTTTGACATCTGCTTCTGTCACTCTCAAACCTGTGTCCTTCCCCTTCTTCTTCTCTGCAGTCTTCTTCTCTTTCTTTTTAAAATGCTTTGTAGCAAACTTCATTTTTCCTATGCTCAGATAGTTTTCTAGGTAGGCGTGGCAGTATAAACCAGACAGGAGGGTATGTTCCCTGATGGAGTATCTAATTGGTACACCGTTTACCCTAAACCAAGCTTGTCAATCTTTTTCCGTATGCAAAGTACGAAGTAGCAACATCCACAATCCCATCACCTCTCTTTTTTCAGAACATTCCATGTGGAATAAATGCTCGAACTGAGGGTGATTTTTAAACCAATTCTTCTCTGACTCATCAAAATATTTGATCGTCTTCAGAAAATCGTGTTGGTGACACCTTGAGGAGAGCTTGCAACCCTTCTCATAGTCACTCGGCTTGAAGAAAAAGCCAACAGGTCTGTCAGCTTCTACAGCAGTATCGTCCCCCTCAACCTGAGAACAAGAATAAAATACATTGAATAACCAAGTTAGACAAATTATACATCAATAAAATCATTTACTTAAACAATACTCAATTTTATTAGTTACACTAGTTATACTTTTGATAGCTGTACCAGTTATATTACTTCTAAAAAGCGTGGTCAGTTATACTAGTTATCCTAAATTTGTTTATAACATATTATTACCAGTTGCACCTTTTTCACTCTTTTAGTTGTACTAGTTATACAATACTCAGTTGTATGAGTTAAACTAGTTATACTTTTGATATTTGTACCAGTTATATTATTTATAAAAAGCGTGGTTGTACTAGTTATCCTAATCTGTTTATAACATAATATTATCAGTTGCACCTTTTTCACTATTTTAGTAGTACTAGTTATACAATACTCAGTTGTATGAGTTAAACTAGTTATACTTTTGATATTTGTACTAGTTATATTATTTATAAAAAGCGTGGTTGTACTAGTTATCCTAATCTGTTTATAACATAATATTACCAATTTCACCTTTTTCACTCTTTTAGTAGTACTAGTTATACAATACTCAGTTGTATGAGTTAAACTAGTTATACTTTTGATATTTGTACCAGTTATATTATTTATAATAAGCGTAGTTGTACTAGTTAAACTGATTCTGTTTTACAACATTTTATTACTAGTTGAACTAGTTTCATTCTTTTAGTTATATTAGTTACACTATTTATATAATTACCACTTATTTGTTAGTTTAGCCCGATGATAAATATTCCTAAAACCATTTCAAATTGACTTATTTACCGTTCTTGGAGTGTTATTGTCAATGGCAGCAGATTCAGTGGCAGCCTCAGGTGCGTTTGAATCTTTGTTGTTAGATCCAATATGCTCACGTTCTTATTTGTTAATTCAATCTTATCATAAAATTTTCAAAACCATTTTAAATTGATTTGTTTATCGTTCTTTGGGAGTCATTGTTGACAGCATCCTCGGGTAAGCGAGACTCTCTGTTGTTAGGATTCTCTGTTTTACTAGGTGTTTAAGTATGTGATTTTTGTGGCTCACTTTGGGGGAAACACTTACCTAAATGACCATAAAGTAGTGTTTGAATTTGACTTCTTAGTTTAATCCTTTTTTCTATGTCTATGAATTGATTTAATTTTTTGGGAACACTTTGATGGCGTGTTTGAACAGCATAGCGAAGGGTTGTGTTTCAAGTGTTGATGCCAAGCTTCAGATCATACGGATATGAGCCAAATAATAGTTTTGTTAGCTGTAAATATTATTGTTGTATGACTTTTTCTGTATTTATCTTCACAATCTTTATTTTATGTAATATTAGCTTGGTAAAGATTTGGTTCTTGATATGCACATGGTGCATTGTATCAGGTGATTAGAGTAATATTGAGGCATGTCTAAGTCGACTTCGAAATCAGACAAAAAGTTTTGTTTTGTTTTTGTTTGATCATCATCATTTTTTTTTCTTGAATTTTTTTTTTTTGTTATTATGGAGGAGCTATTAGATTGGGTTAGTCTGCAAATATCAAATACATATCCGGATATCATTTCGTGTACACGATTTACAGATAAAAAAAATAGTTATGCAAGTTGTGTTAGATGGCTAGAATATTTGTTGGTGCATTGCAACAAACCAAAAATAGTAGACAGTTACATAAATTATTAGATGCGATACATAACGTTGTTACCCGACTAATTAATTTTATAATCAGTATGAATGAAGATGATGAAAAACATTTGTGCATTATTGATTTTAAAGGTTTTCCAAATTTGTCCCATTTTCAAATGATGGCTAATACTAAAACTATTATACTTAGAATTTTTTTGTCCAGCTTACGACTCTTTCAATCCTTCGTGGTTGCGAATTATCAGAAGCTAATGTTATGTTAACCCGAACACGTAAATTTTTTACATCAAATAATTCATACACTATAGCTTGATATCGGTTTCCGTTTTTAAGTGCACACTCCCTATAACAGTCTCTTACACGTGGCTTGGATGTAGACAAACCACTCACAATGATTCCACACCAGCCGTTTCACCAAACATTTAATATGTTGGATTACGAACACACCTAACATTAGTTATATGTTCAAATATCACCAATCGAACCACTGAAACATGTTACTATACTAAAACGAGAATACCCTCAAATTTTAATCTATCCACATCATCTAATAAAATCAGTCAATAATATATTGTTAAGTTACCATATTATCTTTAAAATTTGTCATATTTTATTACAAAAACACTAAATATTGATCATTATTTATGGAAAAATTCCATTAAAACACTCAAAGTAGTCATAACTTTCAATTTAAACTCTTAAACTTTAAATTTTCATAATAAACCTTCAAACTAATAACATTCTTAACAAAAACAATGAGAGTGGCTTAAGTGTTTCTTTATTATTATGGTGGACAAAATTATAAACACATTAACTCAGTTTGTTTTACTTAAACATATACTTTACTAAATTTTGTCTTTTTAATAAACCAATTTTTTTCATTGTCTCCTCTTTCGCCGCAGTGTAAACAAATAAAATTTATCATAATATACAATTCATATACAAAGAATTTATCAACCTAGAATTATTTTATTCTTACGAATCAAAATAAACGGAAATGGTTATCTATAACATTTAGAAAGCTCTGCAAATAAAAATAAAAACTGAAGAAGCACCACACATTAGGAGTTAGAACACATAAATATGGATTAAGAAGATTAAAATATTAAGAATATCATTACTTTCTATCTTCTCTAACATACACGATTTTTTCCTTACTTTTTGGTTTTCTCTTAGAGTTTTTGTTATTATTTTTTTCTTGGATTTTTACGACTGCTCTACACAATAAGCCGATTAAATATTTTAAATTAGTTGACAAAAAGTGATTTTAAATTAATTTATCTATAAATAAAATAAAAAATATGTTTGCTAGCAGATTAATTAATTTTAATAAAATATATATTTAAGTAAAATTTATGGAGTTGTGTATCACGTCAACATTGTTTATAATTATGTCCACCATGATAATAAAGAAAACACTTGCTCCACTTTCATAATTTTTGTTAAGAGTGTTATTAATCTGAGGATTTATTATGGAAGTTTAAAGTTTGAAGGTTTAGAGTGGAAGTAAAGACCACTTTGGAGTTTTTTAATGGGATTTTCCCATTAATTAAATAAACTATAGCTAAAATATGACAAGCAATAGTCACCCTCTTTCACCGAATTTTTCTTCTTCCTTCTCATGTAAAAACCATTTTACTATCGTCTATGCCAATTCACATTCTCACCAGTACCACTCATAAAGAAATTTTAATTCTTGCAGTAATTTAAAACTAATCTACTCTTCCAACTATGCCACCTTCAAACTTTATATGATGGCTATATTCTTCTGTTGCTCTCATTCCTGAAACCCATCATACTCTAAACCCCATCTCAACGCATATTGTCTACATCGACTACATAAAAGTAGGATGTATTCTTGGTCAAAGATAATTTTGTTTGCTTTAATTTTTTTTTTGCGTTTAAAGTATTTGTTGATCGTAAAATCACCATGAATCTTAGCATTGAAAACTGACGAGATCTCTTGAAAATCACGTGTTCATCCTAATTGATTCATGCATATATAATCTGAAACTAATTTTACGTCTGAATCCTATAACGGTTTGTTACAGATATGATGATCATGTGGCATGCTCACTGATGGCTTTTGCTGAATCACTATGATTTACTCCAAGAGCGAGGTAATAAGTTGATTTTTGAAATGAGTGTTATCGTTAAGCCTTAGACTACTGTTCAGATTTATCAAATATACTCGTGCGCCTTATAAGCACTTCATTGTGCTCTTTGGTGTCTTAAGGAGCCTTGGATATCTGCTTTCAGGTGTATGGTTTTAGTTTTTGCACACCATTTAAAATATAATTCATATTATTAGTTTTTCTCATATGTGTTTGGTCCAATTTATCTGCTTAAGCCACGTCGAGTCATGTGACTGGATACATGAACAGTAGGCACTAGGCATACGACAAGGAATATGGATATTTCATATTTCCAATATTTTCTTTTTCAATTTATTTATAGTAATCACTCTTGATGGATTGGTGAAACTCAGATTAAATTATGTACGTTACAATAGGAGTTGTATAAAGTTGCATGACTTTCAAAAAAAAAACCAAAAGAGTTGCAAGGCTTTCAGCTTAAAGCACTACAAATTCCATTGCTCTCAAGAAAAATGACAGACCCAAAACCGAGCAAGGAAACCAATATTTGGTAAAAATATTTGCATAGAAAATAATTGGACTTTGACTATGAAGGTTTTGAAATCATATTGTAAATTATAAGCTTCTGATCTGTTCTTAAACTAGATGCACATAACGTTATTCTTATTTGAAGGCATCACAATTGAAACTCTTAAATCTGAGAGAGACTCTATAGTCCCAAAGTTTATTCCTTCTCCAAGTTATTAGTCATTCTCCCATTGGAACTCTTCCTTGACCTGTAACATGTTTGTTTCTTCGGACAAGAGTTTGGACCTGAACAGAGCCGATCAGTCTTTCAATTTAGCTATGGAGAATCCAAAATGGATTGAGGAGAAACAAAACATTTGCATGAGTAAATACTCAACGTATATCACTTAGCCAAGTTCCTTCTCAAATTAATGTGACTAGTTGCTGGTGTATAGACTCTTACGCATTGATGTTGGTTGATTAAGTTTTAGTTCAGCGCATCCATCTTTTCTTACACATTGTAGAATGTTATTTATGATTATAATTTTTTTAATTTGGAAATCGCTTTGCCACATAAAACACAAGTAATAACATGATTATCATGTGTATTCTTCATCATTATTATATTGTCCATCGTTGTATAAATACAATTTTTTACCACCATTTTTATAATATATAAAAAGATTATATTGATTTTCTAATAATCATATAATGAAAAGGCAAGCACGCGAAAAAACAGAATATGGTTTCTAATATCAAAAATAAAAATGGAAACTCAATATTGATCCTAAAATTAAAACAAATTTTAAATCATTTATGAAACAATTTCTTATAGTGAGAACTGAGAACTCATATAGGTAAAGGTAAGGAATTTGACAATAATTACGACTTAATTAGTTCTTGACAAATATCCTAAAAATCCTAAAATAATTTTAATCACAAATAAAGCATACAATAGTCAAAATCAAAATATATTTCATTATAAATTTAAAATACACTTATATTTCTAGGATTAACTAATCTAGACTTAGGGTTTAAATTAAGAATGCAATTTTTATAATTTTAAGTTATATAATTAAGATTTTGTATTTATAATAACAATTTTAAAATAGTTTCAAGAAATCAAATTTTAAAATGAAAAAAATCAAAAACTATTTTGAATTTTTTTTAAATAAAAAATATTTTATTTATTTGAATATTTATTTATATTTATAGAGTAAAGATATAAGTGTATCTTACATTTTTAATGAAACATCTTTTGGTCTACCTCTTATGTGTTTTCGGTCAAAAACTCATTTTGGAGTGTTTTGGGATATTTGTGTTCAAGTTTTTGTTATATCTATTTGATATGTAATATATATTTCAGATATTAAAACAATCAAGTTTAGTTTTAAACAGTTTCAGAGTCATAAATTATATTACTTTTCAGTGTAGTAAAAATATACACGTACACATAGTCAAATAAAAAAAATATAAAGTTATATTTACTTAAATTTATGGAAAAGAATCTGGGCGTAGCCCGGGAAAAGTTCTAGTTTTCTAGAAACCGAATATCAAGCATTTAAATTGTAAGTCAGACAATGGCAGTCTTCTGCTTACCAAAACTATATGGTTACTTGTCCTTCCTAAAACCATAGTTATATATCTGGCCAAAATCTAAACAAAATCTATACCTTATATTTCTTTCTTATATCCGAACCTACTTAAAAACAGTTAAAAGGGATAGATTCGTCATTTTACAACCCTTTGTGCTACAATAATAGAAAATTTTGACACATTTCCATTTTAGAAAATTATTGAACTTTTTCAAATTTTCTTGCCAATTTACTCATAAACAATTTGATCCGATTATTAAATGATATTTTTAAATAATCTCTTAAAGATTCTTGATTGATGAGTACTAGATCTGGATCTACGCTTTCAAAGCACCAGACTATCTTATAGTTCTAAAACTTTATGTAACGAAAATTTTTGTTTTTATATGATTTATATTTTGAATTTTATATATTCATATTTATTTTTATTTATTGTATAAAATGACTAATCGGTTTATCTCATTTGTTTCACAAAGCTAATAGACTTTAACACGTTTTGCATTCATCAAATTTTATAATATTTTACATAAAAATAAGTGAATGTACATCACATCTCTTATTTTGACAAAAAGCTTTGTATGTTTAGTTAAAAAATCTTGACAATTTACTATAGCTAAATCCTTGAACTTAAATTATTTTTATATAATTTTATAATTTTAAACATAATTTATATATATTAGTTAACTATTTATTATTTATTTTAGTTATGTACTTACTTTAATTATATAAAAATATCATATAGTCTTTATAAATAGAAATATTTAAATTTTAAATATATCACAAAATTTTAGTGACATAATCCATAATAACAAAACATAGAAACAAAACCAAAACTGGATCAAAATTTACAAAACCTAAAAATTTCTATTTTCTAAATATAAAAAGTGAAACCAAACCGGGAATCAAATGGGTACCTCAATATAAAAATATAGTAAAATGTTAATTATTTTTTATTTTAATATATATAAAATATAAATTTTCAAAAAAAACTAAAAATTTGAATTACCTGAATAGTTTTGGGTTTTTTGGGTTTAAATCAGGTTCTTGTTTTTTTTTGTTTTTTTTCTGGATTTAAATATGTACCAATTCCAAATTATTTCTAATTTGGTTCCACTTTAGGTTTTATAAAATCTACAAAATATGATCAGAATTTACCCGAACCAATCCAATAAAAAAATGTTTGGTTCTTTAAACGGTCCTAAATACACTAGTCCGAATAACCCAAAATTCAAATAATCAGTACTATCCGAATAATCTGCACTGATCCAAACTAAAAGCCCGAATGCTCAGCATAATATATCGTAATAATGCTTGCATTTTCCAGTTTATTCAAATTGTATATGTTGATCTAAATCTTAGAGTTTTTTTTTGTTGATCTAAATTTTAAAATCATTTTTAAGAGATAAAAATATAGTAATAAATTTAATTTATATCAAATGCTTGGTAAGTGTTATGTTAAGTAAGCATATTTAAATTGTAACATGTTAACATGATTGTAAGATTTTTGAAACTCATTTATAAGCTACTCAGCCATATTATTCTATTCACAAAAGGATGTATTGATACAATTAACATTATTAACATTATGGTTCGAGTGATTCTGGTATGAGGTGGACAGTATTGGAATAATACTGCATCAATGCTATTACAGAATCAGGGATCTGAAACGAAAGAATAAGGTATCTTCTTTATGAAAAGAATTTGGTATATTACCAACAAATTTGGTCTAATGGTAATAGAGTATCTATAAGACACTCCACCACTCATACTCATTTCTCGTTGGAAGAGACTATTTACAATATCTGGGTTCCAAGAAAAGTGAAACCATCTTTTTGCACCAAAAAAACAAATACTTTGGGTTAATAATTTTATCAAGAAAAAATAACTCGCTCTTTAAAATCGTAAAATCTAATGATATAATAAAAGATCAACTAGATTTTGACCCACACGGGTTTAATTTGAGAATTAAATATCTTGCTGTATGATTTTCCATATAAGATATCATAATAGTTTGGGCATAATTTCGGGAATCGTGAAAGTGAACTGTAAAAAGCGAGAAAAATGAAATCAAAGTTGAACCTAATTTCATAAGTAACTAGGCAGGTCATATATCTTTGGAACGAGAAAAACAAAACAAAACTGTGGATACCCAAATTCTTTAAATATATACCCACACATATTAATAATATTTAATAATAAATAACCCAATATCCTAAAATACTATTTAATTATGTACCAAATTACCCAAAAATACTATCCGCATAATTTTTTATTCGGAATACTAAAAAGTATCTGAACTATTTCATATTTTATTTGAATTACCAGATATTTAAATTGAAAAACCCAAATTTCTTTCTTATAAATCCAAAATTACCCACAAACCATAATCAAACTGGAACCGAATAGGACCTAATTTTTTGGATAGGGTGCTTGATGAAAAATCTAAATACACCTGGATAACACTCATTTAAAAATTTCCAGACTTATGTTTCTAACTATTATAATGCCAAGCTTAAGATTTTCAAATCAGATAAAGGTGGAGAATACACAAGTCATGCATTCAAACAACACCTAGCTCAGCATGGGATCTTGCACAAGACGAGTTGTCCTTATACCCCTCAACAGAATGGAGTGGCTGAAAGGAAGAACAAACACCTCATGGAAGTGGCAAGGTCGATGATGTTCCAAACCAATGTCCCAAAGAGGTTCTGGAGGGTTGCTGTGATATATGCTTGCTATCTTATCAACATGATACCAACAAGAATTCTTGAGGACCAGTCTCCATTTGAAGTCCTCAACAAGATCAAGCCCTCTCTGGATCATCTAATGGTGTTTGGATGTCTGTGTTATGTGCTGGTGCCAGGAGAAATGAGGAACAAGTTGAAACCAAAGAGTACTAGAGCCATGTTCATTGGATATTCCATAACTCAAAAGGGTACAAATGCTTTGATCCCCAAACAAGGAGGCTGATACTATCTCGGGATGTCATGTTCTTGGAGTCAAGGGGTTACTATGAAGAAAAGAGCTGGAAAGATCTTAAGGATCTAGCTCAAGCATCTGACAAGGCCATGAGTCTTAGGATGATTATGGAAGGTTTTGGGATTAATTTAACCCATGATCATAGGAAGCAGAATGTGCCTAGTCCTCATGAAGCTGAATAAGCATCCCCCTTTGATCATGGGGGGGGGGGATGACCCAGATGATGGTGGTTATGAGGAGGAAAACTCTGAAAATCTTGATCAAGGTGTGATGGGAAATGAGGAAGCAACTGAGGGAAATGCTCATAATGAAGGTTATGAGCCTGAAGAAGAGGGTCAAAAGGAACATGAGGAAGCAGTAGAGCCATAAGTAGAGGTCCCATTAAGGAGAAGTACTAGAGTAAAGAGGCATCCATCTAACTGGGTGAACACTAGAGTCTACTATAATGCTCAATCTGTCGCCCACCGTAGTCAAGCTGTCTGCTCATTTGCTGAATTCCTAACGAGTATTGTGCATTTATCAGTAGTCTGGATGAAAGTCATGTACCAAGGTCTTCTGAGGAAGCCATGGAAGATGTGGAATGGAGGAACTCAGTGGACGATGAAGCAAATGCAATGGTCAATAATGGTATGAGTGAACTTCCAAAAGGGAAGAAGGTAGTTTCAAGCAGATGGATCTTTACCATCAAGTACTTTCCAAATGAGAAGATTAACAGGAGGAAGAAAAGACTGGTGGCAAGAGGCTTTACTCAAACCTATTGAGAAGATTATGGTGACACATTTGCTCCTGTGGCAAAGCTTCATACCATCCGGATTGTATTGTCAATTGCAACCAACTTGAGATAAAACCTGTGGCAAATGGATGTGAAAAATGCTTTCCTACAAGGAGAGTTAGAAGAAGAAGTCTATATGCATCCTCCACCTGGTCTTGAAGGTTTAGTAAGGCCAGGAAATGTGTTAAGATTAGGGAAGGCGATTTATGGGTTTAAGAAGTCTCCAAGAGCATGGTACCACAAGTTGAGCACCACTCTGAATGGACGAGGTTTCATTAAGTCTGAACTTGATCACACACTGTTCTCTCTGACTACTCCCTCAGCTATTATTTTTTTCTTGGTTTATGTTTATGATATCATTATAACTGGGAGTGACAAGGAAGGCATACAAGTCACAAAGGATTTTCTTAAATATGTGTTTGAAATTAAAGATTTGGGAGAGATGAAATACTTCTTTGGAATTGAGATTTGCAGATCCAAGGAAGGATTGTTCTTGTCCCAAAGGAAATATACTATTGATCTTTTGAAAGATGCATGTATACTTGGAGGAAAGACATAAGGTATTCCGATGGAGGATGGGTACAAGGTTCCTCATGAGGGGGAGATTGAAGACAACAAACCATTTCATGATGCCAAGCCTTATAGAAAGCTAGTTGGTAAGCTAATCTATTTGACTATCACACGTCCTGATATTTGTTTTGCTATGAACCAGGTGAGTCAACACATGCAACTTCCAAAGGAGCACCACTGGAATATGGTGGAGAGGATCCTGAGCTACTTGAATGGTTCACCTAGCCAAGGAGTGTGGATGGGTTGCAACAACAATACTGAGGTGGTTAGTTACTGTAATGCAGATTGGGCTGGTGATAGGTCAGATTGGAAGTCAACCATTGGCTATTGCACATTGGAGGGAACCTGGTCACATGGAAGAGCAAGAAGCAAAAGGTGTTGTTCTGTTCCAGTGCTAAAGCCGGGATAGAGCAATGCTGAAGATGACAAATGAGCTAGTCTGGATCAAAGGCATCTTGAAGCACTTGGGTATTGAGAAGTCTACACCAATGACAATGCATTGTGACAACCAAGCAACCATTCACATAGCCACCAATCCAGTGTTTCATGAGAGGACCAAACATATTGAGGTCGATTGCCACAAGGTGAGACAGATGATTGGACTTGGGATCATCTTGCCATGTTACACTCGGAGTGCAGGCTAGTTAGCGGATGTCTTCACCAAGGCCGCAAGACAGAAGACCATTGATTCCATTCATACCAGACGGGCTCCTTGATCTCAATCCTAGCAACTGATCCCCTCGGTCATGAGGTCTTAACTCTTTTTCCCTCATCAAGGTTTATCCCAAATGGGTTTTCTTTGATGAGGTTTTGAATGAGGAAGATTTCATGGCCATTCCAAGCTTGACCAGTCCCTTTGGTCAAGCTTGAGGGGAAATGTTCAAATGAGGAGTTGAAATTATAGAAGAGGAGGTTTAGAAGTGTTTCACATGAAGAAAAGAAGAGAAGAGAAGCTTAGGAAGAATTTGGGAAATGGTACGGACGATACGAACCATACGGACTGTACGGCCGACCGTACGGACCACTATACCAAGGAAAGTTTGGGATCGATCTTTCAACCATTTCTGAGGTTGTGCAGAATAGGGCAATGTGTACGGACAAGTATTTGTCCGTACAACATTATTAACACGGTAAAAATGGTAAATGGGAGAAGTTACCATGGAGTGTTCGAAGACTCTAATTGAAGAAGAAGCTTTGGTGTGTTACCGTTTGGAGATAAGGCTCAGGTGGAGAAGACCGTTTGTGGATAAGGTCTGGAACAAGCTCACCAGCAGGTGCAAGCTGTAAAGGTGAAGAACATCTGGTCAAGATGCTCTTGGCATCAAACGTGTGAGCCAGCAGAGCCACACCTTGCCTATTGACCACATATGCTTTGGTCTTCCTTTTTCATTTCGAAACCCTTGTATCTCTCCCTATATAATGTAAACTCTCTCTATGAATAAAGCATACGATTCCAGTCTCTAATTTCTCTCCTTGTTCATGATGATTCTCATACAAGCTTAAACATAAATCACTTCTTATTCTCTCTATTCTATCCTGTCAATCTCTTTATTCTATTCATTTCTAAACATTTTAGTAGCAACATAGAATTCCTTAGTGTAGCCATCGGGACCTGAGACCTTGTCATTTGGTAGTGAATGAATAGTTTCTTGAATCTCTTTTGGCAATACCAGAGAAACAAGTCGGCCTGCATCAGGTGCTGAACAACGGTAAGTGAGCAGGTCCTGAAGCGTAGATAGTGGTATTTCCACTGTATCATGGTCCTGTGTCTGCAGAAATCGCTGGAAATGATTCAGTGCTTCTCGCACAATATCTGCAGTACCTGTTAAAATCTCGCCACTCTCAGTTCGAAGCTATCTGATGGCATTCAAAGAAGCTCAGGACTGTACCAATTTATTCAAAAGAGGTGTTTAAATCTCATGTTTGAAGCCATCTTATACAAGAATTTTGTCTATATACAAGATTTTTTTCTATAAAACTTCTCTTCTATCTTGGCCAGATTATTCCATCAATCTTGAGCATGCATCATCTTCAAATCTCTCATACAAGATACTATGCGTCCTTTATTTTATTGCCAGGAATCTGTAGACCTCGGCCTATATTCTTGTTCACTTTGGCCAGATTGAGTTTTGGCCTCTCAGCTACCAGCTATCCTTAAATGTCTTTTTATCTCCTCTTCATCACCTGAGATTGCAAGCACATCGAAACAATGATATCGCTACTACTGCTTGCCTTAAGTCACCTTCTAAATTCGCACCACCAGGACCAATTTTAACCAGGGATCAGTCTTGCTGATTGCCACCTTCAAATACAAACGCTTCAACACTACCTTCTGTACTGGCATCAACATTGCCTATCATTTAATTTTCAGTCTCTTGGTTCCCCCCCCACAATTAGTTTTGAAAGAGCCTACAACAGCCGCTTCCCCATCACCATGCGCCTTATGAACCACCAAATCCTCAAGCTCATGCAGAAGCTGATTCATCACATTATGTTTACTTTGAACCATCATCTTAACAACCACCAAAGGACCTGAAACTTGCTCTTCCAACCATTTAACTCCATTGGTTCTCAATATCCAAACTTCCTTAGAGTTACACTCAGTGCCTTTGTGTCCCAAGATTTGAAAACTCTACACTGCGGTGGCAGACAAAGGTAGCTAACTGAAATTTAAACCTTCTCCCCATTCCCATCAGTAAAATCTATCCTCCCTACCAGTGCCTTATGAAGATTAACTTCAATAAGGATTCTAGCTACATCGAATCGAACACATCGCTCTGTACTTGAGTGTAGCTTCACATACTTTCCAACTCCCCTCGCCAAACACTTAAGGCCCTTAGCAGAGAAAAGATGACTAGGCTTCAGATCAACCCACATCGGCATTGAAGTGAGATCAGGCTTCATGGTAGCTGTGTCTGGAGACCATTCATTCACCACCAGCGGGACAGCCACAATATGCCAATACTTTCTTTGAAGAACTCTTCCTCGCATCTGGTTGCTTTCAGTTCCGAAAAGAACAATATTCTTCTCTATATACTGAACATCGATCTTGGAACCGTTCTTCGTTTGGGCCCAGATACGATTTAAGATTGTGTGAATTAAAACCACATGGGGAGCATCTCCAATGAAGTAACCAACAACATAACACTTTCAGAGTGGATTTGAATCCGACATAATCGCTTTCGGGATCACCATTGAGACCACTACATTGACCTCTTCAAATGTCGGCTGCATCATGCCCTCTCGATCTCCAACCCAAGGAGAGGATGGATAATTTTTGTGGAGAACCCTTGATTTCGTCCCTTCCTTCAATCGACTTTCCTCCTGTGATACTTTCTCCAGATTCAAACCCTGAGTGCCATCGCCATTTTCTCCACTTGCTTCAGATCTGCCATCATTCATTGTTGTAGTCACCGTCGTCATAGGTAGGTAAGTATCTTCTAGTATGACCTCATTTTTAATCATTATAATATCTTATTTGTTGGTTATTCCCAAGAAATTTATGTATAAACTATAAGTTATGCGGACGTTGTTATGGACATGAATAACTTTTGCGCTTATCACTTGCCCCACGAGATCACTATCCATAATACATGTGTACTTCATACTCAGTTGACCACTTATGTTGAGGTATTATTAGTGGCAATTTTATATGGGTCATAATATAATAAAAATTTGAAAGTGAATTGTATATTTTACTTTTTTTTAATATGACACAAATATACTAAGCTCAAAGAGTGTTATAGACAATCATTTTTAGTTCAACAATTAATGAAAACTATTATAAGTCTAAAAAACATGTAATATTCAACTGTAATAGGGTTCTTAACTCTAAAACGGCTATCATTTTCAAGAAGTTAACAGAGAAAAACTGTAAAATATTTAAAAAAAAATACTAAAAGTGTCAACTAAAGAATAGAGCCTAAGTTTAAGGGTGTAAGCGCCTTGAAAAAAGGCAACTTGGACACTTTATATCTGTGTTTCAGAAAAGGACACTTTATATCTTAACTGATTACATACAACTACACTTATTTGATCATTTAAGTGTTCTTGCTATTACCTGTTTCACCAATAATATCTAACTAGGTGATTATCCGCGCGCAACTGAAATTTATATGCTAATAATCGTTGAATACTAAATTTGATTATCCAACCATCATTCATAAGTTCCCAAACACTTAGTCATGGACCATCTATATATGGTTGATGAGCAGGGTTATGTTTGTTGATATTTTGTTTTTGGTAAATGTATTTAATTTACATTGGGCTTCCATAATATCATACGGATGTTATAATCCACCATTTCACTTCGATATGAAGAATTATATATTTAAAATGATATGATCAAATAATATTTGAGATATGCGTTGCGCGGAATGAACATTAATTATGTATACAAATTATTTATACATATTATTATTTATTTTATGTTCATTTACATATTATGCAATAGTAAATATATTGAACAATTGAGAATCAAATAATTATGACGTATATAGTTAAATTGGAGTAAACACATAAATAAAAACATTCCCTCTTTTTATTTACAATAATTTGTTTTGGTAAAAACATTATCTATTTATTTTATATGGTATATAATTAAAATTAAATGATATTGATATATATATATATATATATATAGTATATTTGAATATGAATGTTTATTAATTAAGGCTCTGTACTCATATGATTTTATTAACATTTTTTATATTTGCTTTAACAAACTATTATTTTTATTAATATGAATATTTATTAATTAACGCTTCAGAATCAATACAAATTTTGAAATTAACATATTTATGTATTATATATATAATATCTGAATTTATATTAAATAAGACTTTATATTTTGTGAGTTTGTGATCATTTGTATCTTGTTATAACAAAAAGCTAAACCATTGATCACAAAAATTTAAATGTAGATTTTTAACATTCTTAGAAATTTATATTCGTTTAAAAGTTTACAATATAACATATAAGAAAAAATCTAATTATTTTTATTATATGCTAGAAGTGATTGTTTAATTTATTTTAAGAATATAAATGAAACGAAAATGATAGATGATACAAAAATTGTATAAATTTTTTATTATTCAAACTTATTAATTGCCATATATTTGTTAACTACATTAGGTAATTGATTAGCTTTTATTTCAGGAAAGAATGAAAAACATTCTCTTATACACTACTAATTAATTTAATAGTTAGTTTAATAAAATAATAATATAAGTTTAGATGGACCAATTTATTTTTCTAAGAATTCTAAGAATCATTTTAGTGATGACACGTTATTACCAAAACATGTTGTAATGCTTGAGGATTAATATATAAGATATTTTATAATTAGAGTAATTATATATAAATAAAATTTACTTCATTTTCAATTTTAAAAATATGAAATATGAAATTGGAAGTTGGAATTTTTTTTTGAATATTTATTTCACTAAGGATGACAATGTAAATGCAATTTTGAATTATTAATTAGAATATCGTTTAATATATTTATTTACAATATAAACATATTTCTTTATCACAACATTTAATGCCTATATTTTTATATTTATGATATTTAATACGTGAATAGGATTGAAAATATTTATTTGAGATATATGTCAAATATATTCAGTTTTTGGATCTACTAATTTTTTTTAATATAAATGACAAACATATATTCACAATTCTATATGTTTTAACTCATTCTATTGTGTGAGATCATTATTTAAAATAATTTATTAAATTTTAATTAAAAATATATTATGTGATGTAAGTATTTTTCACGATAGAATGCTATTTATTACTTAAACACTAGAACGGAATAGAACAATTAACATAAAATCACATTTATGAATTTTTTTAGCAGTTTGAGATAAAAAATATGCAATCGCTTTTTGTGGTCTAGGTAAATAGAAGATTTTGAAATCTTAGAATTTGTTTCTTAGATATGCTAACTTTTTAAGTTTTATTGAGAAGCTCGACTATGCATTGGTTTTTCAATTTAATGTCCTTACAATTTGATCCAAAATATTGAGATGTTGAGTAGAGTAGCTTACTTTGCTCAAATGAGTGATGCCAACTCCGTATGCAGAGATGATACTTGCCTCCTTTGGTTTTTAATGGCCATAAGCTGAATTGACATGTATTATATTTCCAAACAAATCCACATCCACTGAATTGTGATGAAGGGGTCCATGAACTATCCACCATACAAATATTCTATAAACATATGGCTTGAGAATCTGTTATATGTAATGATTGCACCTCTACAATTGTTGTTGCTTTCGCTTCAAACCATGTTTGACACTCTCCTTCCTCATGCATGACCAACTCTAAATATTTATTGTTCGAAAATTTTCAAGATACCAAATTATCCATGGAATAATCTCTATCCAACTCTAGTATTTCAATATCATTTTTTGGGAACAAATTCACACTGTCAAATTTTATAATAGAAGAAAGCATAGCTTTTGGTCCGGATTCTCTGCATAACCACATAAACACAAAAAATGAAAAAAGACAAAAAGATGTGAAAAAGGGTTTTATTGATTTCGGACTGAACCTTATGAAACGCTGCCTACACAGTCCTTTTCGAGGATCAAGCCGAACATAGTTCAGTTTACAAAGATTTGAGCAAGATATCAAACTGTTGTCGCGACATTCGTCTAGTAATAGGATGCGAACAATATAAAGCAAAGTATGGAGAAAATAAAGACTAAGGTTTCTAAATGCGAAGAGTTTTTGTAGCGAAAAACTTCATCTTCTCTTCCCTGCCTCTTATTTGCTTATATACTCCTCCAAGGTCGGACATATTTCATTTCCCCACAGATTCATATCTTTCATTTCCTTCTATTTCATACGAATGTATCCTTACCGGAAATCTTCCATTATCACATTTTCTTCCATTATCCTCTCCAAGTTAGATAAATCATCAATGAGATTGGGCCACTTCATGTCGTGAGTCATAAGTGGGTTGTGTCGCGTTTATGCGATTTTAGACCGTTTTACGACTTACGCGTTTTTATAACTTTTCTTAGAAAATTGTCAATTTGTTTGAAGTAGCGTTTTTTACTTTGTGTCATTGGTCTATGATATAAATAAAATCATTTTGCTTTGTTAAATTATTCTGGTGTTCAAGTTGACCATTTCCGACTCAACGTATGGCTAAGTTTTTGGAGAAAACAACGTGTTTCTTGTTTTATATGTAAAATCTCAACGACAACTCTAATTACAATGAAAGGAATAATGTACTGGAGATAATTCACATGAGAAAATGATGAATGGAGGAATGGGCGATGAGGTCGGGCGATGAGTTCATGCGATGAGGTCGGGTGATTAGCTCATGCAATGAGGTCGGGCGATTATCTCAGGCGATGAGGTCGGGCGATGAGGTTGAGAAATGAGCTAAGGCGATGAGCTTAGGCGATGTGGTTGATAAATGAGCTAAGGGGATGAGGCACGATGATGCGATATGGGAGGAGCTATAGGGAGATGAGCATGAGGGACGAGGCTATTGTCTATTGTCTCTTTTGCTATTTCTTTTGATATTTTACTATTGTCTCTTTTTCATATTCGTGTGTTTACGCAGAGAATCCAGGACCTTAAGAAAAGTTATGGTTTGTTACTTTCCTCCGATCACTGAAATTGACAGTGCGAACTTTGGTACCCACAGTTTGGCGCAAGAAGGAGGGTGGAGGGAGGTCGGATTCTCTAACTCAAGATCACCGAACGATAGAGAAGCAATATGTTCACCCTAATTGACAGTACTTGATGCGCCCTAAACTGAAGGATCACTCTAAGGTTGAAGGATTGGATAAGCCTTGCACTGAAAAAACTAGAAAGCACAAACGATCAAGGGACGTGGATCGAATTGTCGCACAAGGGCTGCGGAAGACCTTTGATATTTCAACTCCTAAGCCTGAAGATATGAATCACTCTGACGACTTAGAAGCTACGATGTTTGATTAGGAAAAAAGGATTCAACAAACTTAAAAAGAAAAGTTTTTATTTACAATGCTAAATGATTTTATTCATTACAAATCAAGCCTTTATATAATAGGCATGGAATACAAAAGGTTGGAATTCAAAAGACTAGTCAAACATAGAAATTAGCAACTTCTAAAAATAAGGAAGACTTGACAAAAATTAACGGGTTTGGTACGAATGACTCTTCAGCTGGTCTCGTCCTTTCGCATGGTCGACGGTCAAAGAATTGTCGTCAGAATGATATATTATTTGACCATGAATTGTAGATTCTTGTTGGACCTTTCTTGAACAATCTCAAACACTGATTTCTTAATTAGAACAAGGCCTCCATGTTTTGTATTAAGCCCATTAGCTTCTCTCGGTCTAGAACTTCCGTTATCAAACCGATAGGGCCCATAAACAGCCCATTAAGCCAAGCTATGATCAGTTGCCTAGCTGGTTTGTACCTGATTCTCATACCATGGTCCATGATGCTCGTCATGGTCGCATCAGTACTGTCATCTCTTTCAAGAACAGAGCAACGACCAATCAAGCTAACCCTCGCAACGATCTCTTTGTCATCGAGCTGACAATCCAGAATATCGATGTTGCGAGAGTATTAGTCGGCACTGCAAGCTCGGCTGATATCATCTTCAAAAATACCCTCGAGAGAATGAAAATCAGACTCTCTGAAATCACAGAAAGTCTGAGCCCGTTAATGGGATTCTCAGGAGAAGCTACTATGACCCTCAACTCGATTAACCTCACGGTTAAATCTAGGAGCATAACCAAAATCGTGGAGTTTTTAGTTGTCAATCGCCCTGCATCATACAACGCAACCATGGGTGTTTCATGGCTGAACTCCATGAAAGCCATACCCGTCGACATACCACTTGTGTGTCAAGTTTCCAACTCCCTTTGGAACCGAAACAATCAGGGAGATCGAAAAATATCGCAAGTCTGTTTCACCGCAAAATTAAAATGAAAAAAATTTCAAGAGCAGAAACTCTGTCGGCAAATAAAAAGAAATCGACTTCCTTCGGGAACGCTCTTGAAAAAGATGAAATATAAATCTTATGGCAATTACGGAAGGCTGAAGCCTTGGAAGAAAAGCGAGAACCAACTTGCGAACCCGTTGTTTCGGTATGTCTCGACGAGAGGTTCCCTGAGCATTGCGTTGAAAGATAGAGCTATTAGCTTGTCTGAAAAAGAACCTTCACACGTTCTCTTGGGCTTCGTAAGACATGCGAGGGATCGATATCAACATAACATGTCAGGAACTCAACGTCGATCCGACTTTAAAACCTATGAAACAGAAACGTCGAAAGTTGGGACCAGAACGCGTCACCGCGGCCAACGACAATGTTGAGAAAATCCTCAAAGTCAGATACATAACAGAGGTCAGATACCTAGACTAACAAAAAGAAAAATGGGAAGTGGCGCGGTTTGTGCTGATTTCACTGATCTCAATAAGGCGTGTCAAAAGGATAGCTTCCCGCTTCCAAAAATTGACTGATTGTCTGATTGGTAGAAGTAACGGCGGGGAACAAGCACCTGCCTTTCATGTACGCCTTCTCAGGATATAATCAAATTATTTATGAACCCCGATGATAACGAAAAGACTGCGTTCATCACACTACACGACACCTATTGTCAAAGTGATGCCTTTTGGTCTGAAGAAAACAAGCGCAACTTACCAAACAACTCGTAAATTGCATCTTCTATGAGCAGGTCAGATAAACTATGGAGGTTTACATCGATGATATGCTCGTAAAACCGCTCGAATAGCGAGATCACATCACCCATTTGCAAGAATGTTTTGAGGGACTAAATTTGCATAACATGAAACTGACCCAGCAAAATTCAGGTTCGCGGTAGGATCGGGAATTTCGTGGATACCTCGTCACATATCGGCAAATCGAAGCTAATCCGAATCAAATAGATGGGTTGATTGAGATGTCTTTCTCGAGAACCAAACAAGAAGTGCAATCATTAACCGAGAAGGTTGCAGCACTTAATCGGTTCATCTTGCGAGCAACAGACAAATGCATATCCTTCTATAAGACCTTGAAAAGAAACAAAAAGTTCGAATGGTATGGGAATGCGAAAAAGCTTTCTAACAGTTGAAGCATTAGTTGACCACTCCCCCAATTCTTGCGAAACCCATCGAAGGGGAGCTTCTGTTTCTGTATATCTCAGTATCAATGATGGCCGTAAGCGGCATTCTCATCAGAGAAGAACGCGGCGTGTAAAAACAATTTTTAACGTAAGTAAAACCTTATTGGATTCTGAAATATGGTACCCTCTGATGCGACCCTGACAAGCATCATGGACCAAGGTATGAAATCAGGTACGAACCAGATATGAAACTTATCATAGCTTGGCTTAATGAGCTGTTTATGGGCATTATCTGTTTGATCCATGAAGTTCTAGACCAATAGAAGCTAATGGACTTGATACAAAACATGGAGGCATTTTTCTAATTAAGAAATCAGTGTTTGCGATTGTTCAAGAAAGGTCCAACAAGAATCTACAATTCATGGTCGAATAATATATCAATCTGACGGTAATTCTTTGACAGTCGACTATGCGAAAGGACGAGACCAGCCGAAGAGTCATTCGTCCCAAACCTTTCAATTTCGGTCAATTCTTCCTTCTTTTTATAAGTTTCTAATTTCTATGTTTGACTAGTCCTTTGAATTCCAACTTTTTGTAGTCCATGCCTATTATATAAAGATTTGTTTTGTAATGAATAAAATTAATCAACATTGTTAAATAAAAACTTTTCTTTTTAAGTCTGTTGAATCCTTTGTTCCTAATAGAACATCGTAGTTTCGAAGTCGTCAAAGTGAGTCATATGTTCGGGCTTAGGAGTTGGAATATCGAGGGTCTTCCACAGCCCTTGTGCGACCATTCAATACACGTCCCTTGATCGTTTGTGCCTTCTAACTCATTCGGTGCAAAGCTTATCCAGTCCTTCAACCTTAGAGTGATCCTTCAATTTTGGGCGTATCATGTGGTATCAGAGCCACTATGAGGTTTGGAGTTCTTCACATAAAGACATTCATAACTCATCATCTTCTAAGAGATCAACTGTGTCTTTTGGACTGTTGAGAAACCATGAAAAGAAGGCAGCGCACTGCACGAGAAGAAAATTTGAGAGAATGGAGGTAAAACTCTTCATCTTCTAAGAGATTTGTGTCTTTTGGATTATTAAGAAACTATGAAGAGGAGGCTGAACTTAAAGCACAAGAAGAAAAGTTGCGAGAATGGAGGTACAACAAACGTACAGCCGATATGATAACACAATATGAGAGTGACCAAGAGGAGGAAGCCAAGAAGTCATGACCTGAGAGAGACCAATGGAATAAATAACTCAGCAAAGAAGGTGCAAAAATCTTCCTTGATTCTGGTTCAATGGGAGTTAAATCGAGCAGTCCAAAGAAGGCAGTCAAAAAGCCACAATCGAAACCTGTTGTAGAAACTCCATCGGCCAGAACTGAAGAGAAGAGGAATGATAGTTTTGAGAGATGGCTGGAGAGTTTCAAGGCTAAGATCCATCAAAGGATCAAAAAACCCACGTCCATCTTCAGTGTTGGAAGAAGATCAAGAGGCCAAAGATATCGAACCGAAGCTATCGACTTTTTAATGTTCGAGCAGAATCTATGGACAACCAGCTGCATCAAAAGGAAGAACCAGAGGCTGTAAGTGTTCTCTTGGATTTCCAAGAGGTGGCTGAAAATGTGGTTGATAGTGGACCAGAAGCTGATCATGAAAAAGATCTCACAACTGCGTATGCTTCAAGTGATATTCTCGGTTCTTTATCATGTGATGAACTGGTTCAGCCATTTGTTTGCAAGGAGAACGACCCAGTGGAGTTATTTAGGCCTTAAGAGGGTATACAACACTTCATATTTGAGCCTGGAATAGGGGCGTGTGTGCACAAGAACAGTAGAAACACCTTTACTGAGCAAAACCATGTCAGTTCATTCATCCTAGAAAGTCCGGATTTGAGGAAAAATCCTTTTAAGGAGGAGGGGATGATGCGACCCTGACCAGCATTATAGACCAAGGTATAAAAATCAGGTATGAACCAGCTAGGCAACTGATCATAGCTTGGCTTAATGAGCTGTTTATGAGCCTTATCGGTTCGATCCATGAAGTTCTAGACCGAGAGAAGCTAATGGACTTGATACAAAACATGGAGGCCTTTCTCTAATTAAGAAATCAGTGTTTGGAATTTTTCAAGAAAATCCCAACAAGAGTCTACAATTCATGGTTGAATAATATATCAATCTGACGGCAATTCTGTGACCGTCGACCATGCCAAAGGACGAGACCAGCCGAGGAGTCATTCGTCCCAAACCTTTCAATTTAAGGCAAGCCTTCCTTGTTTTTATAAGTTGCTAATTTCTATGTTTGACTAGTCCTTTGAATTCCAACCTTTTGTATTTCATGCCTATTATATAAAGGCTTGCTTTGTAATGAATAAAATCATTCAGCATTGTTAAATAAAAACCTTTCTTTTTAAGTTTGTTGAATCTTTTGTTCCTAATCGAACATCATAGTTTCTAAGTCGTCAAAGTGAGTCATATCTTCGGGCTTAGGAGTTGGAATATCAACGGTCTTCCACAGCCCTTGTGCGACCATTCGATCCACATCCCTTGATTGTTTGTTCCTTCTAGCTCATTCGGTGCAAGGCTTATCCAATCCTTCAACCTTAGAGTGATCCTTCAATTTTGGATGTATCACCCTCAAATGGAAAAACTAGTGCTCGCCATCAAGCTAAGAAGGGTCGATGAGCCGAAGAACTCGAAGGACTCTTATGGTCACATCAAACAACTCCAAGGCGAGCAATGGGAGAAACCCTGTTCGCCCTCGTATATGGGTCAGAGTGCATGATCCCTGCGGAAGTCGATTCCCCGGAATATGCAGAAGACTACTCCCAAAACGAGAGGACTTGACCAATCTGATGCTGTTAGACGACCTCGACCTCATCAACGAGCATCGGGATCAGGCCCTCATACCGATTCAAAACCATCAACAAGCTGTCGCAAAGTACTACAACTCAAACGTATGTAGCCGCAGGTTCAAAGAGGGTGACTTAGTCCTACACAAAGTTTTCCAAAACACCGCCGAACAAAACGCGGAAAATCGGAGCAAACTGGGAAGGAATATACAAAGTCATAAATGTGGTCCTACCATGCGTGAATGAAATCACTAACATGCAAGACATAAATTTGAGAACCTGGAATGTAATGCACCTCAAAAATAGTATCACTAAGCAATCACATAATCACATAACGCATCAGTCTCGATTTCGTCAAGCTCGGGCTCAATGTCAATATCGATATTATGACTGTGATAAGTCCTAATATTTACCACTTTTAGACCATCTTGTATCCCCTAATTGGAGTATGTTATGTATGTCTAGAATGTGTTTTAGAGTATTTTTAGGTCCAAATGCATTTGGAGTATTATAGAGATTATGTACAAGTCGAGACAAAGAGTTTCGTCGATCGACAACGAATCTGTCCTGTCAGTCGACGGTCAACACGCAGAAACCCAACTCACATAATATCCAACTTCTAGCATAAGTCACAAGAATTACAAGATTACCCATGGACGAGTTTTACGTAGTTTATATTATCTTTGCTTGTATTTTATGCAAATAGAGTTTTTTTACAAGTTTAGAGATTTTAGTAGTTTTAGGGGAGAAGATCAGGTATTCTTTCCAGCTTTGTATTGGAACCCCAGTTTTCTACCCCTAATCTTATGCATTATTTTAAGTTTATGATTATGTTTTACTTAGCTATGTATGAGTAGATCTCTTATTAGATCTAGGGTTTATTAATAGTTTTGACGAATTAGCCAAACAATAGAAATTGCTAGGGTGATTATTAGATCTACCAGCAGTTTGTGCTTATTGCTTATGTTCTTGAGTAGCCAACTAGAATCATGATATTAGGATAATTGGTACCTGCGAGAGTAGGAATGTTACATGAAATAATCTTGTTGAATTTAAGTTGCTAGGTATAATCGAGAGAATAATCTAGTAATTCTAATAGAACTTAACGAATCTGATTGTTTAGTGCTTGACTAAGAAAACTGTCGATCGATGCTGTTTGCATTACCATCGACCGACGGTTATTTCAAATATGCATACGAAAGTTGTAGACTCTGAGCTTAGCCATATATAGATATCAATTACATCTTTGGCTTCTATCCATTATAATTCACTACCTGAAAACCATAGATTGAGCTATTTGTCATAATTGTTTACAACAAAATCATTCCTGATTTACTATTTTTATGTTTTATAAATCGCTTAGTATAAGTAAGGTGATAGAGATATCCATCAACTGAATTGATATATATGCTTGTTTTATATAGTAGCTAAATAGAACCCTGATCTTAGGGTTATAGACAACTACGATAGTAGGTCCTCACCTTAATTGATTCTTTTGGGCAAGGTTTCTAGATACATGCGATAACTGGTCTAGGAAGTTAGTGAATCAATCAAATAGGACAAAAATTCGAGTTATGGTAGCCATCGATCGATGCTCAACGCCTATAATCGATCGACGACTCATTCCATGTTCATTAGTGGTAGCTAGAATACTGGACTTAGATTATTATTAGACTCATATGCGACGACAATATCTATATACTAGAGTTCGAGTTCTAGAATATCACACACGCACACCTTTAGCTTCTATATCTCTATAATCTGCATTACCTGAAACCTTAGATCTAGCTATTTTCTTATATTGTCTTACAACCATCTAATCACTGTTTTATTGTTTATCAGTATTTAATTACTTATGTAGCTTGATTTACATATCTATAAATCTAATGTGTGTTCACGTTCTCTGTGGATTTGATCACTAAATACTATAACTAAATCTCTTACTTGAGAAAGTAAGTTGCTAATAGGATAATTTGAGAGCATATCACTATTATATATTCGAAACTCAGTAAATTGACTTTAAACAAAGCTATCTGTGTTTATTACAAAACGATGTATATATAAATAAATAATACATTTGTTTATTTATTTTATAAATAAAAACCACATAATCTTAAAACACGGTGTATATATATATATATATATATATATAAATCAAGACTTGTGGCAACCAAAATTTCTGAATCTGTCAATTATCACTATCATCACGGCTAATTTCAGCTTGTGGTAAATTACCATTTTGTCTTGCAAAACAACGTTTGACTTTCAACATTGAAGAGGATTTTCTCAGACCTAAATGTGGCCATACTCTCACAGCGGTTTTTTTTATCGCATAGAACCTATTACCACATTTAGGTCTCAGAAAATTTTCTTCAGTGTCAATGATCCATACCATTTTGTAAAGAGATAAAAATTGCAAAAAGTTGAAATCAGCAATGTTGATAGTGATAATATAAAGGTTTCAGAGATATCGATGGTCGTTAACTGAAGCGTTTTAAATTGTAAGACAAATTTGTTGTATACAAACGTTTATAGTTTTAATACTGAAGTAGCTTTTATTAATCAAGTATCATCTTAACAAAAAAAAATCTTGGAATAAATATTTGTAAAGAAGTTATAGTCCCTTCCCTTTGAAGAATACACTGAAATAAAGTGACCTATTTGGTAATTTTATTAACAACTTTTTTTGCCATTCAAAAATATATGTTGAGTAACCAATGTTTGTTGAAATTAAATAAGGACGAAGACCTATTAATTTTAAAAATAGTTTGGATAAAGTTATGCTAGTCCCTCGTCATTCTCGTCCTCAGTGTTGTGGCTATTATTGCTGCTCCAGTCACACTTCAAGGTAGATCTAAGCGAGCCATGGTACTTGTCAAGCTTCTCATTTGAGTAATCCATACAATACCACAGTAAATAAAAATAATGTGATCCATCTAAAGAACGTAATTTTGTTATAGCTCCCACTTGCATCAACGTAACTCAAAAGAAGGGTCTTGAAGATCTACCAAACTCCTTCATATCTTCATTGGCGCTTTTTCTGGTAAGCAAAGAATTCCAGTAACTGTAACAACAACATAACTGAAAAACGATCCATTCAAGATTCTGAAACAGACCTTTCTAACGCTTTTTCTTTTCCTCTAAAGATTTTGTGCCATCAGTTTTGATGAAGGATGTTTGTAGTTCTCGCCACCTGGAATATATATATATATTTGAATGTTAGTGTTTCTTGAACAATAAGTTTGCAGAGATCACTCCATTGTCATCCTAAGTTCCAGCTTACCCTAGAAAATCCTCATTAAATTACAATTTGCTGAAATTGTTCAAACAAATGCAACCTCTTTGTGCTTCCAATGCTGATGCAGAACTTCCATTACACCATCAAAGACTCCTCTTCTACTTAAATAAGTAAACATATCCAGATTGAAAATTGTGTAAACCAACCTGGTAGCCACTGGATAAGGAATAAGAAGAAGCAAAGAACAGATCTGGTGGCTCCTACCAGCTACCAAGAACCAAGCTGCTGTTCATATTCAGTCTAATTCTTCTCAACCAGAACCAGAACCAACCGAACTCAATCGTTAAACTCTGTTCGTGAAGCTCATACATGACCCTAAAAGTGTCATTTTTTGAGATAAGAGGTTAATGAGGCTGAGATCCATGCTTCAGAAAAATGTTTATACGGGCTTACACGGTTCTGAGCTATGTACTTTGTATCACAGATTCATGTTGAGGTGTAGTTTATGTTAGATGATACAAAAAAAAAATTATGAAATTCAGGGACTTAGAATATCAGGCCATACCTCTTTGCCATAAATAACAGATCAAGCCCTATGATGATTTGCTTTGTGCAGGATTCAGGGCTGTATATGGGAGCCACACGCTTGACAGAGGCGAGCAACCCCTTTTTCTTATTTGTGGAACCTGTGATCTATTCAGTCGTAGCTTTAGTGGTGATTTCTCTGGATTCTTAGCCAAGATGTGGTGGTCGATATTACCGGAGCTTTGGTGCTAGAATTTTCAGAAGCTTTGGAGCCGGAAATCAGAATGTTTCTTATCCATGGAAGTTACCAGAGGAGATTAGATTCGGGAAAATTAATTTATATAGGTGGAGTTGGCTGGAGATGAAGAGTATGTATAGCATAATGGAGTTGAAGCTGTTAATAGATTTGATGGTGGTGGATGACGTTACACAATCAATTCAAGTCTCAGACTCTTAGGTTTTGTTTTAGATTGAATAAAATGGAATGAAAGGTTACAGCTGAATAGGAGAGGAGACTTTAATCGACATTAACTTAACCAAACTTTTTTTTTGCCTTTTGGGCTTATAATATTGACTAAAGAGATGTACAACGTGGCAAATAATAAGTTTTTCATTGGCAGATTAAATAGGCTGACGTGGACACCCTCTCTGTTGAGTATATAGAATTTTTATTATAGTAAGATTACCAATCATATAATTATGAATTTTACTGATTAAACCCAAATAGTTTACCAAATTGGGACGGAAAATATCCATTCATTTATTTAATATTTGCGTTTGTGGGGATCGGATCATCGTCTAGTGTTATCGAACATTCTTACCAAACTAATCAGGGAAAATAAAAAATTCAAGTTATATAAATGTTGGTTGGAGTGCGAGAAAATTAGGCAAGTCATTCTCGAGGGGTGGAACTCATCAAATCTCCATACAGAAACAAATATTATAGAGCTCTTCTCGAATTACCGCAAAGCTTTGAATCCCTGGAGGACGAAAAATGACATAAATTCAGAAAAACAAGTGGAGAAACTTAAGGGAAAGGTTGTGAATTTGTATTCAAACGATGAGGCCACATTAAGGAGATAGAAGAAGCGTTGGAAGAACTATCCAAGGTTCTTAAGGCTGGGAAAATGTTCTAGAAACAAAAGAGTAGATTTCTTTGGCTACGGGAGGGGGATAAAAACTCTATTTTTTCCACTCCTTAACGTAGAAAAGGAGAGCGAAAAATCACTCAAGATGGTCCATAGGCTGCTCACCAGAAAGACCGTAAAATGGGTGCTGGTCTACAAGAGTGTAGTACATGGGTTTCTGCTCAAAGTCATTCCTTATAAATAGAGAAAGTCATTTCGCAAACCTGTTATAATATAAATGATTAGACCGGTTGTAACTCCAAGTGTTCTATCAAGAACATCGCCAACATTCCCATCAATCTTAGCAACAACTACTTTAAACAGGGATCACATTCCTTGTGCATATTTCTACTATCTTGCCTCACTGCGCGCTTGACCCTCTTGATCATGATAGACTCCTTCAGTGTCAGCCACTAGAATAACCGGATTAACTATCTCTAAATTGCACGAATGGCGTTGATCGTCACTATGTGGGTGTCAGTTGACACTGGTCTTTTCCGCTTGATTCATTCTAAGCCAGACAACTCTGGATTCAAAAGACTCAAAGCTGTGTTTCCTTGTTTCTTCTAGTAGCTAGATTCATGCACCTGAGACACACAAGAAAGAGAAAAAGAAATTTTAGTCAACTGAAAATAAAATCTAGCCACCTAAGCTAAACGTGAATTAAGAGTCCCGGAAACAGCGCCAATATTTGATATTGTCAAATTAATCCTAATTAGCAACTCTGTAATTTCAGAGGTGCGGTGTATTACTTAGGATTGTATTCACAGAGACTCAGAACATACAATAAACTTCTGGTTTTTGAATTAAGCTAGACAGTAGTAATTTTAATGCAATAAAAGACAAAAAGAGGGAGTAAACGATGGGGAAGGACGCTAGACTCAGAAAAACTCAAAGGGAAATCAGAATTGTACATCAAACAATTGCTAAGGGTTTATGAAGAAAAATTCTATAACTCAAAGCGATATAATCAAATCAATCAACTTTCGTTGTATAGATAATCTATGTCGAGATCATAAAATTCTATCTCTTTGCTAATTCAGCAGTTAATATAAGCATTAAGATAAGGTTTTATAAGTTCACTAAAATGGGTTTCACGTATCAATGATTTGAGAGAGTTCAAGATTTGAATAAATTAAAAAAATCCGATATTTGAGCAATCCTAAAAAACTGTTACAAGTTTTAAGGTTCTTTTTTTAAAAAAATCAGTATTTTTTAATATTTATTTAATATATATATATGTATATATTAATGTAATTTGATATTATTTTTTATTATATATATATATATATATATATATATATATATATATAGTATATAACAGTTTTTAAAATTGATTTTTTTTCCATTTCAAACATTTTGCTTTTCTTTTTAAAAACGTGGAGATTTTTTTTATACATTTTTATAAAGGTTCAAATACCATAATAGGAGGTAGTATTTTGATTTATAACCTTTTCACTAGAAAATATCATCCAAAACTCCAACAAATCCCATTTAATAGACTTTATTGACAAAATTCATATTTTCCTATATGCTGAAATTTGAGAGAACTTATACAAATGACTAATTCAATAAGCTTAGGTTTCATATATAACTTATAAATGCTAGATACAATAAGAGGAGATTCAAAAGAAAAATGAAATACTCTCAAATCCTGGATTCAATAAAACATCCTAAATCTCTAAATCAAATCTCATTGTAGATAAGTATTTAATTCATCTAAGTATAATTCTTGCAATCAATAATGTTTTTTATTCATATAGAAATTATCCTAAGATTTAAATTTCAGGTTGTCAATCCAAATCTAGGAACAATCAAAATGAATAATAAAATACAACCCTAAATTTTCCAATCTAACAATTCATCAGTCCCTTGAAGAACCCTAAATCTAACATGTAGATTACTAATATATGATCAATGAAACCCAAATTATCATCTAAAAAATTGCACAAGAAGATGAAAAGAGTAAGTAAGAGTGTTCAAATCTTCTCTCTAAAGGAGTACTGACTTGTTTCTCCAATGGTAAAAATCTGAAATATATAATAAAGATTCTAAAACAAGATTTATATAATGGTAAAAATCCACAAAACCATGATATATCACAAGGAGATACACTCTCATATCAACAATGGAATATAAAATCATGGGCTTTGAACATCTTAAGGATTCATATGCTACTGGCCATGATTTTCAAGAATTTTGCAGGAACATCGCCAAACGAGCCTACGTCACATTCTACAACATGATCGATTTTTGTTCAGGGAGAAAACCCTTTGCATTCCCGAGGGTCCATGAGAGATTTTCTGGCCAGATAAGCACATGGTGGAGGGGTAATGAGACATTTTTGTCGAGACAAGACCTTGAGAGTTCAAGAACATAGATGTCAAGAGGCTATTTTCTTAATGCATCATCTGCCTAAAATATAATTACAGGTTACATTCACATTTTTTATATATACCTTTGTCTATTCCTAATGCACAATTGGTGGATATTTCTATGGAATTTGTGATAGTGCCCAAGATCAACCACATGGATTCCACTTTTTTAGTTGTTGAAATGTTTTCTAAAATGGTCCATTTCATTCCATGTGACAAGACTAATTATTCCACTCAAATAGCCGATTTATTCTTATAGAAGGCGGTACGTCATCATAGCATGCCTAAGACCATTGTTTTTGATAATGACACAAAATTCTTAAGTCACTTTTGGAAGATATTGTTGAAGAAATTAGATCTAAGATTCTTTTTCAACCACTTGCCATCTTCAAACGAATGGCCAAACTGAGATGGTAAACCTTACTCTATCTCAGCTGTTGAGAGAGATGGTTGGTTATAACTTAATAAATTGGTTATCTTGGACTTTCACGGAATTTATAGCCATCCTAAAGAATCGGCTACTAACCATTCCCCTTTTGAAGTTTTTAATGGTTTTAACCAAAGAATCCTTTAGATTTTATGTCATTGACACCAGCCATGACCAGCAAAGAAGGTTCCTTGAAATTATAGTTTTTTCAAGAAGCTTCATCATAAAGAAAACTTAGAGAAAAAGACCGAGAAAACCAAGTCTAGATTCGATCAAGGAAGAAAGAAGTTCTCTTCGAACCAGGTGATTGGGTGTGGCTTCACATGCAACCAGAATGGTTTCCAAAGGAGACAAAGCAAAAGATGAAACTTAGAGGAGGCTGTCCATTCTGAGATCTAGAAAAGATCAATGACAATGCCTACAAACTTGAACTTCCAGGTTGAATGTGTCTGACTTAGCTCCTTTTCATGCAGATGATGATGTTCTAAGGTCAGAACCTTCTAAAGAGGATGAAAATTATGAAGTCATAAAAACTGAGGTTTCAATTATTCAACGTGGTCTTACCTCCTGATATATTGTGTTTTGACACAATGTACATATCGTTTCTAAATTGTTTTCAGGTTTTATCAAGTTTTTAGTTCTTTTTAGTCATTACATGTCCTGAATAGGTCATGGAGAACTTTGAGGGACACATGCAGAAAAGAGTCCAAATTTGAGATATTTCGTGCAGAGCAGTCGTGCAGAGAAACAGAATAGAGAAGTCGTTCCATTGCTGGAGATTTTTCAGGAAGTTTGCAAATATTTCGCGATTTATCATAAAGATCCCTCCTATCATACCCAAGCCGCCTGAGATGCCACCTATATATTCTTACGGGTTTTATTTTCACAGAACTGTTCTTACCTACAACTCAGTCTTTAGAAGAGCTCTTACGATTTGCTACCTTGTAAGAGAGTAGGATCGATTCTGTGTCTCTCGATTCAGAGAAGAATCCCTGAACCCTATTTCATATTTTTTTTGCAAACATTATCAGGTTTTCTTCATCAATGATCTATTTGTTTTCTTTTATAATGGCCGAGTAGTCGATTAGCTTAGTCTAGGGTGTTAGATCCATTTAGCTAAACATAAGTAATTCATCATTCCATTGTCTTCATTCATTGCTGCACTTTTGTCTAGCAGTAAATTGATCACTTTAGTGTACGAATCTAGGTTTAAATCAAACATCAAAAGTGTTATAGGTTACTAGACATAACATGAATGAGAACTTCATCCCTAACCGACGAGGATGGATGTTAGCGTGAATTGTTAACTAATAAGATCTGACAAATAATGTTTATCATCGAGTTTTATTCCAAATGAAAGTTTAGGTATTAAGTTCAATTGATAAAAGGAGAGATGCCACGAAAGTGGTGCGATCTCCTTGTGTAATTGTAGTTATAGGCTCGCGCTTAATAATAGATGTTTGGCTCATAATCGTCCACACCTGATCCTTTACCCTAAGCTCAGTTTCTTCATAATCTGAAAACCCCAATCCAAACATGTTACTTGCTTGTTGCTATTTCTTTTATTTTAAAACCACCGATTGTTTTAGTTTGATATCAAACTTATAAGAGCAAAGTGTAAACTGGTCCTATAGAATTGAATAAAGATATTACAACTACAACTGTTAACGTGACAATAGATGAAGACTCAATTTTAGTTTATCAAGTTCTGGCGCCGTTGCGATGGGGACCAGATTTTACATATGTTTTCGGCAAGATATTTAGTCTAAGACTTCTAAATTTTTTCACATTTTCGCTTCAGATAATGTTCTAGGTGTATGAACAGTAGAAAAAATCAGAGCAACACATCAGAAGCTTTAGTTACGCTAAGAAATCCGAAATTAGCAAGGTTGGAAAGAACGAACAGACAACAATCAAGGCCAAATAACACAACAATGGGCGACACCGCCTTCAGAATGAACTCGCTGATGAGATGAAAATGATGCAACAACAGATGCTTCAGAAACAGCAGACCGTCTAAGCGAAGCAACAGGCTGCACAGCAAGTTGCGCAATAGCAGCAGGACCAAGCCGCTCTGATTGGGCAAACTTGGCGCTCAATATACCTACCACGTGTTCTGCAATTTCTCAACCTGCATGTGCTAGGCAAGACTTTGTGATCAAGCCTGCTATGATCGCATTGGTGCAGAGGAACATGTTTAATGGATTACCTGCAGAAATTCCAATGGATCACATTCAAGATCTTTGGAGAAATTTTCGGCACTACTCGCTGAAATGGGGTGACACCTGATTTCATCAAGTGTATGTTGTTCCCATTTTCTCTAGATGTCAAGGTCTCCAGATGGTTAAATTCACTACCAACCGATTCTATTATATCATGGGAACAGGTTCGAGCAGCCTACTTAGGTCACTTTGATATACTATGGATTTTACCATTTTTCACTCCTAGTGTATGTGCTTTTTAGAGTCTATTATTTGTGTTTGGAGTCCATTTAGAGTCTTTTCAGTTCTAGGTATGTTTTGGAGCAATGTGGAGAATATGAAGCACTCTGGAGATTATTGATGAGGAAACTTGTAGCATTGAAAAAATCAGAAGTCAAATTCGAGATTCCGAAAGAGTGTCAATCAAAACTGCCTCCTTAGTGTCGTCGCTTGACACCCGCGGGAGTAGATGGGCCAAATTTAGTCAAGATCGACTCAAGACCAGAAGAGAAAAATAAATTACAAGTCTACCCCTGGTAGACTTATACCTAGTATTTAGGTGTTTTTGCCAACGTTTGGGAAAGACACCACCCACAACTCCCTTACCATTTAGAAGCTTTTCAGTTATGGTGGGAGAGAAGATCAAGAAGTCCTTCAAAGCTTTTGTATTGGAACTCCAGTTTTTCTACCTTATTTATTTATGTATTCTATTAAGATTATTGTTATGCTTTACTTAATCATGTCTCAATAGTATATCTTGTTGGATTTAGGGTTTTCATTAGAGTTTATAAGAATTACTAAAACATAAAACTGCTAAGGTGAATCTCTAGGATCCTTCATCAGAATTGAAAATATTGCTTGTGTTCTGGAGTAGCTAAGTAGAATCGTAAAATTAAGATACTTATGAACACGGCATTAGGGTTTATATGAATTATTGACATTAATTCTTTTGAGCTAGGTTGTTAGATACATGCGAGAGTTGGTCTAAATTAACTTAGTGAACATATCAATTTGGACATTAATGCTTTCCTAAGGAAGCATCGATCGACTATGCTTTCCGGTACTCCATTGTGAATCCTCCGAGAATATGCTTGCTGGTACTCCATGTAACCAGACTATCTCGTCCATTACTTCCGAACTATCTCTCCAACTCCGTCGATTTTCTTGATAGAAATAAAGTGAAAGGCTTGGTCAACCAGTACAAGACCACCCAGACCGCATCCTTATTGTTCCTTGTAGTTGGAAGACTAGTCACAAAGTCCATTGTGATGTGATCCCACTTGTATTTCGGAATGGGCAGGTCTGCAACAACCCACACAAAAATTGGTGCTTGGCCTTGATGAGTTGGCTAATTGGGCACCTCTCCATCCACTTGGACACGTATCGTTTCATGCCGATCCAATGATAGTATCTTTTTATATCGTGGTAGATCTTGGTCTGAATAGGATGAACTGAGAACTTAGATGAGTGAGCTTGGTTCAGAATCTCATCCTTTAGGTCCTTATAATCTGGCACACTGACCCGACCATTGATAAGGATTGTCCCATTGTTGCGTGGTAATCGATCTTGTCACATTGAGAAACTTTTTTCAAGTTCTCATCCTTGCCTTGGCTATCCAGATCCTTGTGAGTAGATCCACTTGGTCTGCTGCACCCATGACCGAATGGTTCATGTTCCTTAGACAGTGCATTGAGATGCAACATATGGATCATCATTTCAATCTCTTCAGACACCTTCTGAACTGATACATAAGCTTGTCTCTTTCTTAGTTCATCCGCGACCAAGTTTGCTTGTCGGGATGATAAGAAATTTCTAGATCATACCCGGCCACAAATTCCATCAGTCATCTTTGCCTTAGGTTTAGCTCAGACTGAGTGAAAATGTACTTGAGGCTCTTATGATCGGAAAAGATCTGCACCTTGGCTCCATACAAATATGAACACCAAATCTTCAAGGCAAACACCATCGCAGCCATTTCGAGGTCATGGATCGGATAGTTCCGTTAATGCTTCCCTAATTATCATGATTCGTAGGCAATAACTTTGCCCTTTGCATCTGAACACAGCCAATCCCGAATATAGATGCATCTGTGTAGACTGCATAAGGTTCATCTGTTTAAGAAAAAAGCTATAACTGGTGCACTCGTCAGCATATCATTCAATGCGGAGAAACATTTCTCACACTCCTCCGACCATGTGTATTTCACATCTTTACTGGTTAGTCGAGTCGTGGGTTGAGCAAGCCTCACAAACTCTTTCACAAAATTTTTGTAGTACCCAGCCAATCAGAAGAAGCTCCTTACCTCGGTGGCATTCATTGGTCTTGGCCACTCCTTGATCAATTTGATCTTCTGTGGATCAACTGAGACTCCATCACTAGACACAAATCGTCCTAAGAACCCAATACACCTTTAATGAGCACTTTCTCAACTTTGCAAAGAGCTTATGTTCCCTTAGATGTTCCATCACAACTCAGATATGCCCTTGATGTGATTCTCGATCCTTTGAGTGGACAAGTATATGATCTATAAATATGATTACAAACTCATCCAAGATATGCTAAGTCAATCTTTGAGAACCAAATCACCCCTCTTAGTTGGACCAGCAGTTCATCTAGAGTCGATCTACGGAAACATCGGTCCATGCAATGCAATAATAGAAATAGGTCAAGGCTTAGTGACGTACGAGTGATCACTTGGAAGGTACTAGTCTCGCCATACTTCTTCGAAAGCTCATACACCTGTGGTGCTATTGACTGCCCCTTACCTTGGGCCGATCTGTCTACATCCACGCAGTTCCTATTCTGCTCCACTTGTACCTTTGGGAATTCTCTCTAGAAATGCCCAATCTCTTGCAATGGTAGCAGGACTTTCCATCATCACTCGTCACCTTTTATTTCCCTTGATCCATCTTTGGACTGTTCAAGGTCACATGGTCCTTTCTGCCACATCAGCTGAAAGAGCCCATCGCCCTACAACATTGGCCCCCGTGCCTCCTAGCGCACTTGGAACATTCCGATCGACTTCCCAAAGTCTTATGTCCTGCATTGATCTGATCCCCTTTCCTATTCCGGTTGCTTGTCTTGCTAACTGAAGATGGATGGGAGTGAGACCTGAAACGGCTCCTCGCAAGAGTGGCTTCCAGCATGGGCACCATTTTAACCAGCTCCGAGACAATAATGAAAGTACGGACAGAGCAGTGGGTACGAAGTTTGACCCTAAGGCCCGGAAGAACCAACGTACCTGTAGCGCTTCCTCCTCGAGTTCCTTACCCGCATACCGTCTGAGTCGGTTGAAATCTTCCTCATACTCACGAACAGTCCTGCGACTCTGGGTTAAATCCAAAAACTTTGACTCAAGCAAATCTCATGCTTCGGCCGGAAAGTACTTGCGGTTGAACTCAAACTCAAAGTCCTCCTCTCCACACGCCTCCCGCGCGTTTGTCTTGTGCCAGCCACTATTTGTGCGCATCCTCTTCCAAGAAGTGTACCGCAATGTCTTTATTGTAGTCATCTGGGTAACGAGTAGATTCAAAGTTTTAGACCAACCAACTCCTCCATTCATCCGTCTTGGTCAGATCAGTACTACTCTTGAAGTGCTTTATTCCCATGCGAGATATGTGTTCCAGCACACTCAAGTAATCCACCTTTTTCACGGCTCTTACTGGTGGATTGATCTTGAACACCTCAGCCGTCTCTCTAACCTGTCCATCGATTAAAGGTATAGCCACGGGGATCTGAGTTTCCTGACCCACATACGAATTCAACAATGATGTGACTGCTTGGGTCAGTGCAGTCATCTGAGTCGCCATAGTTTTCAGTGCACTTAACACATCCCTCGTGGTAGGTTCTAAGGCCTGATCTCTTTATCTTGCGGTTCAATCCACCACTCCACCAGGTGGAGGCGAGTTGTGTGGCACATTAGAGGATTCCACGCCTTCCTCTTCATGCTGATCCTTGCCGCGTTTTAGGGATCCTCGGTTCGAGTTTTACCACGGTTGGTCTGAACCAATCTCATTCCCCAAGCAATTCAAATATCAGGTACGATTGGTGTTGGGTTCAATGGATCTACTCCAACAACAGCCGTTTGACTTGATTCAGCCACGCCCTTTCCTTTCCTTAACTTTGGAGTTTTGCTTTTTCCAGCCTGGAATTAAACATGTTAGTAAATAACTGCAATATATAATGCATCCTAGACTAAGAAAAATATACCATGAGAACCGAGCTGGATGAGTGGTATATCCCCATAGCCCAACTACTCCTAGAATCAAGCATGCTCTGATACCAACTTAAAGCACCCTAACCCGGACACTAAGTCCAGTGACGTTCCTATGGATCAACCATGACTTAAGCCGGCTGTTCCATCCATTTTAAAGCCTTATGCTTTTAACATTCAATTCGATCAATTATGTGATTCATAAGAGAGAGTCTATATGTGAATGAGTTAGAGTCAATATGCTATAGGATAAACTGACTTTTTCCATATCAAAACAAGATTCATTTAGAATGAGAGTAAACCATATAAGCTATTACAATTTACAGTGATCCTAATCAGTCTATCAACTACCCATCCATCCTTGGCTCGAGTCTTGATGGGTAAGCCAAGCCCTTTCCACAATCACCATGTTGTCCTGAAACCAACTAAATGTAAGTATGTAACCAATAACTTTAATGAGTCAGTTTTCAATGCATGTGACATGTAACCGGTTTCTTTCCAAGTTCAACCAGAAATCCCCTTAGTAATACTCGACTTCTCAAGTCGCTTAGCCTGATCAATCAGGTTCAGTTCGCGGATCAATATCAAACCGTCTTACCACTGAACCATCCGGATTGGCCATAACCCGATCAAGCCATTCGGCTGTGATCCATGATATATCAGATCCAGAACTTAGGTATTGGATCACATGATCGAACTGGCTTACAACCATGGTCCATTACTCGGTCGTAAGACCAAGAAACCTGATTGTTTTTGCAAAAAGGAAGAAGAAAACGATCAAGTTTTCAGAAAGAAGGATGTGGGCCGATCAATCATTGACCCGATCGGATTCACCCAAAGGCCAATGTGATGGATTTACCAGACCATCCACTCAACTTAGATGTGCGCTCCGGTGTTCCAGTCACAGCATGCTTCTCTTTCTCCCTAAGCTCGATGCTCAGTTTGTTCTTCAAGACACTGTGGTTGGATCGCCTTCCCCGGTTTGTCTCCGATCATGAATTCCTTCTCAATCGCCCAAGTTATCTCTTTCAGATTGCCTTTCTTTCTGATCGATAGGGTATTTTCCCTTAGGAAATTTGGTGCACAAATATGACCCAAGGCCTGATATTTATAGAAAACTCGGCCAATAACCATTTTGGGACGAAAATGTGCATTTTGGGAACTGTTTGGACATATATCCATACGCGCCTCTTCGGCAGTAGCAAGAGTATATAAACCACACCCCTAAGAACCCTAATAAAGACAAACAAGAGTCGGATAATGACACATGAAAAAAATTCTTCAACAAGATCGTTGTTAAGCTGCCCCTCGTTGACACCTTCAAGATGTCTGCTACGATCAAGAAGTACGTGAAGCGGATGCTAACACATGGTTTTCAACCCTCCAAGTAGAGTGTGATGATTACCTCTGAACAAGTCAGTTCTTTTATTCAAGAGAGAACTCCAGTTAAACATCCAGATCCCGATAGCTTTGTTTTCGATTGCAACATCTACACCGAGAGATTTCAGAGATTCCTCTGTGACCTAGTCTTCAGTGTGAACCTAATGCCTTACTCAGTTGCAATGACTCTTGGGATAACAAAATTCAAGCCTACCAGGATCACACTCGTCCTCATCGATAAATCCATTAAAATTCAAAAGGCGTCCTTGCATACGTTCCCATAAGGATAGACGAATGCCAGATACCTACAGACATCATAGTGCGGAAGTGTGAGCAGGAATCCAAAGATCCACTTATCTTTGGAAGGGTTTTCTTAGCCACATCCGGTGCGATGATTGATGTTAGGAAATGGCGTACATGAATGTGGGAGATATGCTGATGAATTTCGAGATGGAAAATTTAGTCAAGAGACCCATGATTGATGGCAAAACTATCAGACTGAACTAGCTGAAGAATCATTCAGGGATATGTGCTCTACGAACTCGTTGGAAAGAGTCCTCACAGCCTCTGCAAGGGATGCTTTTAGTATAGATGACCGAGCTGCTGAGTATGCTAGACTAATGAATTCTAGTGAGGAAGTCATGCAAATTGACCCTAAGGAAGAAATCAAGATTTCGTTGAGTATCGATTGATACTCCATTAGCAACGATCGACACTCTAATGCATCCAGCAACTGGAGTTAGGATAAGGTAAAGGGTCTCGACCCAGATTTCCTTACCACGGTCTATGGGTCGCCTTCCTTGACAAAACATGGTCTTTGCATATTTTCCCTTATGTTTAGGATTTTTATCAAACATTCCTCAAGAGGTTAAGTTTAGTACACAATATTCTCTAGGTCTAATCCAGCGTCCTAGCAAAACACTAAGACTAAAAACTAAGACACACAGCAATATTAAATATGTACCTTATTGTTGACTGCTCGTCCATCTGTATGATCCATCCTTGCTATCTTCACGCTTCCTTTCCTACCTTAGCTCGATCAAAAACTTAACGAATCCCCTTCGTCCTTAGTCACTCAAAAAACCATCCCCACATGAACAAGTAAAAAAGAGAGACGGCTTGGTATCCAACCAGCCATCCACAACAGATAGTACGCTAGCCATGCTCAGCAATCCAGAACCAGTCACTGATCGCATCATGATCAGTCAATACAAACTCGGATCAACGACCCTCAATCAGAATGTGAATTCTCTTAGTAAATAGATCTCCGACACTTGGCCATAAGGCTCATCAAACCATCCAGAAGGACTAGTACGTTAGCCATACTAATTCTCACAATCAGTCTCAGATCCAAACTGACCAAACAAACCATTCAAGCGGTCAACAGCCCTCTCGATGTTGATCATATTGAATCAGCTTACTCTCAGCAAAACCATAAACCAGAAAAAGCAAAATCAGACTCAGTGTTACTCGGCTTAACCAACAGATCCTCTTTGTTCTTCAACTGATATCCCATCCAGAACACTTACCAAACAGTCGCTGAATGATATCATCCCCCTAGAGCATCTCGGTCGCCCATACAGAATCCGTACACACTCCCTCAATCCTCTCGAGGTCCAACCAATCCTGACCCAGTTATCCTTGTACGTCCTCTCTTAACGTTCAATACGCCTAGACAAGGAAAAAGTTAGCCAAAGAAGACATCGCAGTGCCATCTCGCGTGGCCCAGCTTGATCCTCTCGGTCTCCAACCGTCAATCCGCCGGTTCCGAATCACAATCAGGCTAGACTCGTAGTTACAATGAATCAAGGCAATAATCATGTTACTCAGTCTCGATCATGACTGCCTCACAATGAATTTGAGAATCGCATGTATCTTTAACCACCAAGTCCCGCGAGACTATGCAGAACATGCGCTAGATTCGCCCTTTTCTGGTTCATTACTCAGCCAGCCATATACTAGTTGATGCATCCTACTTGACATGCTTATCCAGATCCTCAGCGTGATCCGATCATTGTACTGATCAGGTTACTCGCAGACTCGATCCCATGCAGTTATAATCTACTTAATCATTCTTATCTTCCTTTCAGTACCTTATTTCCCATCAGTATGCAACCCCGCTTGCACAGACTGCACCGAACCACCTTTCTGATGGTCAGCACTCGATTGACATCAGCCCAGATGCCGATCACAAGGCTCTTCATGGATCTATATATCTTCAGATCCCAAACGCCTCAGACACCATTGAAGAGACCAATAACTCACTTTTTGCCTCTCCCCATACATCCGATCAGCATCTATCAGCCCTATCTCCCTCTCGAGATCAGTTCATGAATCACCCACTTCGATTCTCTGTTTCTTTTTGTCTAGAAACTCGTATGTATGTTCCCCAAACTGTGTTTTCCTTCTCCAAAATGAAAATGCCAATAAAAAGAGAAGCTGGAGGTTTCTCCTTTTCGTCCATAACCACTCCCCAACCTCCCCCTTAATAACTGTCCTTCCCGTCAGTTATTAGACACTAGATAAATCAGTAAATCTCTTTAAGCTCGGTCAACTGCCAATGACGGCTTAGGCTAGGTCAGTAGCTGCTTACTCCAATAACTGTCTGCAACTACCTAACAGTTCCACAACTCATTAACTACTCCCAGTAACTGCCAGTAACTGTTCCCGCCATTTTCCTTGGCATGTCAGTTTACGTGTGGCTCAGTAACGGTTCCCGGCAGAACATATATCAGTCTGTCCATACATTGAGTAACTTATTTTTAGTGACAAGACCGTATGTCTTGTCCGAATCCGGCCAGATATGTCCGACAAGCTGAACCTCTCTGTCCGGATCCGACAATATTGTCCTATCCCACATATAATATCCAAACGACAAGTCCAACACTAACTGGCTCGTCTGATCAGTCTAGCTAAAACCCATCCTTGGAGTGTTCTTCCTCAGACTGCAGAACCCGGGTGTTACAACTCTCCCCCACTTGGAATGAATTCGTCCTCGACCATTCCAAAATTCCGGCACTCAGTAGCCTTCACTTAGCTCCCAAACTTTCGGTCATTCGACCACTGATGTTTTCTAGGCTTTCGTGCTTTTGAATTCTAAACACTTGATCGTAACCACACTTGGATTCAATCTCAGTTATCAACTTTCTCAATTCGGTCTCTTTGCCGAATATTCAGTCTCACCGACTCAGTTCAGTTCAGCAACTTAATAAGCATAGTAGTTCTTATTTCCGAGCAATCTCTTGGTTTTCGGACACACATATTGGCAAAAACACTTGACTGCCAATAGTGTTGACCGGTTTACCTCAGTTCCCGAAATTTCAAATCATTACCTTGGTCAAGTTTTTCCAGTCTTCTTTCCTTAATGATCACAATTGCTTTTTTGACTTGACGCTGGTTCCTTACGGACTCAGTCCAAACCAGCCTAAGTCCATTCTCCGACTAGACTAATTGATTCGCATAATATGATTTTTCTTTAGCATGAACTAAATTTGAATGCTAGGACACTTGATCATTTACAGAACTCATAGATCACTCAACCTATACCTTTACAATTGTTTCCCCAGATCCCTCTTTGATCCTATCTGGTTTCCCAATCATTTATGATCAAAAGAGACTTTCTAAGATCCTTACTGATCTTCCTTGACACATACCTATCACTCTTGATCCTAACAGATTTTCTTCCGAATCACACTCTTGATCCTTAAAGACATTCCTTATCGGATCCATATACTCGACCCCTTGCACAAATTTCCTACTAGACTCTCAGTCCTTCTCGGTTCAAAACTCTGTAAAGGCAAACTCATCTAGTTCCCATTGACTCAGTCACATCTATGTCTTATAAAGCTCAACTGTTCCCAACGACACCAGTAGAAACATAACAATTAGACATCCAACAGACACGTGATGGAAATTTCATGTCCCCGATCCTCTATAGGATCATTCAGGACTGGCCATAGTTTGAGGGAAAGAGCAAGCTGGTTATATGAGCTAAAGGCAAGCATTCCATGGCCTAAGAAGATGGTTAAGTGCATTGAAATGATGAGACTTAACCAACTAAAGGAGGAAACATGTTCAAGGTAGCTGGACAAGGTGCATAGCAGCTGAACAGAGTGTATGCCAGCTGGGCGATGCGCGCAAGAAGCTGGACCAGCTGGACAAAGCTTGGTCTAGCTCACCCTGAGTAGAGTAAGCTCCTCTAGCTGGACTAGTAGATCACTCATCTGTACAAGTTTGGAGTCAGCTCATATAGGCTGGATGGAGTGTTTGGGTCATTGGTGGTTGGGCTAGGTCTGAGTGATGTTTGGTCCAATGGGTTGGACCAGGTCCAAGAAGGGACCAATGGGCCCTAGCAAGTGAACTGGAACTTGAGAAAGTGTTTTTTCCTAAGGTTAGATGGGCCTAGGATCAGTTAGGAACAGATGGTAACTGCCACCACCCAATGGATGCGATCTCGACCATTAACTAAATCAATGGCCAAAAATGGTACTGAATGGGTGCAACACTTGGAAGGCAACTGTCGTTTCTCCTATTAAAGGAGGGCAATTCCGTGGGCTTGAAGGCACATTATTGGCTTACTATTACAGACTAAGATACATAGAAACACACGAAAATAGAGAGAAGGTATAGAGCCCAAGTCCAAGACACATAGGATGCAAAGTAAGGTCGGTCCAGCGGGATCAAGAGAGAATGATGTGTGGTATGTTAACAATCGTGATTGTATGGACACACACACACACATAAATCTTTATTCTAGATCCTTAGATACATTCAGATGTGGAGGAAGGAGGAGAGAGTCGGATATAACACATCCAAGGCCGAGATACACATGAAAGCAAGAAAAAGATAGTTATATGGGCAATCAACGGTGAATTGATGCATGACCCATTGATGGGTTTTGATAATTGGTGACAACACCCCAAACCTTTTCCAGAGACTTAGAAGACACGAAAATAAACCATAGAGAAGGGGGATTGCCGGACTTCTCTGTCCATGGCCGAGGCTCCTTAAAAGGCGGATCACCGGAGATAGGCTGATTCACGGGGGATCAAGGGCAAGTGATGAAGCACCCATGTTTGGGTTTTATTATTTCTTTAAGAACACCTTTTGGGTAAGGTATGGTGAGAGGATCGCAGATTTCCAGGATAAGGAAGAGGCACAAGGTCATACACCATCAAGTATAAGGTAACCGATTTATGTTTATTCGTGGATTATGATTCTGTCTTAAGTAGGAATGATCATGGTCAATCATGATTCATCCATGGAAGAACAAGTATGATCTGAGTCAGTGCAAGATAGTCCTGAAAAACTAGGGGAATAATCGTGGTTCAAGTTCCATGTGCAATCGGAAGGAGGCATGATCGATCCACCGCAGTCTTGATCATGGTAACGATTCATGTTTGGATGTCACCCTTGGTGCTGATCACGCTTTACAACAATGTGAAGAGAGTTATGTAATTCGAGATAGGGTATGCTGGGTCGTGGTACATGCACCAGACTCATGTAAGCAATCACCCAACTAAGCATAAGGAAAGGGACACGAGTGGTTGGATGGCAACTGCTCGTTCGTAATCGGCGGGTAGGTATCAGTCAAAGATCCCGGATCAGACTAAGTATATCCTAAGGGATCATACCAGACCCATGGGAGGAGGCGGTCTCATGAACCATGATTATGGTGGGATGGTTCATTGGCCAAGAGGTGCCGAGTGAGGACAATGGCCGTACAAGGAGATGGAGATCAAGCCATGACCCTTGGGTGATCCAGATCAATTGTCTCGCCCATCATATGACTCAAGGATGTGTCACTATGACTTAGTGACCATAAGGAGTGCTTGATGTGAACCTTGGTGTTGGTAAACTAGGAAAAAAAGGATTGGCTAAGAGCCATGAGGAAGAGTATGGCTAGTGCTATGAGTCAAACCATAAGTACTGAGCCTAGGCGTGTTTATTCAAAGAAGGCCGAGTATGACCTGATCATAGTTGAGTATGGACGACCTGATCCATAAAGGATTGATCAAAATGTCAGTTCTGACTTTATCAGACATGCATTGGTTTGGAAGACAAGGCTGATCGGGCTTGTTGGAATGTTGTTCCATGGCCGGTAAAGTAGGAGTAAAGACTCATTGAATCCAAGTCATGGGGATTGGTTCGTTGATTGAATTAGGATCTGATGGGCATGATAGTCTAAAGGATAGACCTTGTACAATATCCTATAAGGTAAAGGATATTGGATGATGCATGAGCCGAGAAGGGTCATATGCATATGACTAACTGTCGAAGACTTCTCAAAGGTTACTTGGACTGTGGGGATGGTTGGTTGAATGACTAAGTACCTAACGGAGTTTTGTAATGCAGGAACCAAGTTAAGGACCTTAAGTAAGATCATTGAGTGATCGTGGTCCAGTAGACAAGCAAGAACAGTTCTGCTCAATGGAGGACCAACAAGCTTGCAAGCTCCATGGATGTGGCAAAGGTAAGATCTAGCAATGCTTGCTTAGATCTAGATAGAATGGTTTAGGGAAATGAAACCTCGGATATGCATGGCTTGATATGGATTTAGGATTGATCTCTGAGCTTGTTGGTTGTTAAGTGAACTAACCAAAGTTGAGGTGATCCGACCGGACAAGTCTTAGACTGGATATAGATCAAGGGTTAATAGAGAATATTCCGCTGCGTATAAGTTGAAAGGATCTAAGATATGAATGATTAAGGAAGTCTTTAGCTAAGGTATAAGATAGCCTTCGCCTAAGGGCGGTATTATAGATGAAGGGCAAAAAATTGAGAGGTTCGGCCAGTATATGGACCGAACAACGTGAGGCTTCGATAGCGGCCTAGAAAGCTGGGTTTGGGTCTTACATGCTAACTCTCCACATAGTTCTATCTACACTTCCATCGCGATCAGAATCACGCAGTACTGAACTCATTGAGTTACATTAACAGTCATTTATGCCTTGAAAAGTACGGTTTCCACAGACATTAGATTGGGTTTCTGCAGACATCTATACAGACACACGATGACAAACTAAACCAGTCCGCATTGATGAAATAACAGATACGTATTGGCGAAATCTCTAATTCCCATAGACACCAGAACAGAATACGCGGTGACAGTAACAAATACGTCTTGGAAACTCTCGGTTTCCACAGACCCCAAAACAGACATTTGTTAGTATAGTTATGCCTTAGCAAACCCACCTGGTTCCCAAGGTGATACAACTACAGTTACATGAATGCTTCATCAAATCCACTTGGTTCCCAAAGACGCCATGTCTAATAGACACTTAGCCATTCGTCTAGCCTAATCATTCCAAATCATCGAGCAGTCATCTTGCGATCCAACAAAGTCTTAGTAAGCATCACATAAATAAGTAATTAGACTGATTTAGAATCATGAATTGAAGGAATCAATACTCAAGAGTCATATGCTAATTCTAAGCTAAGGAGTCTTCATCCAAAATCAAGTCAAGCCTTAGCATGCTTTACGGCCTCTGAGCACATGTTCTGATCCAGGCGCTCATGGAAGGAACCAATCATACTACTATCATCGACACGTCGAACACAACCCATCATCTATAGCATCTGGTACCTCCAAGTAGTTTTTTGATCACCCAACTAGTATTTGGCAAGTGAAACTGGCTTCCAATTTCTTTTTCCGATAATCTCAACTCTCGAAGCGCACAACCTACTATGACTGTAACACCCCCAAACCGTTCAAGGTCAAAGTCTACCAGATAGGCCATCCAACAATAAAACAAGAACATGGATGACCAACCAAGGTTCAAAGATCGGCCGTGCAATAATCAAACAAGAACATGCACGACCAATCGTTGAATCTAGACCGATCCAAAGATGCCACAAGTTCACCGAAACAGATTGGTCAAGATACTAAATAAATTCAGATATTTATCAATCTCGTCTCGGATCCCTAGTTCCTCGAGACCATGGCCTAAGGCTTTGCAACCCGTACCACAATCGTCAGTTATGTCAACCCAGACAAGGTTTATATCTGACAGAGCACAAGTTATCTATATAAAAAATATTTTTATTAATATAACAACTTGGATTACAACATTGTTTCATAAATACAAAGGAGTTTTGAATCTTGGAATAAATAATTAAATACAAAAGATACAAACGTTTATCCAAAAGACAATATTTTACAAAGGTAACAAAAACTACACCGGCCGCCGTTCCTCGCACACATCTACTGGTTACATGCAAGCAAAAGGAATTCACAGATAGTATGAGTGCAAATCTCTCAGTGAGTTACAGATCCTTATAACAAGGCGTTAACCCCCCCCCCCCCCACAGAAAACCAAACTAATACAAAACAAGCAAATAAATAAGCAACATCGGAAAACTCGACAAAATCACCAAACCATTTTTAAGAAAAGACTCGATACACTTTCATCAAAAGGGCTTGCACATTCGTCATGTCTCTTAAACAGGAAAACCAATCTCATAGCAACAAACACCCATGAGAATCGGCCATTGACTAGTTGTTCCGTAATTAACTGGTCACGTCAGCTCTCTATCCCGTTGGATAGTACTCGGCCATCGGCTGAAATCCCGTTACTCAGAGTCTTTCCACTAATGGCTCCAGACATATAGTGAAGGCTAGGTAGGATCAAACCGCCCACACTCAAATCGGATCACACAATACCGAATCAAGAATATATCTAGTTTTCATCAAAACGACTCTTTTTCGTAAAAACCGATTTATCGAATAAAACCGAAAAACAAGCAATCCAACAAGAATCAACAATAAAAATAAATCATCAATCAAAAACCAAGAAATTAATAAATAAATCACACAATCTAACATTCAATCATCTATCTACCAATCTAACATATCTTTCTAAACCAGCAAACTAACAACATTACCAAACAAGCGACCTACATGCAATATTAAACACACAATCTATCATGCAATCATAAACACACAATCAAAAATCACTATAACTCACAGTGCTTTCGGATGAATTTTCTATAACTTAGGCTGAAAAGGCTCGGATCCTAACTCTTCCAAACGCCTCCTAATGATCTACTCTTCTAGACCCAAAAACTCCTCTTTACCGAAACTAACTTCCTCTCTCTCTCTATGCCCACTCTCTCTCTCTCTCTATCTAACTCTTATGGAATGGTTTTGGAATGGGAAAATAGTAAGGGGAAGGCTGGGTATTTATAGGAAAGGGTGGGAGTGCATGGGTGAGAAAGGTGTCATCACGACATTCACTTTGGTGACACATGGTGGAAATAGTGAAAAATGGCTCTCTTCTTCAACAAGTATTCAATATTCTAAAAGAAATACTGAGAAGGTGACATGTGTTCATATTCTAGAAGGTCCTTGTGAAGATGACACGTTTCCTCCCCTTTTAGCCAATCAAAAACCGACACGTAGCTCTTTTCTTCCGAGACCAATGAAAACGCACCAGATCATCACGTCCACTTCTGTACAATAAATTATTGCCAAGTCATCAACTCCAAGAAATCTTCACATGAATGTATTATGACTAGTAAACCACTCTTGGATGCTTTGTTCCTTCTCGTAGCTTGAATCTCGCCCAATAGTCGATTTTGGCTATATCGACCAAAAACATGGGATCACAAATTTCCCAGGGTCACTTTTCTTCTTGAGAATAGTACACTGCTTCTTCCTCTCTCTGAGATCATTTAACATGCACTCTATGTCCTTTTTTGTTTCCCTGGATTCCCTGAAAAAACATCCACAATCTGTTAGTATAATATGCTTCATCAAATGGAGTATGTAAAGAAATTTAAAAAACGCTTTTGGCAAAGCCATCCATCTCTTTGCTAGTTGCTTCTCTGCGAAGATGTTTGGGAATTTTATGCTTCCTTCTGGAGTGTCTTTCTATTTTCATGGGATCATGTGCACTGCATTTTTGTTCCTGGTTCTCCATTTTTGAAGGTCTGACGAATAGGCTGGCACTCAGACTTGGTAAACGACTCGGCTCTGTTGTTGGGGGCTGTCGATCGATGCTTGCTTCTTGCCAACAATCAATGCTGGAGGATTCACACGAGGCGACTGATTCTGCAGGTTCTGTCGATCGATGGTCCAGCTTTGCATCGATCGACACCAATGCGAACTGCCAAAAGACATGACACTTTCCACACGAAAATCTCCTTCTTGCAGTGTTCTCTTCACCTCTTGCCAAAAGTCTTCACCTATCAATGCATTGAAGTGGTGCTTCTGACCAGCTTCTCCTTTCTCCTTAATCAAGGCCTCATGTCTCTAAATGGCCTCACTTGTTTGGACCACTTCATTCTCCAACTTCTTGACATGAGTGTTGAAGTTTTTAAACTTGGTGTACATCAAATCTATCTTCCCATTGAAGTTCACAGTCATCTGCTGCTGCTGCTCCAGTACTTATCAACCATAGCTTCCAACCTGCTTTCTTAAGGCTTTTGCTGCTGTGGATTCTGATTGTAGTTAATCATGTTGCCACCAATCGAGGTCTTGTTGTAGCATGGATTTCCTGGTCTCTGATAACTTCTTCCACCAACAAAGTTCACATCCTCTTCCTCGTCTTCTTCTTCCAAGGCTTTCACTTCTTGCTTCTTGAGAAATTTCTGAACATTGTCCCACTTTGCCTTTACTTCATCTATCTGCTCCCTACTCAGAGATGGAGCTGATTTCTCTCTCTCATAGTCAGTTTTCTTGGTGCTATTGCTAGACACTAAGTTCCCAATAAGCTTTGTTGATTCCTCTGGACTCCTAGTGCCCAATTTTCCTTCAGTAGCTGTGTCTAAGGCCATCTGGTACTGCAGATATGCTGACAAGAGAAGCACATGGTGGAGGCCTCAGGGGTCACTTTGGCCGAATCAAAACTTTAGATGTTCTATCCGACCACTTCTATTGGCCGTGGATGAGGAGTTATGTCGAGAACCTTTGTGCTAAGTGTACTGTTTGCATGAAGACTAAATTCAGGACACATCCTTATGGTTTACATATGCATTTACCTATCCCTAACGCCCCATGGGTAGATATTTCTATGGACTTTGTGCTAGGCTTGCCCAAGATAGAACACAAGGACTCCATCTTTGTTGTAATGGACAGGTTTTCAAAGATGGCCTATTTCATACCATGTGATAAGACCAACGATGCCAGCAAGACGGCTGGCCTGTTCTTCAAAGAAGTGGTACGTCTACATGATGTGCCTAGAATTATTGTGTCAGATCGTGACACCAAGTTACTTAGCCATTTATGGAGGACGTTATGGAAGAAATTTGGTACCAAACTGCTTTTCTCAACCATATGTCACTGATAGGACCTGATATTTACCGCAATTGAGCCATGATATCAGTCATATTTAGAGTCTATTATATGTGTTTAGAGTATGTTTTAGAGTATATTCAGGTTCAGGTACGTTCTAGAGAACTTTGGTGATTCTGAAGCTTTTAGAGATGCAGAACTGCACAGATACGTCAGATGTTTAACTATAGATGGAGACCTTACCACTTGTGCTGATTTGTTGACAAAAGATAGAGCTTTGAGTTATCTTTCCAATTCCACTGGTTTGAGGTCCATCTGACGGTTAGATCTAAAGTTATGCCAATTTACTCAAGAGTGGTATGTCTGCCTCACGAGAGAAAGCTGTCGAGAAGATGAATGCGTGTCGATCAACGACACAGCCTTGGTGTCGATCGAAGAAGATCCAAGAAGAAAGGCTCGAATTTTTTAATGGCCGACTTAAAAGCCTATTATGTGTTCTTATGCCATTGTTTAGGCACCAAGCTTTATGTCATCTATTGTTCTAGAGTTATGAGAGAAAGGAGGAACTCCTTCAGAGTTCTCCTAGAACTACTTTGGTTCTTTATATTAATTTATATATATAGTATTTATTCAGACTGTGATTTATTTTATTGCTTCTATGTTTGAGTAATTATCTTGTTAGGTTTAGGGATTTCATGTTCTTAATATCAAACTGATAGTCATAGGATTGCTAGATTATCTATAGATCTCTACACCAGGGTGCTTGTAATACTATGATCTAGAGTTGTGGAATAGCACGAGAGTGTGACTGATTACTTGAACCTAGAATCATAGGACAATTGAGAGGCACGAGAGTCCAATTAATTAACGAAACTTGAGCTCTGTGTGGATTAGATGTATAGGCGCATATAAGAGTTGGTCTAGGATCTAGTTGAACATTATCGATATGTGTGTTAATGTTTGTCTGAGGTAGCATCGATCGATACCCAAGAATTGGTATCGATCGACGCTTGATCCTTGTTTGCATGCGAGAGCTGGAACATAGAACTTAGGCATCGCATTTGTAATTGCATGCGAGAGCTGGATTACTTGCTTATTAATTTCAAGTTCTTGAATTTGATCTATAAAACCCTTCGCGATGTTATGAGGTAAGTCTTGAGTATAGGATGTTCTGCAAAGGAAGTCTGCAACCTTTTACCAAGGTTAGTGTGCTATGTGATCCAGAGCTAATAGATAAAGGGAAAGCTTCTGCAAGAGCTTTTATCAACAACATCAACAAAATGAGCAAAAAGGACACTCAGTGTTGTTCTGGAGCAAGTTCTTAATCTCATCCAGACTAAATCAGATATTCAGAAGTCAAGCTAATGACTATAACCAAGCGCTGAGTTAGAGGCAACCCACTGTTTAGTAATTTTTTTAATTGGTTTTTACTTATGCTATTTTTTATTTCACTTTTTGTATTAGTTCTGAAGGTTTTTAAGAGAAGGAGTACACTACTCGAGAACACCATCGGTCGACAACATCAGCTCACCATCGGTCGACGGCTTGGATGGTTCACCATCGGTCGACGGCTTGGATGGTTCACCATCGGTCGACACTCACAACACACCATCGGTCGACACCCCTTTTGGAGTTCGGTATACTCGTACTCTCTGCAACTTTTACTTAAGATTTAATTATTCCTAAACCAATCCACAGATTACATTGGGGACCGTGTAATTTAAGTCTGGGGAGGTTCACTAGTGCTATTTGATTTGTTTTCATCCTTATTTACTGTATATATATATATATATAAGTTATTCAAGAAGTTTTATTGAGTCAAGAAGGGGACTGTGATCAAGATTTATTATTGACTAACCACACTTTAGCACCATTCTCAGAAGGTTGTTTGCAGAGATTACTAGAGATGCCAAAGTGGATCATCATGCCACTATATCACAATTGCTTAGATAGTTTGAAGGAACCAAAGCTGACCAACACTAATTCTGACATTATTTGCTTTCTATGGGTCTTGGAATACACTGGATTGGATTCCTTTTGCAAGTCTGTAGGTACAAGTCATTGCACCTTTGGTTCCCTTCTCTCTCTCTCTCTCTCTCTCTCTCTCTCTCTCTCTCTCTCTCTCTCTCTCTTTCTCTCTCTCTCTCTTTTCAGCATCTACCTAAAACCTTAAAAGATTGAGATGACTTCCCGAGATGTAGAGGGATAGGTACATTACCGATGACCCCACTATTCTAATTCGGAGGAACGATCACACATTGTTGGAAGTGAGGGGTAGGTACATCACCGATGACCCCACTATTCGCCTACAACTTTGCTCAAAAAGCAAAAGAAAAAAAAAAAAAATAAAGAAGAAGAAAATCGAAAATAATATGGCAAAATGGACTGTATCAGCATTGTTGTCAATTAAGTTTGAGATCTATAAAGATTCAGAGAAGAGAGAAAAGGGGGAAGAAAGGAATCAGAGACGACTTTGTGCCTGGTTTCTCAGATACTTGCAGAGGTAAGAGTCCATGTGTCCTTTGATCGATACTCCGAATGTAAAGCCTGCACTTTTGTTTTATGAAAATAAATGAAATCAGTAGAGGGGTGAGTCAAACTAGTATTTGCTAAGTTGTTGGTAGAATGGATATGGTTGCTATACTAGGATAGGGTATATAAAGTTTCTCTGTGATTTACTTGAAAGGATGTGGTTGCAACAAAGTAGGGTGATAGTTATACTTAAGGTATTATGTGAGTCTCCGCTTTTCAAAACCTCTTTCACATGTTTTGTTTGCTTGAAGACAAGCAAAAGGTTAAGTATGGAGGAGTTGATATGGCTTGATATTTACCACTATTGTGCCATGATATCAGCCCTATTTAGATTCTATTATATGTCTTTAGAGTATAAAAGTATTTTCATGTTCAAGTACGTTTTGGAGAACTTTGGTGATTATGAAGCTTTTAGAGATGTAGAACTCTGCAGATGCGTCAGATGTTTAGCTATGGATGGAGACCTTCCCAAGATGCGATTGAGCTGATTTGTTGACAGAAGATAGAGCCTCGAGTTATCTTTCCAATTCCAACGGTTTGAGGTCCATCTGACCGTTAGACATAAATTTATGCTCAATTTACCAAAGAGTGGTATGTTTGCCTCACGAGAGGAAGTTGTCTAGGAGATGAATGAGTGTCGATCGATGGGACATCCTTGGTGTCGATTTACGTTGATCGCAAAAGACAGGCCCGACTTGTTTTATGGCCGACTTCAGCCCACAAGTTTTTACAAATTACCAGAATGCCCTTGGTCGACTTAAAACCATATTTATGTGTTTCTATGCCATTGTTTAAGCACCAAGCTTTATTCTATCTATTTTTCTAGGGAGAGAAAGTAGAAACTCCTTCAGATTTCTCTTGGAACTCCTTTGGTTCTTTATATTAATTTTTGTATCTAGTACTTATTCAGACTATGATTTGTGATATTGCTTCCATGTCTGAGTAATCATCTTGTTAGGTTTAGGTATTTCATGTTCTTGATGTCAAACTGATAGTCATAGGATTGCCAGGTTATCTATAGATCTGTACACCAGGTTGGCTTGTAATACTAGGATCTAGAGTAGTTGAATAGCACGAGAGTGTGACTGATTACTTGAACCTAGAATCATAGGACAATTGAAAGGCACGAGAGTGCAATTAATTAACGGAACCCGAGCCCTGTGTGGATTAGATATCTAGGCGCATACGAGATTTGGTATATGATCTAGTTTAACATTATCGATATGTGTGTTAATGCTTGTCTGAGGTAGAATCGATCGATACCCAAGCATTGGTATTGATCAACGCTCGATCCTTGTTTGCGTGCGAGAGCTGGAAAATAAAACTTAGGAATCTTATTTGTAATTTCATGCGAGAGCTGGATTACTTGCTTATTGAATTCGAGTTCTAGAATTTGATTTATAAAACCCTTAGAATTCTTGATTTGTGTTTTGAATCCATTGATTGATAATTCCCTAGACTTAGCTATTTCATCTTATTGTTATCAAACCAATCACCTGCTTACTTGTCTACTATTATTTCTTTAATAAATTGTTTGCCTAGCTTACCCTAAACATCTATAGTTATTGTGTGCCCACGCTCCCTGTGGATTCGATCCCTAAGTACGAAAATTGAACCTCTTATTTGAGAGAGTAAAAGTAGCTAATATGGCTAATTTAAGAATGCATAATAAAAGCTACATCAGTCATCCTCAGAGTGATGGCCAAATCGAGGTAGTGAAAGTACTCTCTCTTTCTCAGTTATTGAGAGCTACGGTGGGTAAGAATCTAAAAAATTGGTTGAGCTGTTTAGTATTCATTAAATTTGCTTATAACCATGCCAAGCATTCTAACATTAACCACTCGCCCTGTGAGGTTGTTTATGGCTTTAATCCAGAGACAACATTGGACCTCACACCATTACCACCGGCCATGTTTGTCAGTCAAAATTGTGCCAAGAAAGCTGAGTTTGTCAATAATATGCACCGACAAGGTAAGGAGAACATAGAGAGGAAGGCTAGGAAAACCCGGGCAAGACTAGACCAAGGCCGGAAATAGATCATTTTCAAACCAGGCGATTGGGTGTGGCTCCACATGCGACCAGAGAGGTTCCCCGAAGAAAGGAAGTTTAAGCCAGCCCCAAGAGGAGATGGCCCTTTCCAAGTCCTAGAGGGGATCAACAACAACGCCTACAAACTTGAACTGCCGGGTGAGTTTAAAGTTTCTCTAGTGCTCAATGTGTCTGATTTGGCTCCCTATATTGCAGATGATGAAGAAGTTCTGAGGACAGAACCTTCTCAAGGGGGAGGGGTGGTATCATGTAGGCACGGGTCTGGTCTCTCCGATCTGATCGATAGAGGTTCTGGATCCGATTACGAGCATATTGGGCGAGTGGTCGGTTATGCTTCTTGGATCGATCCTTTCAACCGGAAATGAACAAACAAGATATTTATGAGTTTTTCTGAGTTTTATGGATGTAATTAAATAAACACAAAAGTAAAACAGAATGGATGGTGAGGTTGGGTCGGATGAATCTGATTGATGCTTGAATGGTTGATGGATAATGATGGATGGATAAAACCGAAGAAGAACTGATGGAGATGGAATCTAGATGATGGACGTGTGTCTCTCTCAACTAGATCAGTGGATGGAAAGGATGAATGATATGGAATCCGGCTTCGTGGATGTGTGTCTCTCTCAAGCAGATCGGTGGGTCGAATGGGTCGACGAATCGCCACAAGTTTGGTGATAAGAACTTGATAAGATTCAAACTTGATTTCTGGCCGGCTTCACACTAACAAGAAAGACTTTAGGGTTTTGCTCTAGGGCAAACTGACTCATATTTTAATTCAAAGGTACAAATACAATTTCACTTATATGGGGTTTATATAGCACCCAATGTTGTTTGCCCTTCTAGGGGACTTGAAGCAAAACAACATGGACTCAATCTGGACCCTAAAAATGCAAGGCTCGATGAAGGCCTGAATTAAGACTCGAAAATGGCTAACAGAGCCCACGTTTAATTTTGCCCAAAGGAAATAAAAATGAACCAAAATAAAATAGAAAACCAACACAAATAAAAAACAATAAGCTGGTTAGAAATCATAATTGAAATCTTACCTTCTTACCTTATTTGGAACACACAGATTCACCCTCTGAACCAGATGGAATTGGATCGTGATTGAAGGTGGAAATGGTTTGGCCGGTTTAATTGTGGGCGATAGATAGAAACTGAATCAGACCGGCTTGAACTTGAACCTCGGATGGACCAACTTGATCTTCATTCTTCAATTGTCCCATCTTTTCAATTAGTAGTTGTTTGAGGACGGTCATGTCTTGATTTAGCATCTTGAACTGCCTCGGAGAACCCATCTCTTATGACCCGCGATCCTGATCTTGTTGTTGGAGCGCACCAAAGGAACCTCGGGTTGTGTGCCCAAAACAGTTGGCCCCTAGCTCACAAGTTTCGAGCACGATTTTTGTGGGCGAGTGATGGTGTTTTTTCCCAATTATTTTAATGGGAAAAATTCTTCAACTTTTGTTTCTTTTATAAATATAGAGCTTCCCATTTTTTCATTCTCTGCACACTTTCTCATCTTCCCAAGTTCTTTTTGCATTTTGTCTTAGAAATTTCTCTCCACCAAGATGTCTTCTTCCAGCAACTTTCAGAAGAGTGGTGATGTCGAGATAAGCAATGCCGTCGGCGCGAGTTCGTCGGATCTCCCTGCCGTCGGAGCTGTTCCAGCTCATATTGCGGAATTTCTTTCCTTTCAGAGTGAGTTGGATCGTCGTGAGGCCGAGTAGATGGTAAACCCGACACATTGTGGGCCTCCGATACCTGCGGCTCCAGCCGATGCCTTGACTCTCGAGGTCCCCCCCCCCCGGTACACGATGCCGTTCTCTTTGGAGGAGCGGTCTCCATGGATATGTTGGCACTTGAGGTCGAAGTTCAGCCATCGGGTTCTTCTAGAGCCCGGTCCACATCATGAAGGGTCGCAAAAGGCCTTATGATAATCCCGACGCGGATAAGAAGATGAGGTGCACCAAGGACTCCGAGGCTGATCCTCTGCCTGCGACGGTGTCAAGGCATCACACCAAGGTTCGTTTCGAGAAAAAACCTTCTCCGTCTTCCCTTTTTATTGCGTATATATCGATCATTTCTTGACTGCCACTTTTCCTTCGTTTCAGAGTTTGTCTCGTTGATCGATGTGATGATCATTGAGTGCGGGTCATAGGTTGAGCGTGTTTCTAAGAGTTAGCCGAGGCGCGAGAAAGGTCGTCGCAGCTTGAAGGGAAGTTGAAGGTTATCGAGGATGCTCATTCCCTTGAGGTAACGCAATTTGAGTCTTGTATCGGTGAACTAGAGCCGTACCTCGGGAAGACCACGATCTCTTTGCGTAAGGAAAAAGAAGCGAAGACAACTAAATCCTCGGAGTTTCATCGGCTAAAGCATAGGTTCAAGAGTGGGGAGGAATCGTCAGTTGGCGCAATCGAAGAGGCCAAGGTAGTCATGCGTACTGAGTTTTGGACCCGTTGGTTAGGATCGCCGATTCCCTCGATTCCTTTGCAGTCTTCCACGTCACGGAATTGGCCTTGGAAGGCGTCGAGGGAGGGATGAGCGAGGTCCAGTTATTTCACAGTGAAGCGCCTCTCTCCGCGAGCCGAAGAGGCCAAGCTTTCTGCTCATAGAGCGGAGTTAGTGGATACGGACGGAGATTTCGACCATATCCTTGCAGGTCTGAAGTCCGAATGCATTCTTCCGCCTTGCTTGGGTGACGCTGAGGGTCAGGGTCCCATAGCCGCAGAAGGTGGACACGACGCGGTTCCAAACACGAAAGGGGTGACTTGTGAAGGTGGGACTTTGTGTGCGGAGGATGATTGAGTTTGCAGTCTCGTGTGAGACTTTGTTTCTTTTATGTTATTGTTCATGTTTTGCTCCGGCCAAGTGTGGCTGTGTTTTTACCTTGGGACTGGCTGCTTATGGCTTTGAATCCCGGTCGCTTCTGTGAGTTTTTTAATGAACTCCGTCCCGCGTTTTTAAGAGTTTATCTACATTTATATGGGTGAAGAGGGAAGACTACAAGTTGTCGTCTCGTCTAACTCTGGTGAAATGCTATATTCCTGATCTGTTTCAAGAGTTTTCCGCGGTGCATAAACCTGCAGGATTTCTGAAGACACTCGTACATTATCCAATAGAAAAATGTTGAGATCTCGTATCATGGTGTTTGATACTATGCCTAGAGATATTAGACACAAGTGTGCTGGGTTTGGGGAAAGACCTAGGTCTAATCACGGTTTTAGGGGGTGCGGTGACTACGTCAACTTACGTTTTCTGTATCATTTTCGACCTGATTCCATCCCGCTTTAGATTCCGCGATATGTTCTCAGCTTATGTGACTCGTATGGTAGGAATCGATCATCTCTTCGTGTACAATTTTTAAGGCTCCCGAAAGTGCTGACCAAAAATTCGGAGTTTTTTATAGCGCTACTAGCCTTGTGTCTGGTGTTCGAGAGCTATATCTACGAGATGGCTTAGTATGTTTAGGACGTTAAGAGTTTTTTTCTGATCAGAAACAAACTTATCGGTAGACATTACCGTTCTTGACACTTCGTGAAGGATACATGTTAAGAAGGTGTGCGTGTTTTATAGTCACAGGTGAACTGTTTCTAAAGTGAGTATTCGTTTTTGGAAAGCTTCGACGAAAAATAGAGCCTTCGAGCGTTAGGGACGTCTCGCTGTGTCGAAGGTTGAATTTTAACCTTTTTTTTAAGCTAAGCGAGTTACGAGATGGAGTGTTCCGATGATTAACGGATTTTGGGAGGTTTTCTGCGTGTTAAAAAGTTTCGAAAATAACAAGTCTGGGAGAAAATAATATTGAATTTTTGGGAGTATACGAGTATACATATACGTACCCACTCCCCCCCTTTTTAATGAGGGGGGAAAGCTTAGCTTGTCTTGCAAAGAATTTCCTAGGTACCCTCTTCACGGATCAAGCTGTCTCGTAGTTCAGTTCCAAGTGTTGCTTAGGGTAGTATTTCTTGAGATTCATCGCGGTCCAAGTTCTCGGAATTTTGGTGTCCTGCATATTTGCGATTTCGTATAAGCCTGGTCGGACAACTTCTATGACTTTGTATGGTCCTTCCAAGTTTGATCCGAGTTTTCCAGTGTTCCATTCGGCGGTGATCTGGAAAACTTTTAGAAGGACTAGGTCGCCTTCTTTGCATATGCGGCTGCACACATTAGCGTTGTAGTACTTTGCGGCCGCCTGCTGATATTTTTGAATGTGTATAAGGTTCTGATCCCGAAGATCATTGATTAGACCAAGCTCGTCTAGCAGCATCAGATTGTTTGACTCTTCTCATTCCGGGAGCAATCTTCTGCGTTGTCCGGGAAATTCGACTTCCGCTGAGATCATGCATTCGGCTCCATATACGAGGGCGAATGGAGTTTCTCCCGTTGTGCGTCTTGAAGTTGTGCGATGCGACTATAAGACTCCTTTAGGTTCTTCGGCGGCCCATCTAACCTTTTTGGCGTCCAGACGTTTTTTGAGTCCATCAAGGATGGTCTTGTTAGTAGTTTCAGCCTGGTCGTTGCATTGCGGGTATCTAGGGGTCGGTTTCGTTAGTCGTATCTTACATTTTTTGCATAAGGCCTCGAATCTAGTCGAAATAAACTGAGATTCGTTTTCCGTTATGATTTCGTACGGGATTCCATGTCTGCATACAATGTTTCTCCATATGAAGCTTTCGACTTGGGCGTCTTTAACTGCCTCGACCCATTTTGAGAAAAAATCCGTCAAGACCAGCAAGAATCGTTTTTGTTTTGACATATGCATGGATCCGACTAAGTCCATCGACCATCACATGAATGGATATGGTGCTGAGATCGATGTGACGACCTTTGTCGGTTGATGGATAGTAAAGGTTTGCCTTTGGCACTTTTCGCATTTCCGCGCAAAGTTCTCGCAATCTTTGATCATCGTTGGCCAATAGTATCCGTGGCGTTTGATTTTTACTGCAAGGGATCTTCCACCAGAGTGATTTCGGCAGGATACAAAGTGGACCTCTTCCATTATCTTTTGTTCTCTCCCTCCTCCTACGCAGGTCATGAGCAGCCCGAAAAATCTCCACTTGTAGAGTTCTCCGTCAACCAAGACGTATTGCACGGCTTGGGTTTCAATCTTTCGGGCTGCCCATTTTTCTGCTGGGAGTTTCCCGTCGGTGATGTACGCAAGGATTGTCTTTGTCCAAAGTTTATCAAATCCATACTCTGACCGCTCAGACTCTTGTATAGCTTGGACATCGACTTCGTCGGTGTTGCCGTCGGGTGAATCGATTAAGTTTATGACGACATGTGGTCTGATGCTAGGATGTTCTATGAATTCTATGGGAATCATCCTGCTCAAACCTGGATCCAAACTGGATGCCAAGGCGGCTAGGGCGTCGGCATGGGAGTTTTTTGCGCGAGGGAACTGGGTGAGAGCGAACTGATCGAAAATTTGAGCTAAGATTCGAACGAGTTTCAAGTAAAAGTCCATTATTTTGTCCTTTGATTCGTATTCCCCAATGTATTGGCTTGCCACAATTTGGGAATCCCAGTAGACGTGAATGTTGCGTATTTATAAGACATGAGGCAATCATAAACCTGTGATCAGGGCTTCGTACTCGGCTTAATTGTTCGAGGCGTGGAAGATCAATCGGAATGATTGTTCCAGCACTTCCCCTGTTGGTGACATGAGTCGGATCCCGATCCCAGAGCCATGTTTGGACGAGGATCCATCGACGTGGAGGCTCTAGGTCGAGTCGGGTTCGTTATTGATTGTGCACCCTACAGGGAGTTCTACTAAGAAATCAGCGAGTACTTGCGATTTCACCCAAGTTTTTGCTCGATACTTGACGTCGTACTCGCTTAGTTCGATTACCCATTTTGCTAACCTTCGAGATTGACTGGCCTATGCAAGATAGTCCGTAGTGGGAATGATGTGAGTACTACAATTGTATGGGATTGGAAGTATGGCCTTAGTTTTAGTACTGACATTATGACCGCCAATGCTAGTTTTCCATCATCGGATAACGTGTCCCAGCATCGAGAAAAGTTTTGTTCACGTAAAAGATAGGCTTTTTCTCACTGCGTTCCTGTCGGATAAGGACGCCGCTATCAGCCGTGGTTGATACTTCGATGTATAGGAACAATGGTTCCCCTTCTATTGGTTTTGCGAGTACCGGGGGAGTGGCCAACTCGAATTTCTTGTTCGGTCCACTCGAATTTCTTGTTCGGTCCACTCGAATTTCTTGTTCCCTTTCAAAGTGACATAGGAAGTAAAACGTTTGTTCGTTGATCACGAGAGAAATCTGTTAAGCCATGTGACCCTACCGGTCATTCTCTGGACCCCTCGTTTCGTTCTCGGAGATGCCATTTCGATCAGCACGGTGATTTGTTTCAGGTTACCCTCGATCCCACGGTAGGTGACGAGGTATCCTTGGAATTCTCTCGATAATACTGCAAACCTGCACTTCGCGGGGTTCAGCTTCATATTGTGGAGGTTTAGCCTTTCAAAGCATTCTTGGAGGTGGGCGATATAATCTTGCTCTTTGGGGGATTTTACGAGCATATCGTCGATGTATACCTCCATTGTTTTCCGAGATATTCGGAAAAAATACGGTTGACAAGTCGTTGATTGGTCGCGCCAGCATTCTTGAGACCGAATGGCATTACCCTGTAACAGTAAGTGCTGCAATTAGATATGAATGCAGTTTTTTCTTGATCGTCGGGGTTCATCCTAATTTGATTGTACCCGGAGAAGTCATCCATAGGGGACAAGAGTTTATTCCCTGCCATTTCTTTGACTAAGCTGTCGATGTGTTGCAGTGGGAAGCTATCCTTTGGACATGCTTTATTGAGATCGGTGAAATCGAAGCAAACTCGCCACTTTCCGTTCTTCTTTTTGTCAACGACTGGGTTAGCTAGCCAGTCGGGATACTTTATCTCTGTTATTGATCCAAATTTAAGGAGTTTTTCGACCTCTTCTTTAACCGCACCATTGTCATTTAAGCATACAGAGACAACGGGCTCGCAGGTCGGCTCGCGTTTTCCTTCCAAAGCCTCGGCTACTCGTGACTGCCAAAAGATTTCAGTCTCGTCTTGTTCAGGGCATTGTCAACGAGAGAAGATTTCTTTTTTAATTTTAGGCGGAACTTAAACTGATGGGTTCTTCTGTTTAATTCTACAGAGAAGAAAACTCGCGAGATTCTCCAATCTCCTTAGATGGTTTCGATTCCGCGAGGAGCTGGGAATTTGAGGCACATTTGGTATGTTGACGGGATTGCTTGCAGGGAAGTTTAACCATGGGTTTCCTACGATCGCGTTGTAAGACGTCAGTCGATCAATGACCAAGAACTCCACAATTTTTGACATGCTACCAACTTTAATTAAGAGGTTGATTGTGTCGAGAGTCATTGTAGCTTCCCCTGAGATTCCTACTATTGGGTTCGGATCTTCCGCGATTTTGGATAAATTGATTTCCATTCTCTCTAGGGCGTCTTTGAAGATGATATCGGCCGAGCTTCCAGTGTCGACCAATATCCTCGCGACGTCGATATTCTGAATTGTTAGCTCAATGACAAGGAGATCGTTGAGAGGTTTGACAGTGTCAGTCGTTTCTCTTTCCTCGAAGATGATGACATCACTTCCTGTTTGATTAGGCATATCGTGTCTCAGTTGTTTGGTGGCTTTTCTATTTAGATAATCCGATCCCCCCCCTCCTTCTAGCGCCAAACTGTGGGAACCGAAATTCACACTATCGATTCTCCGTAAAATAAGGGAAGCCAAGTCAACTCGACTTTCCAAGAGATTCCGGATTATCTGCGTAAACACACAAAAATGAAAGAGACCTGCTGGCTGAGGAGAAATTCATCCTTTGAGGTGGTTAAAACGGATTTCAAAACCAAAATCTCTTATCTTTCTATCTTGAGAAAATTTCCTTTTGTTTGCTTGGAATTGTCCATTGGGATTCTTTGATCAGTTTTCTTAGAACCTTGAGTAGAAACTTGTGTGTGTGACCACCAAAATACGAGAGAAACACGTGTGTGGGTGAGGATCAAACACTTGAGAGTGTGAGGTTTTTATCTAACGTTTTGTGTTTAAGAAATTTCAGGAAACATGAGTAGTGAAGGAGAAATAAACCAACCCGGAAACTCATTTGCTGGTTTATATAACCTACAAATGCGTGCTTTGAATGATTCTATGACTAACTTGATGAATGCATGTTTAGATCAGATCTATCAAGGCTGGATGAGCTTCAGGCCAGCCAACAAACTCATCTTAGAACCAGAGCAAGAAGAGATCGCCCAAGGAGGTACAACCGGTCTGATGATGCGACCCTAAGGGAAGATTTCCAAGAGGATGAAGTCAGATCAACCAACCGACCTAGGAGAGGTCACAGAATTCGAGAGCAAGGTGATATCAATCCATTTGCTAGAACAGATCGTGTTGATGATAGCTTAGGAGGATTGAAACTGAAAATCCCAACTTTTGATGGTAAAAATGATCCTGATGCTTTCCTTGGGTGGGAAAGAAAGATAAAACTTGTTGTTTGATTGCCAAAATTTCTTTGATCTTAAGAAAGTTAGGTTTGCTGCTACTGAATTCTCTGGTTATGCTATTAATTGGTATGATCAAGTTGTGACTCACAGGAGGAGAACGGGTGAAAGGCCAATTGAAACAAGGGATGAGCTTACTATGCTGATGAGGAGACGATTTGTGCCTACTCACTATCACTGTGACCTCCACCAGAAGCTGAGACGTTTACTTCAAGGCACCAAGTCCATGGAAGACTACTACCAAGAGATGGAGATCTTGATGATCAATGCTGATGTGGACGAGCCTATGGATACCACTATGGCACGATTTCTTTCAGGTCTCAACCGTGACATCCAAGATCGTATGGAGCTTCAAGAGTATGGTACTGTGGAGCAGATGTTACACAAGGCCATCTTCATTGAACAGCAAGTCAAAAGAAAAATCTACTCGAAACCGGCCCTTGCTCCCAAACCGGCCTACGCTCCTAAACCAAGCTATCAAGACAAAGGTAAGTCTTCTTCCACAACACATAATTCTTTTAAGACTGATATTCCTGCTCGTGTGGACAAAGGAAAGGCAGTTGAGACTTCTGGCCGAGCAAGGGTCATTAGGTGCTTCAAGTGTCAAGGTCTGGGACACTATGCCAAAAACTGTCCCAACCAACGAGTGATGATTCTCATGGAGAATGGTGAGATTGAGTAAGAGGATGAAAAAAGAAAAAGGAGGATTTGGGTCCTATCTTTGATGAGAAAGAGGAAGCTTTTGACTACCCACATCATGGACCCCTACTTGTTGCTAGGAAAACCTTGGATGATCCCATTTACGATGAGGCGGACGACAACTTGACCTTTGATGCTGATTCTGGTCCTATCTATGACGATGATGATAGTATTGACTACCCAACTTTCGGTCCACTTCTTGTCACTGAGAGATCTTTGAGTGTGCAACCCAAAACCAACGACAAAGAACAAAGGGAGAATCTCTTTCATCAACAACATTACGGTAAAGTATAGGCATCCCATTCCTAGGCTAGATGACAGGCTTGATGAGTTGAATGGTTCATGTGTTTTCTCTTAGATTGATTTGAAAAGTGGTTATCATCAAATTAGGATGAAAGAAGGTGATGAATGGAAAACTGCATTTAAAACCAAACTAGGATTGTATAAATGGCTTGTGATGCCATTTGGGCTTACTAATGCACCTACTACTTTCATACGTTTGATGAATCACGTCTTGAGATCCTTCATTAGTCATTTTGTTGTAGTTTAATTTGATGACATTCTCATTTACAGCAAGAACCTTGAAGATCATATGATGCACTTGAAATCTGTTCTTGAAATTCTTAGGAAAGAGAGATTTTTTTTCAAATCTTGGTAAATTCTATTTTGGAACAGATAACGTGGTGTTCTTAGGCTTTGTAGTAGGTGCAGATGGACTTAGAGTGGACGAGGAAAAGATCAAAGCTATCCGGGACTGGCCTAGTCCAACGATCGTGGGCGAAGTGATGAGCTTCCATGGCCTTGCCGGCTTCTATAGGCGATTTGTTCCGATCCTCAGTACCATCGCAGCCCCATTGACTGAAGTGATCAAGACGAATGTCGGATTCAAATGGGAACAAGCTCAAGAAGAGGCATTTCAGATTCTAAAAGGGAAGTTGACTCAAGCTCCTATACTTGTACTTACTGATTTTTCTAAGACTTTTGAAATTGATTGTGATGCTTCCGGAGTTGGTATTGGTGCTGTCTTGATCCAGGATAGGAAACCCATTGCCTACTTCAGCGAGAAGCTTGGAGGCGCCACACTCAACTACCCTACTTCTGACCAAGAGCCGTATGCTTTGGTGAGAGCTCTACAAACGTGGCAACACTACATTTGGCCTAAGGAGTTTGTGATCCACATGGACCATCAGTCCTTGAAACACCTTAAGGGCCAAAAAAGCTCAACAAGAGGCATGCACATTGGGTTGATTTCATTGAGACATTTCCTTTGTCATTAAGTACAAACAAGGTAAGGAAAATGTGGTGGCTGATGCCTTGTCTAGAAGGTATGTACTTCTTTCAGCTCTTAAAACAAAGTTGCTTGGTTTTGAATTTACCAAGGGTTTATATGCAACTGACTCAGATTTCAATGAGATTTTCAGAAAGTGTTCAAAAGCGGCTTATGGCAAGTATTATCAAATCTCTATATTTCTATTCTCTAATAACCGCTTGCGTGTGTCCCAATGTTCTTTGAGGGAGTTGTTTCTCAGGGAAGCACATGGAGGAGGTCTTATGGGACACTTTGGAATCAAGAAAACACACAAGGTTGTTTATGAACATTTCTTTTGGCCAAGCTTGATGAAGGATGTGGAACGGATCTATGGTCTATGTGTGGTTTGCAAGAAAGCCAAGTCTAAATCCACAAACGAAGGTTTGTAATCTGGTCTTCCTATCCCTTCTCATCTGTGGGTAGACATATCTATGGACTTTTTGCTTGGTTTCCCTAGATCAAAATCTGGTAGAGATTCTATCTTTGTGGTGGTCGATAGATTTTCTAAGTTGGCTCATTTCATACCATGTCATAACACTGATGATGCTGTGCACATTTCTGATTTTTTCTTTAGAGACATTGTTAGGTTTCACGGAATGCCTAGGACAATTGTTTCTGATCGAGATGCTAAGTTCCTTAGTTATTTCTGGAAACTTTGTGGTCTAAGTTAGGTACTAGATTGATGTTTTCCACCACTTGTCACCCTCAAACTGATGGTTAAACTGAGGTTGTAAACTGGACCTTGTTAGCATTGCTTATATCATTGGTTAAAAAGAATCTTAGACATTTGGAAGAATGTTTTCCTCATGTTGAATTTGCTTAAAACCATTACATGCATTCTTCTACCAAGTTTTGTCCTTTTGAGGTTGTGTATGGTTTCAGTCCCTTATATCCACTTGATCTTTTTCCTTTGCCTTTGAGTGAAAGAGTTAGTACAGATGTCAAAAGGAAGGCGGAAACGATTCAGAAGTTTCATGAGAAAGTCCGTGACAACATCAAAGCCAAAACCGAGGTCTACACAAGAAAGGCAAACAAGAAGAAAAAGAAAGTTGTCTTTGAAGAAGGCGATCTTGTTTGGGTTCATCTAAGAAAGGAACATTTTCCTGAAGAAAGGAAGTCAAAACTTTTGCCTAGGGTCGATGGTCCTTTTCAAATCCTTAGGAAGATCCATGACAATGCCTATCAGATGGACTTGCAAGGTAAGTATGACATCTCTTCAAGTTTTAATGTTCCTGATTTTTTTTTCCCTTTTGTGCAGATGATCCCGATTTATGGACAAATCCTTTTGAAGAGGAAGGGAATGATGCACCTCATGACGTGGAACCAGCCGAGCATGGTAATCAGGACGATCAGATCAGTTCGACGTTCACCCGTCCAACCGTACCCGATCAGCGGACCGAGCCGTGTACAGAATCGACCCACGTGCATCCGGAAATGACCTAAGGCTGGAACCACGACCTGATGACCGAGGTGAACGTCCCTCAGCCATTCTTTCCCAACCCATTCAAGAATCTAAGACCAACAGTCGAGCCAGAACTCAAGATCAACGAGAGGAATCTGATTCAGGACACAACACTTCACTTATGGCCCGTTTAGTGCATACCAAATGTCCTGAAGGTCGTAAACATGACCTTTCTGACCAGATTGATGATTTCATGATGATTGGTCATTTTAAACTCTCTAAAGCAAGGATACTTAATCTCTTTGAGGATTTGGGTCAACTAAAATTACCATTCGTTAATGAAAGTTCATCGATAACCCACGCGAACAGCCCACAGTGCGTCATTCTCCTTACCGCCGTGCACACATCTGGTTCGGAAGAACCTGGACAGTAGGCGAAGGGTCATTTGTGGACAAGGCTGGATTCGGATGAACCTGGACGGTAGACAAAGGGTCATTTCGACCAGAACATGAACCAAAGAGTCATTTTGACCATTTTTAGTCTTTGTTGCTTTTTCTAGGTGTGTTTTCCACAAAATTCTAAGTCTTTTCATATAACTTTGCTACTATAAATATATAATCCTTCTTCAGTAATAAACCATTCGATTATCATCTTTGTTTTTAGTTAAACTATTTGTTATTTGAAGAACTTTTCTTTGTTTCTTGGTGAGTCATATCCAAGTTAAACAATCCTCAAAATCGTTGGACTTGTGAGTCATATCAAGCAACTACTAGAGATACTTCTTTTGGTGGACTTGCTAGTGATATCAAGCACCAACTGAAGTCGGGAATATCGGAGGCCTTCCACAACCTTCGTGCGAGCCTTCAATCCATCCACTTGTCATTCGTGAGTTCATATCAAATCAAATCCGGCCGAGGGATTCTATCTAGGGCGTATCAAGATTTCTCTTGTTTCGTCTTGATTGGAGTTTCCATTGAAGTTTTACGATAAAAATCATAAAACTTGTTTTCTCGCCAAAACTTCTACTCAATCGTGTAAAATGACAACGGTTATCTTAAACACCAATTTTGTCTTGATTATATGATTGGTTTCTTATATTGTGGAACCAACATCATGTAAACGTGTGAAGGACGATTTCTCCAAAAGAAACAATAAAAATCGCATGATGGCCCGAAAGGATCTGAAACGCGATAAAGGCCAACTTACAATTTTAGACAAGAATGAACCCAATTTCAATGACAGTCTACAGGATTTCCGCAAAGGATAAATTGAAAAGAATATAATTGTCAGGTTTCGAGATAATTATGGAAAATAGAGAAGATAAGAAAGATTTCTGCAGAAGATAAACTTGAATCGAGGACAAAAAAATGAAAGACGACCGACCTTGGAAATTTATATAAGAGGAGCCAAGACAAAGAGAAAGGGGATCTGAAAATTAGGTTTTGGGAGAAATTATTGTAGCTTTAGGAGAACATAGGATCTAGGCGGCTAGACTAGCGAGTTTTATACTTAGAACGTTTTACGGTTTTGTTTCTTCTATTCTCCACTGTTGACGAATTTACGTCCATCTTTTTTTCGTTGAACCTTTGTAACATTGCTTCGTCTTAATAAATAAAATGCCTTTGTACACAGGGATTCCGGGATCTCAAGGAAACTTAGGGTTTATTTACTTTCCTCCGTTCACTAAAATCGACACTGTAAACTTTGGTTCCCATAGTTTGGCTCTAGAAGAAGGGGGCTCAGATTCTTTAACACTATAATCACTGAACGATCATTAAGCGGTATGTATAAAAACACATACAGAACCGCTATCTCTTTCAAGGATATAGGAACGGCCGATCAGGCCAACCCTTACAAAGATCTCCTTGTCATCGAGTTGACGATCCACGATATCGATGTCGCAAAAATATTAGTCGACACTGGAATCTCGGCCGATATTATCTTCAAAGATACCCTAAAGAGAATAAAATCGAGCTTTCGGAAATCACAGACAGTCTTAGCCCGATAGTGGGATTCTCGGGAATAGCTTCTATGTTCCTCGGCTCAAGCAACCTCGAGGTTGAAGCTAGGAGCATGACCAAAGTCGTGGAATTTTTAGTCGTCAATCGCACTGCATCGTACAACTTAATCATGGGCGTTCCATTGCTGAATTCCATGCAAGCTATACCTTCGACATATAACTTGTGTATCAAATTTCTAACTACCTTCAGAATCGAAACAATCTGGGGAGATCAAAAAATATTGCAAGTCTGTTTCACCGCGAAACTGAAGAGTAAGAATTGAACGGAAGAACTCTGTCGAAAAAGAAAAAGATATCGATTTCTGTTGAAAACGCCCTAGAACAACATGAAACAAAAATCTTTTGGAAATTACAGAAAGCCGAGGCCTTAGAATAAAAGCGCCAACCAACTTGAAAACTCGTTGTGTCAATATGTCTCGACGAGAAACTCCCTGAGCGTTGCGTTTAAATCGGCGCTAACCTCTGCGAGCCCTTAAAAAACGAAGCTTATAGTCTGTTTGAAAAATAACCTATACAAGTTCGCTTGGGATGCGGAGGACATGCCAGGGATCGAGATCAACATAACATGTCACGAACTCAATGTCGACCCAACTTTCAAACCTGTAAAACAAAAAGACAAACGCTGGAACCATAATGTGCCACCACAGTCAATGACGAGGTCGATAAACTCCTCAAAGTCGGATCCATAATGGATGTCAGATACTCATACAGACTCGCGAACCCTAGTGTGGTCAAAAAGAAAAACGGAAAGTGGCGAGTTTTACTGATTTCACCGATCTCAACAAGGCATGTCCTAAAGATAGTTTCCCATTAACACACATCGATCGCTTGGTAGAAGCGACGACAGGAAACGAACTCCTATCTTTCATGGACGCTTCTCGACGTACAACCAATTATTCAGAGCATCAGAACAGGCATAGAAAAATATTTGGGACTGACAGCGGGTCAAAAATATCGCGGAGGGTTAAAATCAGACGAATGGACTGAGAAGCACGAGGTGACATGAAGCAAGGGTCAAAGCCACAACGAACCAAACACTGTGAGTCATGACAATTGTTTGTTAACTTGTTTTCATGCAGGTTCCCGTTATTGTTAAGTTGGACCATGGCAGGAGGCCGGGTCTAACTTGGTAACGGTTTGACTAGATAGTAATTGAGGTTTTGAATCATGATTGATTGATTAGTAGTATGCTAGTATGCTTAGTTATAACATGGTTAGATTTTCGATTAGGGTGCTTGGTTAATTAAGGAATCATGAATGCTTAGATTATACTGCTAAGTTGTGGTTAGCTAGGTTATGGAATTGATTGATTGTTAGGTTGTTAGATTTCATACTTAGTTATTTCTTGGTAAACGCTTAGATAACTAGAATGATTGGTTGGTTGCTTGGTTTATAGTTTGCATGCTTAGGTGATTATTGCTATTGCGTTCTTATATGTTTGCATGCAAGGATTGTGATGAATTGTTATTGTTGTTGTTTTTAGTTGATTAGATGTTAGCACTAGCAAATCTAGGCCACATTGGCCGATTCACTAGTACGTGTTGTGATGGTTGAGTTAGTATTAGGGGATCTCGGCCAAATAGGTTGAATTCCTAGTTAGTGTCGTACTAAGGATCCTAGGCCATATAGTCTGGGTTGCTGGTACTACTTGTTAATGTCAAGTTGTGCTGATAACTTGCCGATCAGCAATGCTAGGCTTATGTATAGGGTTTTACGTGGCAAGGAAAGTTACGTAAGCATGCCCCTACGCGGCTTGGCAGAGAGGTTGCATAAAGCATGCTCTGTACGGAGAGTTTGCTAGAAAGCATGCTCTATCATGTGGTTTCCCTTGGTGGGTGCTGCATGTTAGTTTACGGCAAGGATGGTTGCTAGAGTATGTCCCTACGCGGCTAAGCATAGAGATTACATAAAGAATGATCTATATGGAGTGGTTGCTAGAAATCATGCTTCGTCATGTGACACCTTATCGGTGTTACATGTCAGTTTTATTGAATGTTTTAACCCGTGTGCCTTTGTGGCTGCGAGTTGTGTGTTCCGTGGCTGTGTAAGTAAGGAGAGAGATCGAGTGGGGTTGTGTAGTTAAATGTATAGGTGTAGAGAGTCTTAGCATATATCCTTTTTTATGCTAGTAGTTTATTTTGATTCGCTGCTTATTTTGTTTATGATTATTGTTGAGTCACTCGAGTTTCCACGGGGGAAGTCTCGAGTGATGATTGTTATTATTGTTGTATTAGGTGAACTCCTCGTCTTAGATTGTTTGGGGTTGGGATGGGTGGAATTGGGTAACCAGGAACCTGAGCTCAGCAGGAACCGTTGGCCTCTTTGGAAGTCCATGTGGACGATGTGGAGCTGCAACAGCAGCAGGAGCAGGAGGATGGAGCTGAACCATCCAATCTGGGAGCTGGGAACCTAGCTGGTTTAGGCGTGGGAGCTGTCCAGGCGGAGGTGAACCAGGTTTCTGAGGTTTTTGAGCCGTCTATGAAGGAAGTCCTTGATACTGTGAAGCTGATGGGAACTCAGATCATAGCTTTGACCCGGGTTTTCACTCCACTCGTGAATTCACCAGCTGGTTCGGTGAATCCAGCTAGACCAGCTGATGGGTCAGCTGAGGTACGAGCTGGTAGACCAGTTGATATGAGAGCTGGAGCTGGGGTCCGAGCTGGAGCTTATGGGAGACTTGGAGCTGGACCAGCTAGTGAGGTTCGGGTGCTACCACAAGCGGAAGTGGTTCAGCTGGACTCACCAGCTGGAGGAGCTACGAAGGTGAGCTACCTGAGTGTGCTAGAGCACATTTCAAAGTTGAAGACAAAGCACTTTGCTGGAAGTGTGGATCCTATTGAGGCTGACGAGTGGAGGAGCCGCTTGGTCAGGAACTTCAAGTCTACCAGATGTCCTGAGGAGTACCAAAGGATATAGCAGTCCACTTCCTGGAAGGGGATGCACAAAATTGGTGGTTAGCCGTGGACAAGAGGTCCAATGGGTTAATCAACCGCAAGTACTTCCAAGCTGAAGCATGGGACCAGCTGGAGTCTAGGTTCTTGGATCTGACCCAAGGCCGTAGATCAGTGCGGGATTATGAGGAAGAGTTCAACAGGCTCAGGCGCTATGTTGGACGAAAGCTGGAGGATGAGGAGGTGCTAGTTGAACATTATCGATATGTGTGTTAATGCTTGTCTGAGATAGTATCGATCGACACCCAAGCATTGGTATCGCCCGACGTTTGATCCTTGTTTGCATGCGAGAGCTGGAAAATAGAACTTAGGCATCTGATTTGTAATTGCATGTGAGAGCTGGATTACTAGCTTATTAATTTCGAGTTCCAAAATTTGATCTATAAAACCCTTAGCATCCATGAATTGTGTTTTGAATCCATTGATTGATAATTCCTTAGACTTAGCTATTTCATGTAGGAAAGGATGAATGATATGGAATCTGGCTTCCTGGAAGTGTGTCTCTCTCAAGCATATCGGTGGGTGGAATGGGTTGAGGAATCGCCACATGTTCGGTGATAAGTACTTGATAAGATTCAAGCTTGATTTCTGGCCGGCTTCACACTAACAAAAACCACTTTAGGGTTTTGCTCTAGGGCAAACTGACTCATATATTAATTCAAAGGTAAAAATACAATTACACTTATATGGGGTTTATATAGCACCCAATGTTGTTTGCCCTTCTAGGGGACTTGAAGAAAAACAACATGGACTCAATCTGGACCCTAAAAATGCAAGGCTCGATGTAGGCCTGAAATAAGACTCGAAATTGGCTAACATGGCCCACGTTTAATGTTGCCCAAAGGAAATAAAAATGAACCAAAATAAAATAGAAAACCAACACAAATAAAAAACAATAAGCTGGTTAGAAATCATAATTGAAATCTTACCTTCTTACCTTATTTGGAACACACGGATTAACCCTCTGAACTGGATGGAATTGGATCGAGATTTAAGGTGGAAATGGTTTGGCCGGTTTGATTGTGGGTGATGGATAGGAACTAAATCAGACCGGCTTGAACTTGAACCTCGGATGGACCAACTTGATCTTCAATCTTCAATTGTCCCATCTTTTCAATTAGTAGTTGTTTGAGGTCGGTCTTGTCTTGATTAGCTTCTCTTGAACTGCCTCGAAGAACCCATCTCTTATGACCCGCGAGCCTGATCTTGTCGTTGGAGCGCACCAAAGGAACCTCAGGTTGTGTGCCCAAAACAGTTAGCCCCCGAGCTCACAAGTTTCGAGCACGATTTTTGCGGGCGAGTGATGGTATTTTTTTCCCGATTATTTTAATGCGAAAAATCCTTCAACTTTTGTTTATTTTATAAATATAGAGCTTCCCATTTTTCATTCTCTCCACTTTCTCATCTTCCCAAGTTCTTTTTGCATTTTGTCTTAGAAATTTCACTCCACCAAGATGTCTTCTTCCAGCAACTTTCAGAAGAGTGGTGATGTCAAGATGAGCAATGCTGCCGGCGCGAGTTCGTCAGATCTCCCTTCCGCCGGAGCTGTTCCAGCTCATATTGCGGAATTTCTTTCCTTTCAGAGTGAGTTAGATCGTCGCGAGGCCGATTAGATGGTAAACCCGACACATGGTGTGCCTTCGATACCTGCGGCTCCAGCCAATGCCTTGACTCTTGAGGTCCCCCCAGTACGCGATGTCGTTCTTGCCGGAGGAGCGGTCGCCATGGATTTTTGGCACCTGAGGTCGAAGTTCAGCCATCGGATTCTTCTAGAGCCCGGTCCACATCATCGATGTGGAACCGGTTCACAAGTCGATGCCTCCTCCCCTAGTCAAGAGAGTGACCATCTTGGGGTTGCCTGCACCTAGTACGATTCCAGCTCCTACGCTGAAGGGTCGCAAAAGGCCTTATGATAATCCCTACGCGGATAAGAAGATGAGGTGCACCAAGGACTCTGAGGATGATCCTATGCCTGCGACGGTGTCAAGGCATCACGCCAAGGTTTGTTTCGAGAAAAAACCTTCTTCGTCTTCCCTTTTTTTTGGCATATATGTTCATCATTTCTTGACTGCCACTTTTCCTTCACTTCGAAGTTTGTCTCGTTGATCGATGTGATGATCAGCGAGTGCGGGTCAGAGGTTGAGAAAGGTCGTCGCAGCCTGAAGGGAAGTTGAAGTTTATCGAGGATGCTCATTCCCTCGAGGTAACTCAATTTGAGTCTCGGATAGGTGAACTGGAGCGGTACCTCGGGAAGACCACGAGCTCTTTCCTGAAGGTAAAAGAAGCGAAGAAAACCAAATCCTCGGAGTCGCATCGGCTAAAGCGTAGGATCAAGAGTGGGGACGAATCGTCGGTTGGCACAATCGAAGAGGCCAAGGTACTCCGTGCGTACTGAGTTTTGGACCCTTTGGCGAGGATCGCAGATTCCCTCGATTCCTTTCGGTCTTCCACATCACGGACTTGGCCTTGGCAGGCGTCGAGGGAGGGATGAGAGAGGTCAGGTTATTTCACAGTGAAGCGCCTCACTCTCCGCGAGCCAAAGAATTCGTCCTGATCCTTGCGGGCCTGAAGTCCGAATGCATTCTTCCGCCTTGCTTGGGTGATGCTGAGGGTCAGGGTCCCATAGCCGCGGAAGGTGGAGATGACGCAGTTACAAACACGAAAGGGGTGACTGGTGAAGGTGAGACTTTGCGTGCGGAGGATGATTGAGTTTGCAGTCTCGTGTGAGACTTTGTTTCTTTTATGTTATTGTTCATGTTTTGCTCCGGCCAAGTGTGGCCATCTTTTTACATTGGGACTGGCCGCTTGTGGCTTTGAATCTCCATTGCTTCTGCGACTTTTTAATGAACTCCGTCCCGCGTTTTTAAGGGTTTATCTATCATTGATATCGGTGAAGAGGGAAGACTACGAGTTGTCGTCTTGTAATCTAACTCTAGGTGAACTGCTATATTCGTGATCTGTTTCGAGAGTTTTCCGCGGTGCGTAAACCTGCAGGATTTCTGAAGACACTGGAACATTATCCAAGAGAAAATTTTTGAGATCTAGTATCATGGTGTTTGTTACTATGCCTAGAGATGTTAGAGACCAGTGTGTTGGGTTTAGGGAAAGACCTATATCTAATCACGGGTTTAGGGGGTGCGGTGACTACTTCAACTTACGTTTTCCTTATTATTTTCGACCTGATTTCATCCCTCTTTAGAGTCCGCGATATGTTCTCAGCTTATGTGACTCGTATGGTAGGAATCGATCATTTCTTCGTGTACAATTTTAAGACTCCCGAAAGTGCTGACCAAAAACTCGGAGTTCTTTTATAGCACTACTACCCTTATGGCTGGTGTCCGAGAGCTATCTCTACGAGATGGCTTAGTCTGTTTAGGACGTTAAGAGTTTGTTCTAATCAGCAACAAACTTATCGGTAGACATTACTGTTCTTGACACTTCGTGAAGGATACGTGTTAAGAAGGTGTGCGTCTTTTATAGTCGCAGGTGGTCTGTTTCTAAAGTGAGTATTCCTTTTTGGAAAGCTTCGACGAAAAATGGAGTCCTTCGAGCGTTGGGGACGTCTCGCTGTGTCGAAGGTTGAATTTTAACTTTTTGTTTAAGCTAAGTGAGTTGCGAGATGGAGTGTTCGGATGATAAACAGATTTTTGGGAGGTTTTCTCCATGTTAAAAAGTTTCAAAAATACCAAGTCTGGGAGAAAATAATATTGAACTTTTGGGAGTATACGAGTATACGTATACGTACCCACTCCCCCCCCCTTTTTAATGAGGGGGGAAAGCTTAGCTCGTCTTGCAAAGAATTGTCTAGGTACCCTCTTCAGGGATCAAGCCGTCTCGTAGCTCAGTTCCAAGCGTCGCTTAGTGGTAATATTTCTTTAGATTCATTGCGTTCCAAGTTCTTGGAATTTTGGTGTCCTGCATATTTGCGATTTCGTATGAGCCTGGTCGGAAAACTTCTATAACTTTGTATGGTCCTTCCCAGTTTGATCTGAGTTTTCCAGCATTCCACTCGGCGGTGTTCTGGAAAACTTTTGGAAGGACTAGGTCACCTTCTTTGCATCTGCGGCTGCGCACGTTAGCGTTGTAGTACTTTGCGGCCGCCTGCTGATAGTTTTAAATTTGTATAAGGGCCTGATCCCGATGATCGTTGATTAGATCAAGCTCGTCGAGTAGCATCAGATTGTTTGACTCTTCTCGTTCCGGGAGCAATCTTCTGTGTAGTTTGGGAAATTCGACTTCCGCTGAGATCATGCATTCTGCTTCGTATACGAGGGCGAATAAAGTTTCTCCCGTTGTGCGTCTCGGAGTTATGCAATGCGTCCATAAGACTTCTTCAGGTTCTTCAGCCAATCTACCCTTTTTGGGGTCCAAACGTTTTTTGAGTCCGTTAAGGATGGTCTTGTTAGTGGTTTCGGCCTGGCGTTGCATTGCAGGTATCTAGGGGTCGATTTCGTTAGTCGTATCTTACACTTTTGCATAAGGCCTCGAATCTAGTCAAAACAAACTGAGATTCGTTGTTCGTTATGATTTCGTATGGGATTCCATGTCTGCAGACAATGTTACTCCATATGAAGCTTTCGACTTGGGCGTCTTTGATGCTTGCGTAGGAGTCTGCCTCGACCCATTTTGAGAAAAAAATCCGTCAAGACCAGCAAGAATCGTTTTTGCTTTGACATATGCATGGATCCGACTAAGTCCATCGACCATCGCATAAATGGATAGATTGATGTGAGGTCATTTGTCGGTTGATGGATAGTAAAGGTGTGCCTCTGGCACTTTTCGCATTTCCACGCAAAGTTCTCGCAATCTTTGATCATCGTTGGCCAATAGTGTCTGTGGCGTTTGATTTTTACTGCAAGGGATCTTCCACCAGAGTGATTTCCGCAGGATACAAAGTGGACCTCTTCCAGTATCTTTCGTTCTCTCCCTCCTCCTATGCAGGGCATCAGCAGCCCGGAAAATCTCCACTTGTAGAGTTCTCCGTCAACGAAGATGTATCGCACGGCTTGGGTTTCGATCTTTCGGGCTGCCCATTTTTCTGCTGGGAGTTTCCCGTCGGTGATGTACGCAAGGATTGCATTTGTCCAAGGTTTGTCGAATCCATACTCTGACCGCTCAGAATCTTGTGTGGCTTGGACATCAACTTTGTCGGCGTCGCCGTCGGGTGAATCGATTAAGTTTATGACGACATGTGGTCTGATGCTAGGATGTTCTATGAATTCTAAGGGAATTGGCCTCCTCAAACCTGGATCCGAACTGGATGCCAAGGAGTCTAGGGCGTCGGCATGGGCGTTTTTGGCGCGAGGGAACCGGGTGAGATCGAACTAATCAAAACTTTGAGCTAAGATTCAAACGAGTTTCAAGTAAACATCCATTATTTCGTCCCTTGATTTGTATTCCCCACTGTATTTGCTTGCCACAATTTGGGAATCATAGTAGGCGTGAATGTTGCGTATTTATAAGACATGAGGCAATCGTAAACCTGTGATCAGGGCTTCGAACTCAGCTTCGTTGTTCGAGGCGTGGAAGATCAATCCGAATGATTATTCCAGCACTTCCCTTGTTGGTGACGTGAGTCGGATCCTGATCCTAGAGCCCTGTTTGGACAAGGATCCGTCGATGTGGAGGCTCCAGGTCGAGTCAGGTTCTTGATTGATTGTGCACCATACAGGGAGTTCTACTAAGAAATCAGCGAGTACTTGCGATTTCACCCAAGTTTTTGCTCGATACTTGATGTCGTACTCGCTTAGTTCGAATACCCATTTTGCTAACCTTCGAGATTGACTGGCATATGCAAGATATTCCGTAGTGGGAATGATGTGAGTACTACGATTGTATGGGACTGGAAGTATGGCCTTAGTTTTAGTACTGACATTACAACCACTAGTGCTAGTTTTTCAATCATCGGATAACGTGTCCCAGCATCGAGCAAAGTTTTGCTCACGTAAAAGATAGGCTTTTGCTCGCTGAGTTCCTGTCGGATAAGGACGCCGCTATCATCCGTGGTTGATACTGCGATGTATAGGAACAATGGTTCCCCTTCTACTGGTTTTTCGAGTACAGGGGGAGGGCCAACTCGAATTTCTTGTTCGATCCACTCAAAGTTCTTTGAAAGCCTTTTCACATTCTTTGGTCCACTCGCGATCGTTGATCGCGAGATACATCTGTTAAGCCCTGCAACCCTACCGGTCAATCTCTGGACCTCTCGTTTCGTTCTTAGGGTTGCCATTTCGATCAGCGCGGTGATTTGTTTCAGGTTACCCTCGATCCCACGGTAGGTGACGAGGTTTCCTTGGAATTCTCTCGATGCTACTGTAAACCTGTACTTGACGGGGTTCAGTTTCATATTGTGGAGGTTTAGCCTTTCAAAGCATTTTTGGAGATGGGCGATATAATCTTGCTCTGCGAGATATTCTACGAGCATATCGTCGATGTATACATCCATTGTTTTCCGAGATTTTTGGAAAACATACGATTGACGAGTCGTTGATAGGTTGCGCCAGAATTCTTGAGACCAAATGGCATTACCATGTAACAGTAAGTGCCGCCATCAAATATGAATGCAGTTTTTTCTTGATCGTCGGAGTTCATCCTAATCTGATTGTACCCGGAGAAGTCATCCATAAAGGACAAGAATTTATTCCCTGCCGTTTCTTTGACTAAGCGGACGATGTCTTCCAGTGGGAAGCTATCCTTTGAACACGCTTTCTTGAGATCGGTGAAATCAAAGCAAACTCGCCACTTTCCGTTCTTCTTTTTGTCAACGACTGGGTTAGTGAGCTAGTCGGGATACTTGACCTCTGTTATTGATCCGAATTTAAGGAGTTTTTCGAGCTCGTCGTTAACCGCACCATCGCGTTCTGGTCCCAACATTTGCCTCTTTCGCTTGACAGGCTTGAAAGTTAGTTCAATGTTGAACTCGTGACATGTGACGTCGATGTCAATTCCTGGCATATCTTCTGCGGCCCACGCGAACGTGTGCAAGTTTTTCTTCAGACCAGCTATGAGGTCAATTTTAAGAGACTTGCTCAAGTTTGTGCTGTTTTCGACGCAGCGATCTGGGAATGCTTCTTCTAAGCATACATAGACAACGGGCTCGCAGGTCGGCTCGCGTTTTCATTCCAAAGCCTTGGCAACTCGTGACTGCCAAAATATTTCAGTCGCGTCTTGTTCTAGGGCATTGTCAAAGAGAGAAGATTTATTTTTTTTCTTTTGAGGCGGAACCTAAACTGATGGGTTCTTCTCTTTTAATTCTGCAGAGAAGCAAACTCACGAGATTCTCCAATCTCCTCAGATGATTTCGATTCTGCGAGGGGTTGGGAATTTGATACACATGTGGTATGTTGATGGGATTGCTTGCATTGAGTTTAACCTTGGGTTTCCTACGATCGCGTTGTAAGACGTGGGTCGATCTATGACCAAGAACTCCACAATTTTTGACATGCTACCAACTTTAACCGAGAGGTTGATTGTGCCGAGTCATGGTAGCTTCCCCCAGAGTCCTACTATGGGGTTCGGATCTTCCGCGATTTTGGATAAACTGATTTCCATTCTCTCTAGGGCGTCTTTGAAGATGATATCGGCCGAGCTTCCTGTGTCGACCAATATCCTCGCGACGTCGATATTCTGGATTGTCAGCTAAATGACAAGGAGATCGCGGAGAGGTTTGACAGGGTCAGTCGTTTTCCTGTCCTCGAAGAAGATGACATCGCTTCCTGTTTGATTAGGCATATCACGTCTCAGTTGTTCGGTGGTATTTCGAGTTACAGAATCCGATCCCCCCTCCTTCTAGAGCCAAACTATGGGAACCAAAATTCACACTATCGATTCTCCGTAAAATAAGGGAAGCCAAGTCAACTCGACTTTCCATGAGATCTCGGATTATCTTCGTAAACACACAAAAACGAAAGAGACCTGCTGGCTGAGGAGAAATCCAGCCTTTAAGGTGGTTAAAACAGATTTCAAAACCAAAATCTCTTATCTTTCTATCTTGAGAAAATTCCTTTTGTTTCCTTGGAATTGTCTATTGGGATTCTTTGATCGGTTTTCTTAGAACCTTGAGTTGAAACTTTTGTATGTGACCACCAAAATCTGAGAGAAACACGTGTGTGGGTGAGGATCAAACACTTGAGAGTGTGAGGTTTTTATCTAACGTTTTGTGTTTAAGAAATTTCAGGAACCATGAGTAGTGAAGAAGAAAGAAACCAATCCAGAAACTCATTTGCTTGTTTATCTAACCTACAAATGCGTGCTGTGAATGATTCTATGACTAACTTGATGAACGCAGGTTTAGATCATGGATGAAAAGGAGGAAAAGGAGGATTTGGGTCCTATCTTTGATGAGGAAGATGAAACTTTTCACTACCCATATCATGGACCCCTACTTGTTGCTAGGAAGACCTTGGATGATACCATTTATGATGAGGCGGACGAACACTTGGTCGATTGTTTTGGGCCGACCTTTGATGCTCATTCTGGTCCTATCTTTGACGATGAGGATAGTCTTGGCTACCCAACTTTCGGCCCACTTCTTGTCACTAGGAGATCTTTGAGTGTGCAACCCAAAACCAACGACAAAGAACAAAGGGAGAATCTCTTTCATAACTAACATTATGGTAAAGTATAGGCATCCCATTCCTAGGCTAGATGACAGGCTTGATGAGTTGCATAGTTCATGTGTTTTCTCTAAGATTTATTTGAAAAGTGGTTATCAAATTAGGATGAAAGAAGGTGATGAATGGAAAACTACATTTAAAACCAAACTAGGATTGTATGAATGGCTTGTGATGCCATTTGGGCTTACTAATGCACCTAGTCATTTCATGCGTTTGATGAATCACGTCTTGAGATCCTCCATTGGTCATTTTTGTAGTTTAATTTGATGACATTCTCATTTACAGCAAGAACCTTGAAGATCATAGGATGTACTTGAAATCTGTTCTTGAAATTCTTAGGAAAGAGAAACTTTTTTCAAATCTTGGCAAATGCTCTTTTGGAACAGATAACTTGGTGTCATTAGGATTTGTTTTAGGTGCGGATGGACTTAGAGTGGATGAGGAAAAGATCAAAGCTATCCGGGACTGGCCTAGTCCAACGACCGTGGGCGAAGTGATGAGCTTCCATGGCCTTGCAAGCTTCTATAGGCAATTTTTCCGATCTTCAATACCATCGCAGACCCATTGACTGAAGTGATCAAGAAGAATGTCGAATTCAAATGGGAACTAGCTCAAGAAGAGGTATTTCAGATTCTAAAAGGGAAGTTGACTCAAGCTCCTATACTTGTGCTTCCTGATTTTTCTAAGACTTTTGAGATTGAATGTGATGCTTCGTGAGTTGGTATTGGTGCTGTCTTGATGCAGGATAGGAAACCCATTGCCTACTTCAGCGAGAAGCTTGGAGGAGCCACACTCAACTACCCTACTTACGACCAAGAGCTGTATGATTTGGTGAGAGCTCTACAAACGTGGCAACACCGACCATCAGTCCTTGAAACACCTTAAGGGCCAACAAAAGCTGAACAAGAGGCATGCACATTGGGTTGAGTTCATTGGGATATTTCCTTATGTCATTAAGTACAAACAAGGTAAGGAAAATGTGGTGGCTGATGTCTTGTCTAGAAACAAAGTTATTTGGTTTTGAATTTACCAAGGATTTATATGCAACTAACTCAGATTTCAAAGAGATTTTCTGAAAGTGTTCAAAAGCGGCTTATGGCAAGTATTATCAAATCTCTGGATTTTTATTTTTTGATAACCGCTTGTGTGTGCCCCAATGTTCTTTGAGGGAATTGTTTCTCAGGTTAACACATAGAGGAGGTCTTATGGGACCCTTTGGAATCAAGAAAACACACAAGGTTGTGTATGAACATTTCTTTTGGCCGAGCTTGATGAAGATGTACAATGGATCTGTGGTCGATGTGTGGTTTGCAAGAAAGCCAAGTCTAAAGCCAAAAACAAAGGTTTGTATTCTGCTCTTCCTATCCCTTGTCATCCATGGGTAGACATATCTATGGACTTTGTGCTTGTTTTGCCTAGATCAAAATCTGGTAGAGATTCTATCTTTGTGGTGGTCGATAGATTTTCTAAGTTGGCTCATTTCATACCATGTCATAAAACTGATGATGCTGGGCACATTTCTGATTTGTTCTTTAGAGACATTGTTAGGTTTCACAGAATGCCTAAGACAATTTTTTCTAATCGAGATGCTAAGTTCCTTAGTTATTTCTGGAAACCTTTGTGGTCTAAGTTAGGTACTATATTGATATTTTCCACCAGTTGTCACCCTCAAACTGATGGTTAAACTGAGGTTGTAAACCGGACCTTGTCAGCATTGCTTAGATCATTGGTTAAAAAGAATCTTAGACATTGGGAAGAATGTTTGCCTCATGTTGAATTTGCTTATAATCATTACATGCATTCTTCTACAAAGTTTTCTCCTTTTGACGTTGTGTACGGTTTCAATCCCTTATCTCCACTTGATCTTTTTCCTTTGCCTTTTAGTGAAAGAGTTAGTACAGATGGCAAAAGGAAGGCGGACACGATTCAGAAGGTGCATGAGAAAGTCTGTGACAGCATCAAAGCCAAAATCGAGGTCTACACAAGAATGGCAAACAAGAAGAAAAATAAAGTTGTCTTTGAAGAAGGCGATATTGTGTGGGTTCATCTAAGGAAGGAACGTTTTCCTGAAGAAAGGAATTCAAAACTCATGCCTAGGGTCGATGGTCCTTTTCAGATCCTTAGTAAGATCCATGACAATGCCTATCAGCTGGACGTTGCAATGTCAGTATGACATCTATTCAAGTTTTAATATTTCTGATTTATCTCCCTTTTGTGCAGATGATCCAGATTTATGGACAAATCCTTTTGAAGAGGAAGGGAATGATGCACCTCATGACGTGGAACCAGCCGAGCATGGTAATCAGGACGATCAGATCAGTTCGACGTTCACCCGTCCAACCGTACCCGATCAGCGGACCGAGCCGTGTACAGAATCGACCCACGTGCATCCGGAAATGACCTAAGGCTGGAACCACGACCTGATGACCGAACTGACCATCCCTCAGCCATTCTTTCCCGACCCATTCAACAATCTAGAACCAACAGTCTAGCCGGAACTCAAGATCAACGACAGGAATCTGATTCAGGACAGAACACTTCACTCAGGCCCGTTTAGTGCATATCGCATGTCCCGAAAGTGGTAAACATGACCTTTCCGACCAGATTGATGATTTCATGATGATCGATCATTCTAAACTCTCTAAAGCAAGGATATTTAAGCTCTTTGAAGATTTGGGTCGACTAAAATTACCATCCGTTCATGAAAGTTCATCGATCACCCACGCGGACAACCCACAGAGCGTCCTTCTCCTTACCACCGTGCACACATCTGGTTCGGAAGAACCTGGACAGTAGGTGAAGGTTCTTTGTGGACCAGGCTGGATTTGGATGAACCTGGACGGTAGACAAAGGGTCATTTCGACCAAAACATGAACCAAAGAGTCATTTGACCATTTTTAGTCTTTGTTGCTTTTTCTAGGTGTGTTTTCCACAAAATTTTAAGTCTTTTCATATACCTTTGCTACTATAAATATGTAATCCTTCTTCAGCAATAAACCATTTGATTATCATCTTTTTTTGAGTTAAACTCTCTGTTATTTGAAGAACTTTTGTTTGTTTCTTGGTGAGTAATATCCAAGTTAAACAATCTTCAAAATCGTTGGACTTGTGAGTCATATCAAACAACTACTTGAGATCCTTCTTTTGGTGCACTTGTGAGTCATATGAAGCACCAACTGAAGTCGGGAATATCAGAGGCCTTCCGCAACCTTCGTGCAACCCTTCAATCCATCCACTTCTCATTCATGAGTTCATATCAAATCCAATCAGGTCGAGTGATCCTATCTAGGGCGTATCAATACGTCTCTTGTTTTTTCTTGATTGGAGTTTTCGTTGAAGTTTTAAGATAAAAATCGTAAAACTTGTTTTCTCGCCAAAACCCCTACTCAATCGTGCAAAATGACAACGGTTAACTCAAACACCAATGTTATATCAATTATATGATTGGTTTCTTATTTTGTGGAACCAACATCATGTAAACGTGTGAAGGACGATTTCTCCAAAAGAAACAATAAAAATCGCAAAATGGCCCGAAATGATCTGAAACGCGATAAAGGCCCACTTACAGTTTTAGACAAAAATCAACCCAATTGCAATGACGGTCTACAGGATTTCCGCAAAGGATAAAATGAAAAGAAGATAATTGTCAGGTTTCGACATAATTATAGAAAATAGAGAAGATAAGAAAGATTTCCGCGGAAGATAACTTGAATTGAGGACAAAAAATGAAAGACGGCCGACCTTGGAAACTTATATAAGAGGAGCCAAGACAAAGAGAAAGGGGATCCGAAAATTAGGTTTTGGGAGAAAGTATTGTAGCTTTAGGAGAACATAGGATCTAGGGGGCTAGACTAGCGAGTTTATACTTAGAACGTTTTACGGTCTTGTTTCTTCTATTCTCCACTGTTGACGAATTTACGTCCATCTTGTTTTGGGTGAACCTTTGTAACTTTGCTTCATCTTAATAAATTAAACGCCTCTGTACACAGGGAATCCGGGATCTCAAGGAAACTTAGGGTTTATTGACTTTCCTCCGTTCACTAAAATCGACAATGTAAATTTTGGTTCCCATAGTTTGGCTCTAGAAGAAGGGGGCTCAGATTATTTAACACTATAATCACTGAATGATCATTAAGCGGTATGTATCAAATCACAGACAGCACCGGTATCTCTTTCAAGGATAGAGAAACGGCCGATCAGGCCAACCCTCACAAATATATCTTTGTCATCGAGTTGACCATCCACGATATCGATGTCTTAAAAATATTAGTCAACACTAGAAGCTCGGCCGATATTATCTTTAAAGATACCCTCAAGGGAATGAAAATCGAGCTCTCAGAAATCACAGACAGTCTGAGCCCCATTGTGGGATTCTCGAGAATAGCTACCATGTTCCTCGGCTCAATCAACCTCGCGGTTGAAGCTAGGAGCTTCCCATTAACACACATCGATCACTTGGTAGAAGCGAAGGCAGGAAACGAACTCCTATCTTTCATGGACGCTTCTCAGGGTACAACCAAATTATTCAGAGAATAAGAACAAGCATAGAATAATATTTGGGATTGATCGCGGGTCAAAAATATCCCGGAGGGTTGAAATTAGACGAATGGACTGAGAAGCACGAGGTGGCTTGCTGTATGTGTTCAAGGCGTGGTGATAACTTTCTGGCAGGTTATGTGGCAAGGGAAGCACGAAGTGTTTCAGTACAAGCAATCAGAGCATGTGGCGCTGTGGTGTTGCCTTGCATGCAACTAGGCCATGCTTCCAGACATGTGGGGGACGTGGTATCATCCATCTAAAAATTTGAGTGTATACCGAAGCAAGACATGTTGCCACGCAAGGAAGCAGTACATGCAGGCTGACATGTCGTAGCACGAGGTGTCGCCGCACATGCAACCGAAGCATGCTGATCGCCATGTGGAACTGGTGTGGCGCCTTGCATGAATTTCAGTCATGAAGCATGACATCTGGAGGGGATTGGTGGCGCCCTGCATGAGTCTTGAGCATGCTGACCGCCATGTCGAGCACCACCGCGCATGCGGCCGGAGCCATGCGGACCAACACACGGGCTGCCACAAACCTGAAGATGATTGGCTGCTGTTTTCTATAAACACCCACAACCTCCCACTCTACACATCCATACCACTTCAAATCACCTTGAAAATTTGAGAGAAAAGTAGAGAAAGAAACCAAGAGTTTTTTTATAGTTTTGAGAGTTTTCAAAAGTTTTCGACATCAGTTACTATGGCATTTTGGGTCGATGCCTAGAGGAGTTCCTGTTTGAATTGAGAGTTGTTCAAGGGAGTCCACACAAGGTTAGGAAGGCCTCTGAGATCAGTTTGGACGGGAAGCTACTTAAGGAGTCCAAGAAAGGGTTTTAATCGAGGATTCGGGCAAGGGTCAAAACCACAACGAACCAAACACTGTGAGTCATGACAATTGTTTGTTAACTTGTTTTCATGCGGGTTCCCGTTATTGTTAAGTTGGACCATGGCAGGAGGTCGGGTCTAACTTGGTAACGGTTTGATTAGATAGTAATAGTTTGAATCATGATTGATTGATTAGTAGTATGCTTAGTAATAGCATGGTTAGATTTTCGATCAGGTTGCGTGGTTAGTTACAGAATGCTGAATGCTTAGCCTATACTGCTAAGTTGTGGTTAGCTAGGTTGTGGAATTGATTGATTGTTAGGTTGTTAGATTTCATACTTAGTTATTGCTTCGTAAACGTTTAGATAACTAGAATGCTTGGTTGGTTGCTTGGTTGATAGATTGCATGCTTAGGTGATTATTGCTATTGCGTTCTTATCAGTTTGCATGCAAGGATTGTGATGAATTGTTATTGTTATTGTTTTTTAGTTGATTAGATGTTAGCACTAGCGAATCTAGGCCACATTGGCCGATTCACTAGCACGTGTTGTGATGGTTGAGTTAGTATTAAGGGATCTCAGCCAAATAGGTTGAATTCCTAGTTAGTATCGTACTAAGGGTCCTAGGCCATATAGTCTTGACTGCTGATACTACTTGTTAATGTCGAGTTGTGCCGATAGCTTGCCGATCAGCAATGCTAGGCTTGTGTAGTGGGTGTTACGCGGCAAGGGAAGTTACGTAAGCATGTCCCTACGCGGCTTGGCAGAGAGGTTGCATAAAGCATGCTTTGTACCGAGAGTTTGCTAGAAAGCATGCTTTTTCATGTGGTTTCCCTTGGTGGGTGCTGCATGTTAGTTTGCGGAAAGGATGGTTGCTGGAGTATGTCCCTACGCGGCTGGGCATAGAGGTTGCATAAAGCATGCTCTGTACGGAGAGGTTGCTAGAAAGCATGCTTCGTCATGTGACACCTTATCGGTGTTACATGTCAGTTTTATTGAATGTTCTAACCCGTGTGCCTTTGTGGCTGCGAGTTGGGTGTTCCGTGGCTGTGTAAGTAAGGAACGAGATCGAGTGGGGTTGTGTAGTTAAAGGTATAGGTGTAGAGAGTCTTAGCATATATCCTTTTTTATGCTAGTAGTTTATTATGATATGCTGCTTATTTTGTTTATGATTATTGTTGAGTCACTCGAGTTTGCATGGGGGAAAGTCTTGAGTGATGATTTTTATTATTGTTGTATTAGGTGAACTCCTCATCTTAGATTATTTGGGGTTGGAATGGCAAGGGGTGGTATTTGCTAGTTGGGGCTCTGGCTCACTGAGTGACACTAGGTTACTCATTAAACTCACCTATCGTTGCAGGAAGCCTTAGTGGGAGACCGGGTAACAAGGAAGCTGGACGTTAGGAGTACCGGAAGTACCTTGCCTTTTCTTTTGTAAAATGGTACTTGATTAAAAGTATTTTGACTCGATATTGGCACTAGGCATGGATCCATCTGTAATCTTTATCTTTTACTTGTAACGAATATTTACTATAATCAATTAAAGTGATGTTTTATATTCGTTACAATGGTTCTCTGATAAATAGACTTTTCCGGTATAAACACAACATTAGGTCTTGGTGCGGGTTGAAAAGCCTTAGGCCTCGATCTATTGGAACCTCTAACTCTTGGTACAGTTTACAAAGCCTTATGCCTTGATTTAGTGGGATGTGTTAGTGGATGAACTGGTCTAAGTTGCGGATTAAGTTCTGTGACATTGACCGGATTGTCCCTAGCCTGTCACGTAGCACTTCCGGACCATGGTGCTGGGTTGGACGGTCAGTCATGTCCTTGTTTGATTGTTAGCTGGCCGGTTGGCTCATCTATAACCCTAGGTATTGGTTGATCTATCGGTCATGTTCTTGTTTGATTGTTGGTCGGTGGATCGACCATATGTCTAGGACGGTTAGGGGGCAGTAGCAGAGGTGGTATCAGAGCATGGTTTCGTCCATGATTCCAGAACCTTCGTTTATAATCGATTTCAAATATTTTATCGAGTTAAAAGGAGTCGAAAGGCATTTAGGATCTGGTCACGTCCAGCCATTCTGGGTAAGAAATTTAAGATTTACCTTTTCGTTGGTTGTAGATGGATAATCGGGGTGCAAGTCAAGGTAGGAAGTGGGGATGCTCGTCAAGGGTTGGTTGAGCATATGGAGATTCAGAACAAGGGTTTTCTACTGGAAACAGAATGGGTCACAGAGATATGAGTCAACGGAATGAAAATCTGTTTTCAACAAGTCGTGGAAATTGTCAGTCACAGATGCAAACGAGTACACATTCAAATGAAAAACCAATACAAGGAGGGAATCAAAAGGCTGAAGTTTCACCGGGAGGATTAGTAGAATTGTTTACTCAAATTATACGACAAGCTTCAAGGAACGCCCAACCTAAGGAATCCTTAAACATGGAGTATCTGAAGATCTTAAAGGCGATGAAGTGTTTGGAAACGTATAAGTTCAAAGGAGGAATCAACACTTTTGAGGCTGAGGAGTGGATGCACATGATGGAGACCAACTTTGAAGCAATGATGTGTCCAGAAAATTACAAGAAGAGAGTAGCGCATTACTATCTACAAGAAGATGCTCGTAACTGGTGGGAAAGTGTGGAACGTCAACATGGAAACCATATTACATCTTTGTAAGTATTTCACATGGATTTTAGAAAAAAAATACTTTCCACCAGGCAAGACATCGACTAGAGAGACAGTTCATCAATCTTACTCAATGAGATAGGACAGTACAGGAGTATGAAGCGGAATTCACAAGACTTCGTCGTTATGTATTGAACGGTCAGGAGAACGAACCAACAATGATCCAGAACTTCATGTATGGATTGTGATCTGAACTAGGTAGCAGACTCGAAGCAGACAACTTTGGAAATCTCACAGACTTAGTCGAGAGGGCTGTAAATGTGGAAGTTGTGGTTGCAGCAGAAGCCTAGTCTGAACCAGAAATAAAAGGCGTTAGTGGCCAGAAGAGAAAACAGATAGTTGAGTTCAGGGATTCCAGTAAGCAAGGCCTAACCAGGAAAAGAGGCCATGATTCAAAATCTTGGTTCCAGAACACGGTATTTTGTGAGTTGTAACTTAGTTTTAATTGTTATTTACTAGCATTTCATTTTCTATTGTTTAGATTGACTTGAAAACAAAAGTTTTATGCAATCTTAAAATGTCTGTGAATTCAATCACTAAATATTGTAATCAATCTCTTATTTGAAAGAGTTGTTCTATAATAATTTGCGCATATCACCATTTATTTGCTTTCAATAATTTGTTTTCCTTTATCTTCTTTTTAAATCTTCATGTTGTTAAGACTTTCTACTTTTTACTATTTTAATATGAAAGAATGGAATGGGTTGATAAGTAAATGTGAGAGGAACCGAAATGCATAATACCGCCGTTTCAGACCAAACAATCATAACGTTCTCACATGTCACATGTGACATTGTCCTCTTCACATGCCATTCTTTGCTCCCCGCCAAAACAGAGTTTTATATTTCTTTTTTACTTTTACAATAAATCCACAATTCGCTATAACAGTGACAAAGAAAATCAACATATCCAATAAAAGTATTACTATTTAATCATCATCCACAGAAATATGACCACCTGTTTTACGGACCTCTATTTATAGTTTTACAGGGTATCGATCATAATCTTTCATTGTGAAAGGAAACATTTTCACATCTACAGATATGTTAAGTGCGTTTGGCATTAATCAAACTCAATACCTCACTCTTTAACAACTTTTTCACAAGACAAGTTGTCACCAATTGAGATGCCAATCAATTAGTAACAGCTTGTCATGTGAGAAAGATGTTAAAGGGTGAGATCTTGAGTTCGAGTAACGTCACGCGCAACAATAACCTACAAATGGATGTGGGGGTGTTTCTTCCCACAGTGAGGGGTTAGAGTTAGTGTCCTGCAAGGCTGTGAACCAGGATCCGCGGGATAGATTATCACATAAAAATCGACTTTTTATGTAACGGCCTACCCTGTCAAACCAAAGGATCACTCATCCTTACAATGCACCGACCGTAACCCCTTACCGTGGAAAAAAATGTTTCCACAACCACTGGTAGGTTAATTGGTGACAAATTTTCTGTGGAAAAGTTTTCAAAAGATGATGTTTTGCGTTCGAGTAACGCCAAGTGCACAAATAATTTACTTATGAGCTGAGATTCTAAAAGATAAATTTTATCACAAAAAAAAAATATTACGGTCAATGCGATGCAGCGCTATCTTGATCCCACGAAAAGGTTGTTACAAAAAAAGCTCTTCAACATCGTTATGAAAATTATTGGTGGTTTAGGCTTTAGCTCATTATATTTTTAGTGAGTTTAACACATGTTACAAATTAACACATTATACTATATTCACCTTTCCCCATATGATTGAATGATCCATTTTGGATTCCTACTTAGAGAACCAAATGCGCTGTTGTTAGAACAAAGGTCTCAACTCCATGATTACACTGCTCATTATCATCAATTTTTTTTAAAAAATATTGGCCATTATCATTGTTTTTCTAGAACTTAATATATTATTTAAATCTAGTGTATGAATAAATTTATTACTACATTCTTTTGATAGTAATCTGCAATTATATACATTCTAAACTTATCAGCCTCAAAAACTAATAGGTAGATGAAAAATCATTAAGAGTAGAAACAGGGAGGTTAGCATTAACATGAATCCAGCTGGGCATAAACAAGAAGAAGAAAAATATTGCAGTACTTTTTTTGTTATATATTTGGGTTTAAAACCATTCTCTGAGTTCTTCCATCCTAACAATTCGAGTATGCTCATTTAACGATTTTTTTTTTTGTCAGAAGCGCATTTAATGATTTAAGAAACTAATGACAAAGATGCATTGAATCCCATTTGAAAAAGTTTGGCGTCCATGTATCGAACGAAATAAGTAATGTCTAGAGTAGCTTCAAGTTGTTTGCACCTTTTACGAAACTTTTAATAAAATTCTTTTATATGTCCAATAATAAGTAATGTCTAGAGTAGCTTCAAATAATTTGGAAGCTTTAAGTAAAAAATAGAATAAACACTGAGATCTCTATAACCCGAACAGTAACTAATCACCATTAGATCACCCTGGATTTTGCAACTACATCAAAAATGATGTACACTTAACATACATTTGACATTGTACGGGAAAAAGATTATTAGCTAGCCGGACGATACACTACTGTATAACTAACTATTCATTTGAACAAAGAATATATCGAAAACTACACGGACTATATAATTCACATAACAACATCTTTAAAATATGTTATGCTGTTAACACCATATAAATATTTCTGATTGTTAAAAGTGTGATTCAACATCTGATATAAGCCCATCTACTTAACTTTCAAGACGGACCATAACATACACATAAAGATCAAAAAGACAAACAAAAACATAAATCAGGCACTTAAATACAAGGTTATATAACCAAAAACATGTGACAATATCTTAACACGTCATTAGAAAATCCAGTTCAAAATCCGGTACATTTTAAGATATTAGAATGATGTATATGGTGTTTATAATATAATAAATAATATTCTAGAGATGTTGTCATGTGAATTTTATAGTTTGTGTTATTTTCAAATTATTCGTTTTGTTCAAATGTGTATTCATGGGTGGTGTATTTTGACAATTATTTTTACTATTATATGATATTTAAAGTTGTGATATCAATAAACACACAAATTAAAAAAAAAATAAACAAGAAACCTATTTGCAAATGTATCATTTACACGAGTTTGTTAGTAATCGGAAATTGGTTGTTTAAAATTGGTTGTTTTCGAACATACTTTTAAGCTAAAGTACGTAAAATTCCATCCCGTTCTAATCCACAAGATTATTCACAATATAAAGAAATTTAGCTCTATATATATGGAGACAGGAAATGCTACTCTTTTCCTACACTAAAATCTTTAAGCTCTTCCATTAAAACAAAAATGGTTAGCAGAGCCGAAGAAGCTTTGAAGCAGAGAGAGAACCAAAAGAGGTGTAAACAAGATCTTGATCGCCAAAAGAAGAAGGGGCAATCAATTACAGATTGCAAAAAAGAGAAAAGTTGCAGATTCAAACGAAGCACTTCTAATCTCGACCAGGATGGCGCTTCCTCAGCCATATTTTTCCTCGCTTGCATCGCTTGCTCCTCCTTCTATCATCTCTAAGTATTCTAGCTGTAACATCATCCACAGTTAGTTACTTTTCAGACAACAATTATACTATAGTCTCCTATTTGTTAATTATATTGTTACCTTATCTTGTGATATAGTTTTCTTATTTTTCATTTTCATGTTTTACTCTATGTTTGTGTTATGACTATAACAGTTTTATCTTTTGAATCAAAGAGGATGGACTTTCGTCTTTTTATTGTAACGGAAAGAGTTGAGTTTGAATGAAATTAAGTTGTTTTCAACAAAACAATTATAACAGTTACGGAATATTACGGATGCAAATTTAAGATGCTGCGTTTGTGTTCGTATTTGTATATGGATATAAAAATTTGTATTCGTATATCGAACGCTGTTATATACAGGGACGAATCCAGATATATATCTTAACGGGGACACTAAGAGAAGAAAATATTTCTTGTAATTTACATTAATGTTTTTTTTAAATGAAAAAAAATAATGGGCGCAGGTACACAATGCTTCCTAGCTACCTGGTTTTGACCCTGGTTATATATGTAAACATAAAAAAGTTTATGTATCATAAAAGGTTTCGAAAAAATTTCAGCAAAAATTACTTGGGGGTTATTGGTTGTAGCATTTCATTAGATTTAGACTTTTTTGAGATTTGGAAATCTTTAATAAATCCACTGATTTAAAATCAAAATATGTAGATTTCATAAGAATTCAGATGGATGTCAAAATCAAATAAGTAGATTATCAGAAAGCAGCCGTCTTTTTATTCTCCTTGGACACATGATCGATGTCAAAAGTTCGATTGTAGACTTCTGTTTTTTATGCAGTCATATGCTAATAGGAAACATGCAAGTTTTTAGATGCGGGATGATTATTAAAACAAATACTAACGGGAAAGTCTTTTATTAGTGAAAAAACGATCCATTATTTTTGTGGACAATGAGTGATGCTAAGTGAGAAGTACTCAAAAGTGAGTTCCGTAAATCTGAAATTGTAAAAGTAAATGATGATTTGAGCTAAAATAATCAAAACTGTGGTGGTTGGCTCAAGCTTTACCATTAGCTGCTGCAGCAGCTGGTAGGTTAAGCTCATCCCAAGCTTCAATCCATATGACCATGGCGTCTGCAAGATTGTCAAAGTATGGGTCTAAGGAGCTGAGCTTCTCCTTCACCATCTTTAAGATCTCAATGTAGCATTGTTGAACAGTTGTTGCTTCTTTTGATAGCTCTACATTCTAGAAGAAAAGAATGATATCCCCCTGCCAGAAGATTCTCTTGTATTCCTAACAGGTTGCTCGCTTTGTTGTGGTAAATGTATGGCAAACCTTTCTTCACTCCCAAGTCCAAGTGGTCACAGATCACCTAGATTCATCCCATAACGTCATGAGTATAGAGTATGACCTACATAAATATTACAAGGGAAAGGAGAAAATGAGTACCTTTATGCAACAACCAGCCCAAATATCGTCGTCGCGACCAATAGGCTCACCATCACCCATGAGACCAAAGTACATAGCTCGTCCAATCAAATCACGGTCGAAAGTCAAGTTCATTAGATGCCGTTAGAACCACGGTCGAAAGCCAAGTACTCAAAAATATCTCTTGCACAGTTTGATAATCAGAAATATCAAAATCAAACTTGTCGACTCATTAACCACAAAGTCTTTAGTCATAGACCTTTGAATCTGTTTATTCTTTTTTTTTGTACTTGACAGATTTTGAGTTTTTCAATGCAGAGATTTTGTAATTTTATGTACATCTTTAGTAGAAGTAGAGACATTGCCAAGAAAAGCTAACCGTTACATAAAGTCAACACATTGTTGTATCACAGTTACACAATGTAATCGCTATGAAAGGCCATAAACGATGCCTGTTCTAGGGTTAACCATTTTTTGAACAAAATTTGTATTTTAGTGCAATTATTTTTTCCTTGGGAACTTTGATGTCTTGGTGTGTCATGTCTATTGTTTGAACCGAATTTGGTCGAAAACGAGTAAATGAGATGGAACTTGTCGGTGGGTTAGTTCAAAGGTGTTTTATTAGATCCGAAGCTTTTAGTCGGTTTACAAAGAAGGAAATGAACGAAGAAAATAGCTGTGCTCGGAAAGCTATCCAGTAAAGTACAAGTCGGCAGAATACAAAGATGAAAACCCTAGTTTCCAGCCACCAAGCATGTATGTGAATGTTCGGATCCCTTCCTCGTTCCTCCTTCTTCTCCCTTTATAGATAGGTCTTCCTTCTCCCCCTTTTACCCTTGGTCGCCCTAAATCCCTTTCTTTGACGGGCTTGTCCTATATTGGGCAGGGTAAATGGGCCGAGAAACATGCCTTTGCTTTGAGCGAAGGCGCCTTCCCCGTGAGCTGAGTAAAACGTCTTGGACTCATACCGCATCGTTGGTTGGGAATTGCCTCGTCGGTTGTTGTCTCTTTGTCGGCTTGGTTGGTCAAATCTTCTATTTTACAGGCCTTGTGGAGGGATGCAATCTATCTCCTACAATAATTACCCCTAGTTCATTTGTGAAAGCCGTAGCCATTCTCAATGAATTTGTAGAACCAAGTCTTGAAGATAGGAGATTTGGTTGGAACTTAGAGATCGCCTTCCCTTCCACTTGCGAAGAACTCGAACCGCAGCTCGAGTCATAAAGAACCCAAGCAAGGATGATCATGGCGAGTGGATAACTTATTCCAGGTGGGGTTCATCGTCGTTAACGGAGCTCTTCGAAATTAGATCAGAATCTGGTTTGATCTTGGTTTGGTTAGATAGTCGTGTTGATTCAAACCGGTGTCCAGTTCGCCCCAAGAAGCGAAAACATCGTGGTTAAATACGTGGAAGAATTAGGTGGTTCTCGAGGTCCAATATGCTTTGTAGACCTAATGATGGTGTTCCTTTAGGTCTTGTGCCCCTTTTCCTCTATAAATATGAACGCCTCCTCTCTCACTTTTCTTATTTTCCCCTGCGCCTCCTAGCACTTTCTCTCTCTTTCATTACTTCTCTCTCTTTCTTTACTTCTCTCTCTAGTCTCTTTGAGCTTATTGCAGTAATTTTGGGTCAATCCTTGCTGAGTTATCCTTTCCGGTAAAACATGCCAGATGTAAGCGAAGAGCCACTGTATCCGATTTGTTATTGTCCTGGTGATGTTCTCGGGCAACAACCGGCTTTGGATCCCAAGAAAATAATCCCTTTGGTGGTGCACGACCAAATTTGGGGGAACATGGAGTCCACTTGGTCTACGGTCGATACCGTAAAAAACCCTAAGGGACTGTGGGGCCTCGGATGTTTCTTTCTCCATTCCGAGGAGCAGCCAGAGACCGTGAACTCCTCCGGTAGAGTTTCAGTGCATCTACGAATCGTATTTTCAGAAGGATACCAGGCTCTGGTGTTAACTTGAAGAAAGAAATGGAGCCAAAAATGTATTTGGATTGAGTTTGGGTCTTGCATATATTTAGGGCAAGACCTCTGGAGATTGTTGGTCAGGGATTTAAGAGTGGTTTGAGGAGTCCAGAAGTGTCGGAAGAGTGTGCAAAGATATGGTTTACGTCAAGGAGGGACTTAGACATCCGTTGGAGAAGTTTGGGTGTGGGGGAAAAAATAGGGCGACACGGAATAGGACGGTACATACGGTACGGAACCATACGGACCATGCAAACTTAGGGCGGCCAAAATCATGTTCTGGTGTGGCTTTGGAGAATCTTGGACAAGAAGTGCAAAAAATAGGGAAAGGTACGAACAGGAGGTCTGACCATCGACCGTACGGACGAAAGGCCGTACCAAACTTACCCGGATCGACCAAAATTGAAGATGTGCAAACTTAGGGACTTTCTTCCTTATACAGAAGAGAAGTCTCATGACCATTGAAGCATGTGGAGTGTGGGAGGGATGGTAACAGCCTGTCTTGATCTGCTGAAAAGGTAAAGCATCTTTAGAACCAAGACCACACACGGATCCATCTCAGCCATCCATTTTTAATAAGGCGATCTGGTCCATACAAGCTTCCCTTGCCAGATTGCTTTAGTTAATGAGGTATCACCACCTAGATCACCTTGACCAGCCTAACACTCAATCCTAGGTGTCCATCCTTCAAGCTTTTATCAGTCTTTAGATTTAGGTTTCTGATTTTAAACTTGTAACAGCATATATAAACTCTTTTATGTGTTTTGATTAATGTTAAGCACGTAAAGGGGCTTCCCCCCTTCTTCTTCATGAGTCTCTTATTCTCTCAGTCTCTACAATCTCTAAATATCTCCATAAAATCTCTAGTCTAAACCGAAAACACTCACCTCCATCAATATCTCTCTCTCGACCACTACAAGAATTTATCTCCCCATTGGGGTTTCTTTCAAACACACAATCAGAGAACTTTGGAAAATATTTTATGGTATCAGAGACAGGTTCATTAGAAATTGGTTAAAGCTTCCGCTAAGCTCAAGACTCACTCTCATGTCATTTCCAAACTGAGAAGAAGCTTCATGTTTAGCCGGCTATTTAAACTCTTCAAGAAGAAGGTTGGCTCATTCATGGCGTCCAGAAGCTGTCTTTGGTTGTTCTCCACACTTCCATGTCCATCCTTGAAGAAAGAAGGTCCTTGGAAGTAAAGGTTATGAAGCGGTCTAGCTAGCCTCTTCAACAAACCAGATCCAAGCGCTTCTCATGGTGACTCAAACATGAAGAAAGGTGGTGTATTTGACATGGTGGGTTCAAGAGCAACTTCCATGGAAGAGGAGGGGTTGGGGTCGACCCCAACAGATCACTGTCTAGCCGTGTACTATGGAGGTTCAAGGAACTAACACTAGTTCCTTGGCTGTAAGCGAAATCTCTTTGTCTTGTCTAAATCTTGAGCTTGTATGAAGTTGTTGTGATGTTGTGATGTGATTGAAAACCTGAGGAATTGTTCAAAGATTACTAAATAAAATGAAACGTTTTAGAATCTGTCCCAACATGCTTAAAGAGACTTGTTTGGTGTTTGAGAGATGTGATGCTTGCCTCGGTTCTATATTGATAGTATTGGATGCTAGATTAAATTTGATCATGTTAGCTTTCATTGATAGAATCCGTTGTTAAGGTGAAGCAGTGTGTCTTGTTGCTGCCGTAGGTTGATACACATAGATTCAAGTGTAAGATGTAGTTAAGGCAGAAGTTAAAAATACCTAAATACGTTTTCTTGAATCCAGATAAGATCTTGCTTAGTGTTTAGAGAGGTTGCTTGAAAATATTAGAACTTGATAATGCCTTGTTTAATTTGTTGAAATGCTTGTGAAATTGGTGATCAAACTTGATGATTAGTCAAGGTTTGACCCCAGTGCTATTGTGTCTTATCTTGTCTAGAGTTTGAGTGATGTTTCAGGTTCACAAGAGGTGTTCATAGTCCATCATCAATCTGAGTTCAGGACGAAGACTTTGCCCATTGTTGAAGCAATGGAGAGTTGCTGGTGCTTGTGTGTATGTCTGGTTATCTTAAGCGTAGGTAGTGATGCACTACTGGTTCATGGAGACACACAAGGGAAGGCCATCACCTAAGCTTTGAGGAGGCCGGTGACCTGAAGGTACTGAAGCTGAAGTCAAGAGGGTGGATCAGTTAGTTTAAGAAGCTGTTAGGGTGGTTCGCTCCTGGTCTTGAAGTTCATTGAGGCCCACTTCAATCTTGAACATAGACTCAATTCAAGGTTGAGGTGGGGATTCAAGTGAGCTACCTGGAGATTCTAAGCTCCAGACTTGTTTCCTCCTTACCATTGAAGCGAACAAAGATGAAGCCATCCGGGTTTAGGCTGTGGCGAGCTAGAAAAAGAGAGTGTTCAGAGTACTCTTGGTTGTGTGAAGGAAAAGGCTACTCTATCAATTCGGCTTCTAGTGTGAGGTAGTTGTAGAAGTAGCTGAGGCATTCACCAGCATTCCATCAAGATTGTCAGTTCAGAAGAGGCTGCAATGGTTTAATGTGGTTTAGCGTTGCGGATCAAGAAGCTGTCCATCCAAGCTTGTTGCTTTCAGTCTCAAGCTTTAGGGGGAATGTTGAGAAGCTTCTATGATCCGAGAGTACTTGGTGGTTATTCACGAATAGGAGTCAACCGGATATGTAAGTGTGGTTAAGAATGAAGAAGCAATCTCCAAGGCGGATTCTAGTGTTGAGGTGATTGGAGAGAGGCTGAGGCATCTTCATAGTTGCAGGAAGGTGGCGACTCATGAAGAAGAAGCAGCCAAGACTCAGCAAGTGTTTTGTACTCAATGAAGGAGGATCTAGTATGTCTGAGCACTTCCACCTAACAAGAGGGTAGGTGAAAGCGGGAGAGACCAGGATCAGTTTTAAAGAGTAGTACAAGAAGTGTTGGTGATGTGGAAGAGAAGTGATGATCTACCTTGCATCCTACGATGGCCGTGATCCAGAGTCTTTGTGTCCATCAAGATAATCCTAAGACACAAAGACCCATTGGCCAATCTCTAGGCCTATGAATATACTCTTTTTCTCTTACAAGGTTTTGTCCTGAACATGGTTTTCCTTCTAAGGTTTTATTGAAAGGATTCTTCAAGGTTCCAATCTTGACTAAGGATCACTCATATTCAAGGTTGAGGGGAGTGTTAACTTGAAAAACATAAATGGAGCCAAAGATGAGTTTGAATTGAGTTTGGGTCTTTTATACATTTAGGGCAAGACCTCGAGAGATTGTTTGTCAAGGATTCAAGAGTGGTTTGAGGAGTCCAGAAGTGTCTGAAGAGTGTGCAAAGATAGAGTTTAAGCAAAAAAGTGACTTAGACATCGTATGGAGAAGTTTGAGTGTTGGTGAAAAATAGGGCAACCCGGAGTAGGGCCGTACGGATGGTACGGATCCGTACGGATGGTATGGATCCGTACGGATGGTACGGATCCGTACGGACCATGCAAACTTAGGGCAACCGAAATCATGTTCTGGTGTGGCTTTGGAGAAGCTTGGACAAGAAGTGCAAGGTACGGACATGATTTCCCACCATCGACCGTACGGACGAGAGGCCGTACCAAACTTACCCGAATCGCCCATAATCGAAGATGTGCAAACTTTGGGACTTTCTTCCTTATCCAGAAGAGAAGTCTCATGACGTTGGAGCAAGTGGAGCGTGGGAGGGCGTGACGTGGTGTCTTGGTCTGGTCAAAAGGAAAAGCACCTTTAGGACCAAGGCGATATGGTCCATCCAAGCTTCCCTTCCCAGATTTGTTTAGCCAATGAGAGACCATCACCTAAATCACCTTGACCACCACAAGACTCACTCTCATGTCATTTCCAAACTGAGAAGAAGCTTCATGTTTAGCCGGCTATTTAAACTCTTCAAGAAGAAGGTTGGCTCATTCATGGCGTCCAGAAGCTGTCTTTGGTTGTTCTCCACACTTCCATGTCCATCCTTGAAGAAAGAAGGTCCTTGGAAGTAAAGGTTATGAAGCGGTCTAGCTAGCCTCTTCAACAAACCAGATCCAAGCGCTTCTCATGGTGACTCAAACATGAAGAAAGGTGGTGTATTTGACATGGTGGGTTCAAGAGCAACTTCCATGGAAGAGGAGGGGTTGGGGTCGACCCCAACATATCACTGTCTAGCCGTGTACTATGGAGGTTCAAGGAACTAACACTAGTTCCTTGGCTGTAAGCGAAATCTCTTTGTCTTGTCTAAATCTTGAGCTTGTATGAAGTGGTTGTGATGTTGTGATGTGATTGAAAACCTGAGGAATTGTTCAAAGATTACTAAATAAAATGAAACGTTTTAGAATCTGTCCCAACATGCTTAAAGAGACTTGTTTGGTGTTTGAGAAATGTGATGCTTGCCTCGGTTCTATATTGATAGTATTGGATGCTAGATTAAATCTGATCATGTTAGCTTTCATTGATAGAATCCGTTGTTAAGGTGAAGCAGCGTGTCTTGTTGCTGCCGTAGGTTGATACACTTAGATTCAAGTGTAAGATGTAGTTAAGGCAGAAGTTAAAAATACCTAAATACGTTTTCTTGAATCCAGATAAGATCTTGCTTAGTGTTTAGAGAGGTTGCTTGAAAATATTAGAACTTGATAATGCCTTGTTTAATTTGTTGAAATGCTTGTGAAATTGGTGATCAAACTTGATGATTAGTCAAGGTTTGACCCCAGTGCTATTGTGTCTTATCTTGTCTAGAGTTTGAGTGATGTTTCAGGTTCACAAGAGGTGTTCATAGTCCATCATCAATCTGAGTTCAGGACGAAGACTTTGCCCATTGTTGAAGCAATGGAGAGTTGCTGGTGCTTGTGTGTATGTCTGGTTATCTTAAGCGTAGGTGTAGGTAGTGATGCACTACTGGTTCATGGAGACACACAAGGGAAGGCCATCACCTAAGCTTTGAGGAGGCCGGTGACCTGAAGGTACTGAAGCTGAAGTCAAGAGGGTGGATCAGTTAGTTTAAGAAGCTGTTAGGGTGGTTCGCTCCTGGTCTTGAAGTTCATTGAGGCCCACTTCAATCTTGAACATAGACTCAATTCAAGGTTGAGGTGGGGATTCAAGTGAGCTACCTGGAGATTCTAAGCTCCAGACTTGTTTCCTCCTTACCATTGAAGCGAACAAAGTTGAAGCCATCCGGGTTTAGGCTGTGGCGAGCTAGAAAAAGAGAGTGTTCAGAGTACTCTTGGTTGTGTGAAGGAAAAGGCTACTCTATCAATTCGGCTTCTAGTGTGAGGTAGTTGTAGAAGTAGCTGAGGCATTCACCAGCATTCCATCAAGATTGTCAGTTCAGAAGAGGCTGCAATGGTTTAATGTGGTTTAGCGTTGCGGATCAAGAAGCTGTCCATCCAAGCTTGTTGCTTTCAGTCTCAAGCTTAAGGGGGAATGTTGAGAAGCTTCTATGATCCGAGAGTACTTGGTGGTTATTCACGAATAGGAGTCAACCGGATATGTAAGTGTGGTTAAGAATGAAGAAGCAATCTCCAAGGCGGATTCTAGTGTTGAGGTGATTGGAGAGAGGCTGAGGCATCTTCATAGTTGCAGGAAGGTGGCGACTCATGAAGAAGAAGCAGCCAAGACTCAGCAAGTGTTTTGTACTCAATGAAGGAGGATCTAGTATGTCTGAGCACTTCCACCTAACAAGAGGGTAGGTGAAAGCGGGACAGACCAGGATCAGTTTTAAAGAGTAGTACAAGAAGTGTTGGTGATGTGGAAGAGAAGTGATGATCTACCTTGCATCCTACGATGGCCGTGATCCAGAGTCTTTGTGTCCATCAAGATAATCCTAAGACACAAAGACCCATTGGCCAATCTCTAGGCCTATGAATATACTCTTTTTCTCTTACAAGGTTTTGTCCTGAACATGGTTTTCCTTCTAAGGTTTTATTGAAAGGATTCTTCAAGGTTCCAATCTTGACTAAGGATCACTCATATTCAAGCTTGAGGGGAGTGTTAACTTGAAAAACATAAATGGAGCCAAAGATGAGTTTGAATTGAGTTTGGGTCTTTTATACATTTAGGGCAAGACCTCGAGAGATTGTTTGTCAAGGATTCAAGAGTGGTTTGAGGAGTCCAGAAGTGTCTGAAGAGTGTGCAAAGATAGGGTTTAAGCAAAAAAGTGACTTAGACATCGTATGGAGAAGTTTGAGTGTTGGTGAAAAATAGGGCAACCCGGAGTAGGGCCGTACGGATGGTACGGATCCGTACGGATGGTATGGATCCGTACGGATGGTACGGATCCGTACGGACCATGCAAACTTAGGGCAACCGAAATCATGTTCTGGTGTGGCTTTGGAGAAGCTTGGACAAGAAGTGCAAGGTACGGACATGACTTCCCACCATCGACTGTACGGACGAGAGGCCGTACCAAACTTACCCGAATCGCCCATAATCGAAGATGTGCAAACTTTGGGACTTTCTTCCTTATCCAGAAGAGAAGTCTCATGACGTTGGAGCAAGTGGAGCGTGGGAGGGCGTGACATGGTGTCTTGGTCTGGTCAAAAGGAAAAGAACCTTTAGGACCAAGGCGATATGGTCCATCCAAGCTTCCCTTCCCAGATTTGTTTAGCCAATGAGAGACCATCACCTAAATCACCTTGACCACCACAAGACTCACTCTCATGTCATTTCCAAACTGAGAAGAAGCTTCATGTTTACCCGGCTATTTAAACTCTTCAAGAAGAAGGTTGGCTCATTCATGGCGTCCAGAAGCTGTCTTTGGTTGTTCTCCACACTTCCATGTCCATCCTTGAAGAAAGAAGGTCCTTGGAAGTAAAGGTTATGAAGCGGTCTAGCTAGCCTCTTCAACAAACCAGATCCAAGCGCTTCTCATGGTGACTCAAACATGAAGAAAGGTGGTGTATTTGACATGGTGGGTTCAAGAGCAACTTCCATGGAAGAGGAGGGGTTGGGGTCGACACCAACAGATCATTGTCTAGCCGTGTACTATGGAGGTTCAAGGAACTAACACTAGTTCCTTGGCTGTAAGCGAAATCTCTTTGTCTTGTCTAAATATTGAGCTTGTATGAAGTGGTTGTGATGTTGTGATGTGATTGAAAACCTGAGGAATTGTTCAAAGATTACTAAATAAAATGAAATGTTTTAGAATCTGTCCCAACATGCTTAAAGAGACTTGTTTGGTGTTTGAGAGATGTGATGCTTGCCTCGGTTCTATATTGATAGTATTGGATGCTAGATTAAATCTGATCATGTTAGCTTTCATTGATAGAATCCGTTGTTAAGGTGAAGCAGTGTGTCTTGTTGTTGCCGTAGGTTGATACACTTAGATTCAAGTGTAAGATGTAGTTAAGGCAGAAGTTAAAAATACCTAAATACGTTTTCTTGAATCCAGATAAGATCTTGCTTAGTGTTTAGAGAGGTTGCTTGAAAATATTAGAACTTGATAATGCCTTGTTTAATTTGTTGAAATGCTTGTGAAATTGGTGATCAAACTTGATGATTAGTCAAGGTTTGACCCCAGTGCTATTGTGTCTTATCTTGTCTAGAGTTTGAGTGATGTTTCAGGTTCACAAGAGGTGTTCATAGTCCATCATCAATCTGAGTTCAGGACGAAGACTTTGCCCATTGTTGAAGCAATGGAGAGTTGCTGGTGCTTGTGTGTATGTCTGGTTATCTAAAGCGTAGGTGTAGGTAGTGATGCACTACTGGTTCATGGAGACACACAAGGGAAGGCCATCACCTAAGCTTTGAGGAGGCCGGTGACCTGAAGGTACTGAAGCTGAAGTCAAGAGGGTGGATCAGTTAGTTTAAGAAGCTGTTAGGGTGGTTCGCTCCTGGTCTTGAAGTTCATTGAGGCCCACTTCAATCTTGAACATAGACTCAATTCAAGGTTGAGGTGGGGATTCAAGTGAGCTACCTGGAGATTCTAAGCTCCAGACTTGTTTCCTCCTTACCATTGAAGCGAACAAAGATGAAGCCATCCGGGTTTAGGCTGTGGCGAGCTAGAAAAAGAGAGTGTTCAGAGTACTCTTGGTTGTGTGAAGGAAAAGGCTACTCTATCAATTCGGCTTCTAGTGTGAGGTAGTTGTAGAAGTAGCTGAGGCATTCACCAGCATTCCATCAAGATTTTCAGTTCAGAAGAGGCTGCAATGGTTTAATGTGGTTTAGTGTTGCGGATCAAGAAGCTGTCCATCCAAGCTTGTTGCTTTCAGTCTCAAGCTTTAGGGGGAATGTTGAGAAGCTTCTATGATCCGAGAGTACTTGGTGGTTATTCACGAATAGGAGTCAACCGGATATGTAAGTGTGGTTAAGAATGAAGAAGCAATCTCCAAGGCGGATTCTAATGTTGAGGTGATTGGAGAGAGGCTGAGGCATCTTCATAGTTGCAGGAAGGTGGCGACTCATGAAGAAGAAGCAGCCAAGACTCAGCAAGTGTTTTGTACTCAATGAAGGAGGATCTAGTATGTCTGAGCACTTCCACCTAACAAGAGGGTAGGTGAAAGCGGGAGAGACCAGGATCAGTTTTGAAGAGTAGTACAAGAAGTGTTGGTGATGTGGAAGGGAAGTGATGATCTACCTTGCATCTTACGATGGCCGTGATCCAGAGTCTTTGTGTCCATCAAGATAATCCTAAGACACAAAGACCCATTGGCCAATCTCTAGGCCTATGAATATACTCTTTTTCTCTTATAAGGTTTTGTCCTGAACATGGTTTTCCTTCTAAGGTTTTATTGAAAGGATTCTTCAAGGTTCCAATCTTGACTAAGGATCACTCATATTCAAGCTTGAGGGGAGTGTTAACTTGAAAAAATAAATGGAGCCAAAGATGAGTTTGAATTGAGTTTGGGTCTTTTATACATTTAGGGCAAGACCTCCAGAGATTGTTTGTCAAGGATTCAAGAGTGGTTTGAGGAGTCCAGAAGTGTCTGAAGAGTGTGCAAAGATAGGGTTTAAGCAAAAAAGTGACTTAGACATCGTATGGAGAAGTTTGAGTGTTGGTGAAAAATAGGGCGACCCGGAGTAGGGCCGTACGGATTGTACGGATCCGTACGGACCGTGCAAACTTAGGGCAACCGAAATCATGTTCTGGTGTGGCTTTGGAGAAGCTTGGACAAGAAGTGCAAGGTACGGACATGACTTCCCACCATCGACCGTACGGACGAGAGGCCGTACCAAACTTACCCGAATCGCCCATAATCGAAGATGTGCAAACTTTGGGACTTTCTTCCTTATCCAGAAGAGAAGTCTCATGACGTTGGAGCAAGTGGAGCGTGGGAGGGCGTGACATGGTGTCTTGGTCTGGTCAAAAGGAAAAGCACCTTTAGGACCAAGGCGATCTGGTCCATCCAAGCTTCCCTTCCCAGATTTGTTTAGCCAATGAGAGACCATCACCTAAATCACCTTGACCACCACAAGACTCAATCCTAGGCAAGGAGTTTTCAATCATAGAACACAAATTTAATAAGTAAAGTTATAATTGATATCTATCTATGGCTAAGATCAGAGTCTACAACTTCCGTATGGAAATTCGGAATGACCATCAATCGATGGTATGAAAACGACATCGATCAATGCCTTTCTAAGTCAAGCATTACACGATCAGATACTAAATTCACTTAAAACATCTCCACCCCCACTTCATAATTTACTCTATTTTACTCAAAAATAGTGTGGGAAATGGAGTAATGAGTAAAAGAAATAAAAGCATTACTCCATTTATGGAGTAATATTTTATTTTTGTTCCTCACTCAATTTCCCACTCCATTTTGGAGTAAATTATTGAGTGAGGATGGAGATGCCCTTAGAATTACTAGACTAATCTCTCTATTGTTCTTAGCAACTTAAGCTCAACAGGATTAGTTCGGGTAACGATCCTACTCCCGCAAGTATCAATTATCCTATTATCAGTTTTCTAGTTAGCTACTCAATAACACAAGATATAAGTATAATATTGATGGTAGATCTAATAATCACCCTACCTGTTCTATTGTTTGGCTAATCCGTCAAGAGCATTAATAAACCCTTAATCTAACAAGAGATCTACTCAGACATAGCTAAGCAAGACATATTCATAAACATAAGTTAATGCATAAGATTAGGTATAAAAAACTAGGGTTCCAATTCAAAGCTTGAAAGAAGTCTTGATCTTCTCCCTTAAAACTATTAAAATCTCTAAGCTTTTAAAAGAGCTCACTTTGCATAAAACAGAAGAAACGCGAATATAAATTAGGTAAAACTCGTCCAAGGGCAATCTTATAATTCCTGTGAATTGGGCTTCAAGTCGGGTATTCTGTGAATTGGGCTTCTGCGTGTTGACTGTCGATCGATGATAAGGGTTCGTCGTCGATCGACACAACTCTCGCACATTGCTGATTTTGACCAGCTACGTGATTCCTCTCTCTTTGAGCTCCAGAAAGCCTCATAATATCTATAATGTTCCGAAATGCACCTGGACCTGAAAAGACTCTAAAACACATCCTAAACACACATAACAAACTCCAAATAGGACCTATAACATAGTCTAAAGTGGTAAATATTAGGACCTATCAACTCTTGAAAAGCGATATTTGTCGTCCCCGTGGGAAACATGTCCCGAGTGACCTCCCTTCTGCTCCCAGGATCATTGCCCAAACCGTCTCTAGGTGGAGACCTCTGCAGCTTCTTGGAGCCTCTCTTCCTTCTCTTCCGAGGGCCCTCCACAGAAGAACGCTCTTCACTCTCTTAGCGAAAGAGTCGCCCGCGACTTCTTTTTCTTCTTATTTCTCTGCCCTGCATCTACGAGTTTCGGCCACTCATCAGACACGGTACCCACAAATCTCTGGATAGCCTCCGCGGGAACAGTAGTCGTGATATCAACGGGCTCTGGCCTATTACAACCAGCCAACAAACCAGCTGCAAAACACAACCAAACATCAGATAAACCCGAACGAAATCGCAAAAGAGGTTAGGCACCCAAGCAATGAATAAAACAAACCTATCGATATACGTCCCCGCCACTTCTTAATCCTCTCCTGGGTAATCTCTGACAATCGCTGGTGGGGAAGAAGTGAAACTGACAAAGCAACGTCAAAGAAATCCTTGGGATACTCCTTGGTGTTTGGATGAGAAACTGCAAAACAATTTTTGTAATTATAATTGGGAGAAGTACGAGAAAGAGCATGACCAATCTACCAATCTTAGGATTCCACAACACACAATAACCGGGATTTGGAGGTTCCTCAAACGCGAACTCGTCCGCTTTGACGAAGAAATTGTAAAGCTGCCAGTAATCCATTTTGCTTGGGTGCTCGGTTATCATGCTAAGACCAGCACTCATCTTCACCGAGAACAAACCATTAGATTGAGGTTGTGTCATTTTCAGTTCTTCAAAAACCCAAACCCTGAGCAAAAAATCAGAACCAAGTCTTGAAGATAGGAGATTTGGTTGGAACTTAGAAATCGCCTTCCCTTCCACTCGCGAAGAACTCAAACCGCAGCTCGAGTCATAAAGACCCCAAGCAAGGATGATCATGGCGAGTGGACAACTTATTCCAGGTGGGGTTGATCGTCGTTAACGAAGCTCTTCGAAATTGGATCAGAATCCGGTTTGATCTTGGTTTGGTTAGATAGTCGGGTTGATTCAAACCGGTGTCCAGTTCGCCCTGAGAAGCGAAAACATCGTGGTTTAATACGTGGAAGAATTAGGTGGTTCTCGAGGTCCAATATGCTTTGTAGACCTAACGATGGTGTTCCTTTGGGTCTTGCGCCACTTTTCATCTATAAATATGAACGCCTTCTCTCTCACTTTTTCTTATTTTCCCCTGCGCCTCCTAGCACTTTCTCTCTCTTTCATTACTTCTCTCTCTAGTCTCTTTGAGCTTATTGCAGTAAGTTTGGGTCAATCCTTGCTGAGTTATCCTTTCCGGTAAAACATGCCAGATGTAAGCGAAGAGCCACTGTATCCGATCTGTTATTGTCCTGGTGATGTTCTCGAGCAACAACCGGCTTTGGATCCCAAGAAAATACGCCCTTTCGTGGTGGGGGAACAGGGAGTCCACTTGGTCTACGGTCGATACCGTAAAAAACCCTAAGGGACTGTGGGGCCTCGGACGTTTCTTTCGCCATTCCGAGTAGCAGCCATAGACCGTGAACTCCTCCGGTAGAGTTTCAGTGCATCTACGAATCGTATTTCCCGAAGGATACAAGGCTCTGGTGTTAACTTGAAGAAAGAAATGGAGCCAAAAATGTGTTTGGATTGAGTTTGGGTCTTGAATTTATTTAGGGCAAGACCTCTAGAGATTGTTGTTCAGGGATTTAAGAGTGGTTTGAGGAGTCCAGAAGTGTCGGAAGAGTGTGCAAAGATAGGGTTTACGTCCAGGAGGGACTTAGACATCCATTGGAGAAGTTTGGGTGTGGGGGAAAAAATAGGGCGACCCGGAATAGGACGGTACAGACGGTACGGAACCATACGGACCATGCAAACTTAGGGCGACCCAAATCATGTTCTGATGTGGCATTGGAGAATCTTGGACACGAAGTGCAAAAAAGAGAGTAAGTTACAAACAGGAGGTCCGACCATCGACCGTACGGACGAGAGGTCGTACCAAACTTACCCGGATCGACCAAAATTGAAGGTGTGCAGACTTTGGGACTTTCTTCCTTATATTGAAGAGAAGTCTCATGACCATTGAAGCATGTGGAGCGTGGGAGAGCTGGTAACAGCCTGTCTTGATATGCCGAAAAGGTAAAGCATCTTTAGAACCACGACCACACACGGATCCATATCAGCCATCCATTTTTAATAAGGCGATCTGGTCAATACAAGCTTCCCTTGCCAGATTGCTTTAGCTAATGAGATACCACCACCTAGTTCACCTCGACCAGCCTAAGACTCAATCCTAGGTGTCCATCCTTCAAGCTTTTATCAGCCCTTAGATTCAGGTTTCTGATTTTTAAAGTTGTAAAAGCATATATAAAATCTTGTATGTGTTTTGATTAATGTTAAGCACGTAAGGGGGTTTCCCCCCTTCTTCTTCACGAGTCTCTTATTCTCTCAGTCTCTACAATCCTATCACCATAAAATCTCTAGTCTAAACCGAAAACACTCACCTCCATCAATATCTCTCCCTCGGCCACTACAGGAACATATCTCCCCATTGGGGTTTCCTTCAAACACACAATCAGAGAACTTTGGAAAATATTTTATGGTATCAGAGACAGGTTCATTAGAATTTGGTTCAATATTACGCTAAGCTCAAGACTCACTCTCATGTCATTTCCAAACAGAGAAGAAGCTTCATGTTCAGCCGGCTATTTAACCTCTAGTTCAAGAAGAAGGTTGGCTCATTCATGGCGTCCAGAAGCTGTCTTTGGTTGTTCTCTACATTCCCATGTCCATCCTTGAAGAAAAAAGGTCCTTGTAAGTAAAGGTTATGAAGCGGTCTAGCTATCCTCTTAAACAAACCAGATCCAAGCGCTTCTCATGGTGACTCAAACATGAAAAAGGTGGTGTATTTGACATGGTGGGTTCAAGAGCAAGTTCCATGGAAGAGTAGGGGTTGGGGTCGACACCAGCAGCTCACTGTCTAGCCGTGTGCTATGTAGGTTCAAGGAACTAACACTAGTTTCTTGGCTGTAAGCGAAATCTCTTTCTCTTGTCTAAATCTTGAGCTTGTATGAAGTGGTGGTGATGTTGTGATGTGATTGAAAACCTGAGGAAATTGTTCAAAGATTACTAAATAAAATGAAATGTTTTAGAATCTGTCCCAGCATGCTTAAAGAGTCTTGTTTGGTGTTTGAGAGTTGTGATGCTTGCCTCGGTTCTATATTGATATTATTGGATGCTAGATTAAGTCTGATCATGTTGACTTTCATTGATAGAATCCGTTGTTAAGGTGAAGCAGTGTGTCTTGTTGCTGCCTGAGTTTGATACACTTAGATTCAAGTGTAAGATGTAGTTAAGGCAGAATTTAAAAATGCCTAAATATGTTTTCTTGAATCCTGATAAGATCTTGCTTAGTGTTTAGAGAGGTTGCTTGAAAATATTAGAACTTGATAATGCCTTGTTTAATCTGTTGAAATGCTTGTGAAATTGGTGATCAAACTCGATGATTAGTCAAGGTTTGACACCAATGCTATTGTCTCTTATCTTGTCTGGAGTTTGAATGATGTTTCAGGTTCACAAGAGGTGTTCATAGTCCATCATCAATCTGAGTTCAAGAGGAAAACTGTGCCCCTTGTTGAAGCAATGGAGAGTTGTTGGTGCTAGTGTGTATGGGTGGTTATCCTAAGCGTAGGTGTAGGTAGTGATGCACTACTGGTTCATGGAGACACACAAGGGAAGGTCATCACCTAAGCTTTGAGGAAGCCGGTGACCTGAAGGTACTGAAGCTGAAGTCAAGAGGGTGGATCAGTTAGTTTAAGTGCAGCTATTAGGGTGGTTCGCTCCTGGTCTTGAAGTTCATTGAGCCTTACTTCAAGCTTGAACCTAGACTCAATTCAAGCTTGAGGTGGGGATTCAAGTGACCAACATGGAGATTCTAAACTCCAGACTCGTTTCCTCCTTACCATTGAAGAAAACGAAGATGAAGCCATCCGTGTTTAGGCTGTGGCGAGCTAGATAAGAGAGTGTTCAGAGTACTCTTGGTTGTGTGAAGGAAAAGTCTACTCTATCAATTCAACTTCTAGTGTGAGGTAGTTGAAGAAGTAGTTGGGGCATTCACCAGCATTCCATCAAGATTGTCAGTTCAGAAGAGGCTGCAATGGTTTAATGTGGTTAAGTGATGCGGATCAAGAAGCTGTCCATCCAAGCTTGTTTCTTTCAGTCTCAAGCTTTAGGGGGACTGTTGAGAAGCTTCTATGATCCGAGAGTACTTCGTGGTTATTCACGAATAGGAGTCAACCGGTTATGTAAGTGTGGTTAAGAATGAAGAAGAAATCTCCAAGGCGGATTCTAGTGTTGAGGTGATTAGAGAGAGGCTTAGGCATCTTCATATAGTTCCAGGAAGGTGGCGACTCATGAAGAAGGAGCAGCCAAGACTCAGCAAGTGTTTTGTACTCAATGAAGGAGGATCTAGTATGTCCGAGCACTTCAACCTAACAAGAGGGCATGTGAAAGGGGGAGAGACCAGGATCAGTTCTAAAGAGTAGTACAAGAAGTGTTGGTGATGTGGAAGAGAAGTGATGATCTACCTTGCGTCCTACGATGGCTGTGATCCAGAGTCTTTGTGTCCATCAAGATCCATTGGCCAATCTCTAGGCCTAGGAATCTACTCTTTTTCTCTTACAAGGTTTTGTCCCAAACAGGGTTTTCCTTCTAAGGTTTTAATAAGGGGATTCTTCAAGGTTCCAATCTTGACTAAGGATCACTTATTTTCATGCTTGAGGGGAGTGTTAACTTGAAGAAATAAATGGGGCCAAAGATGAGTTTGAATTGAGTTTGTGTCTTGTATACATTTAGGGCAAGACCTCCAGAGATTGTTTGTCAAGGATTCAAATGTGGTTTGAGGAGTCCATAAGTGTCTGAAGATTGTGCAAAGGAAGGGTTTAAGCCCAAGAGTGACTTAGACATCGTATGGAGAAGTTTGGGGGTTGGTGAAAAATAGGGTGACCCAGAGTAGGACGGTACGGATGGTACGGATCCGTACGGACCGTGCAAACTTAGGGCGACCAAAATCATGTTCTGGTGTGGCTTTGTAGAAGCTTGGACAAGAAGTGAAAAAAATAGTGGAAGGTACGGACATGACTTCCGACTATCGACCGTACGGACCAGAGGCCGTACCAAACTTACCCGGATCACCCATAATCGAAGATGTGCAAACTTAGGGACTTTCTTCCTTATCCAGAAGAGAAGTCTCATGACGTTGAAGCAAGTGGAGCGTGGGAGGGCTGGTGACAGGCTGTCTTGGTCTGGTCAAAAGGAAAAGCACCTTTAGGACCAAGGCGATCTGGTCTATCCAAGCTTCCCTTGCCAGATTTCTTTAGCCAATTCACATAATACCTCGACTTGAAGCCCAAGTCACATGAATTATAAGATTGCTTTTTGACGAGTTTTACCTAATTTACATTAGTGTTTCTTTTTTTTTATGCAAAGGGAGCTGTTTTAAAAGCTAAGAGATTTTAGTAGTTTTAGGGGAGAAGATCAAGACTTCTTTCAAGCTTTGTATTGGAACCCTAGTTTTCTATACCTAATCTTATGCATTATCTTATGTTTATGATTATGATCTACTGAGCTATGTCTGAGTAGATCTCTTGTTAGATTTAGGGTTTATTAATGCTCTTGACGGATTAGCCAAACAATAGAACTGGTAGGGTGATTATTAGATTTATCATCAATATTATACTTATATCTTGTGTTCATGAGTAGCTAACTAGAACACTGATAATAGAATAATTGATACTGCGGGAGTAGGATCATTACAAGAACTAATCCTGTTGAGCTTAAGATGCTAAAAACAATCGAGAAATTAGTCTAGTAATTCTAAGGGAATCTCCATCCCCACTCAATAATTTACTCCAAAATGGAGTGGAAAATTGAGTGATGAACAAAAACAAAATATTACTCCATAAATGGAGTAATGCTTTTATTTTTTACTCATTACTCCATTTCCCACACCATTTTTGAGTAAAATGGATTAAATTATGGAGTGGGGATGGATATGTTCTAAGTGAACTCAGTGAATCTGATTGTGTAATGCTTGACTTAGAAATGCATTGATCGATGTCGTTTTCATACCATCGATTGACGGTCATTCTGAATTTCCATACGAAAGTTGTAGACTCTGATCTTAGCCATAGATATATATCAATTATAACTTTACTTATTAAATTCATGTTCTACGATTGAAAACCCCTTGGCTTCTATCCATTATATTTCACTACCTGAAAACCCTAGATCTAGCTATTTTTCATAATTCCTTACAACCAAATCATTCCTCATTTACTAGTTATCAAAGTTTATTTAATTGCCTAGCATAACGAAGTTGATTATCAAACCTATTGTGTGCCCTCGCTCTCTGTGGATTCAATCCCTAAGTACTAGTACTACAACTGAACCTCTTATTTGAGATAGTAATCAGTAGCTCTATGGTAATTGAGCACGTATTAAGACCTTAGGAGAAAAGGAAAAAAAGGTTGTAGCGGAGTCAGAGGGGGGACGTAACAAAGGCACACCTCTAGACAACGAGCTGAACCTCCCTGTACCAGACAACTCCATTCCTCAGACTACCCAAAGAGCCACAAGAGGTGGCAAAATTGATCTTCCTCGGAAGCCAAAGATCAAACTTTCCGAAAGGGTAGACTTCCACTATACTGGTGACACTCCTCCGATCAAAAATTAGGGGAGATGTGCCAATCTGGTTTGTCAGATCCGAGGTGGGCCGTGGGACCTGCTCGCGATTGACGACCTAATTTTTGCGGACGAGTACCTCGATACAGCACGTGCCTCTGTCTTGTTGAGTGCCTTGTTTTCTCCTTTTCAATATATTATCGTAACATGAGGGTCGCCTGAACTATGGGATCGAGAGGTACGACAGGGCTGTAAAACAGGCGCGAGCTGATCTGAAGAAGTTCGAGAAGTTGGTTGCGGCTAGAGATGCGACCATCTTCATGAAGAACATGGAGCTCGAGGAGGCTGTGAAAAGTAAGGACCACAATTTTTCTCGGGGAAAGACAAACATGCAGAAAGCTATTGAACTCGAGGCAGAACTTGGTGTTGTCTGGGCTAAAACAGCCTAACTTGAGCAGATGAAGGCCAACTGGATGCTCGAGAAGGATGACTTGGCCGAGGGAATGGCCAAGGATATCAATCGTCTGAAGAGGTCTCGGAGTTACGAAGTTACGCAGAAGCGTATCAGGGTCAAACTAGGCATGACTGCTAAAAGCAATCTCCATTTTGTCTGGATACGTGAGGATGAAACCCGCCGGGCTGCCTATGTGACATGGTGTATTTTATTGTTCTAGCAGAGTATAAATATCCTAAACAATTAACTATCAAATTAACCCTAATCTTAACACACAATTAATATTCTTGCCAAGAGTGATCAGGTGTAGTACTTAGGGATCAAATTCACAGAGAGCAATGACACACAATAAATTTCTTATTTCTAAAGAATAAGCTAGGTGAATATATATATATATATATATATATATATATATATATATATATATTATATATTATATAAGTGGTGAACGATTAATTACGGAAATATTCCTATCAAGGAGTAGGGATGCAATATGGAAATATTCTAATAATGGAAATTTGGAAATATACTAATAATGCAAATATGCTAATAAGTTAACTAGATGTAAATGTAAATATGTTAGATCTACAGTGTAATTTCAAATGGATTATAGGGAATATGAAGCACATAAATGTAAATATTCTAGAAGACAAATATTAACTATTCTGACCCTTTTAACTCCAACTCTCGTATGTGAGCAAAAGGAAAGACCATCGGTCGACGCCAAGATTGTGTCGTCGATCGACGACAGTCTTGTACTTCGACTCCTCAAATGGTTAGCTATGGATTCTTCTCCTCTAAATGCTCCAAAAGCTCCAAGTATCTCCATATATCTCCAAAACGTTCTTGGACCAGTAAATACTCCAAAACATAGCCTAGACACACATAATAGACCCTAAATAGAGCCTATAACATGGCCTAAAACTGGTAATAAATAGGCTATATCAACTCCCCCACATTCAACTTTTTGCTTGTCTTCAAGCAAACCAAGCCTGTGAAAGAGGTTTTGAAAAGCTCAGACTCACATAATGTCTAAGTATAACTGTCACCCTACTTTGTTGCAACCACATCCTATCAAGTCAAACACAGAGAAACTTTATATACCGTATCCTAGTACAACAACTAAATTCATTTAACCAACAACTTAGCAAATACTAGTCTGACTCACCACTTTACTGATTTTATTTCTTTGCATAAAATAAAAGTGTCGACTTTCTATTGGGAATATAAATCAAAGGACACATGAACTCTTACCTTTGCAAGTATCTGAAAAACCAGACACAAAGTCTTCTCTGATTCCTTTCTTCCTTCTTTTCTCTCTAAATCTTTTTAGATCTCAAACATAATAGACAATGATGCTGATACGGTCCATCTTGTCATCTCATTTTTTATTTCTTCTTCTTTTCTTTTCTTTTCTTTTTTTTCTTTTGCTTTTTGGGAAAAGTTATAGGTGAATAGTGGGGTCAACCTACCCCTCGCTTTCAAAAATGTGTGATTGTTCCTCCTAATCAGAATAATGAGCTCATCGCTAATGTACCTACCCCTCTGCATCTCGGGAAGTCATCTCAATCTTTTAAGCTTTTAGGTAGACGCTGAAGAGTGAGAGAAGGGAATCAAAGGTGCAATGACTTGTACCTACAGACTTGCAGAAGGAATCTGATCCAGTGTATACCAAGCCCTAAAGCAAGCAAATAATGTTAGGATTAGTGTTAGAAATCAGCTTATGTTCCTTCAAACTTTCTAAGCAAGTGTGATATAATGGTAGGAGGATCCACTTTGGTATCTCTAGTAATCTCTGCAGACAATCTTCTAAGAATGGTGCTAAAGTGTGGTTAGTCAATAAAGTTCTTGATCATAGTCTCCTTGACTCAATAAAACTTTTTGAAAAACTTATATATATATATATATATATATATTAAATAAAGTTCAAAATAAATTAAATAGCATTAGCGAATCTCCCCCAGACTTAAATTACATTGTCCCCAATATAATATGTCCCGGATTGGTTAGGAAAAATTAAATCATAAGTAAATAGCTTAAGTAGAAAATTCGATACCTTTCTTTGTAAGCGAGTGTCGATCGATGGTAGGCGTGAGGGGTCGATCAGTGGTTGTGATCCATTGTCGACTAATGGTGCCTTTATAATTTCTATCGATGGTGGACTCAACCAGTCTACAAAACAAAGTAAAACTCGAAATAAATAGTAGTATAAGTAAAAACGAAATAAAGACTTACTAAACAGTGGATTGCCTCCCACTCAGCGCTTGGTTATAGTCTTAAGCTCGACGTTGTGAACTCTCTGACTAGTATGGAGGTGGATCAAAACTTGGAAAACAAGTGTCTACATCTTCATTGCTCTTCTGAAACCATGTACCAATGAAGCTCCTCATTGCCTCTCCTCCTCTGGTTTTCTCATTTCTTATAACCGCTCTGGCAACCTCCATTGAATGCATTCCCCTTTGTAGGTTCTCAATACTGCGCTGTAGAATTCTAAGTCTGACAGCTGTAGTCTCTGAGATATCCTCCAATTGCTGAGAAATATCTTCCTTTATCAGGCTCTGAGAAAAAGAAATCTTATCAAACCTATCTTCCAATTTTATTTTTGTTGTGGTCTTCTGTCTGTTGGCTTCAGTGTCGATCGATGGTTTGATTTTGCCATCATTCGATGCCAGTCCGTTTGCCCCAATCGCATGCTGTCTCTGAACAGTATCCAAATATTGCTTCATCTCATCCATGCGTGTAGTCAAACCGGTGAGGCAGTTGTCTATAGGATAGTAGACATCATCCAACCTCTTGTAGAAATTATCCAGTGACATCTCTTGAGCTTTGTAGATCCCATGCACAATATCATCAATCTCTGCTCTGCTGTATGTCCTTTGATTTCTTCATAGACATAGCAATCTTTGCTGCATGTTCTGGTAAACATATGTAGCTCCGCTCAAACAAATTATCTCTCTTTAGAACTGCTCTGATATCTTCAGCTTGCACATTCACTACTCTTCCGTTTGTAGCTCGTGCATTACCATTCTCATCTCTGTAGATGCCATACTCATCTTTCTTTTCTGAATGGAAAAGTCTTTTGCCCTTAGCATCAAAAGCTCTCGTACCTTGCTAGAAACGCCAGTCGATCGATGATGGTTTGTTCCACTTAATCGATTGTGGACTTCTTGAATTATATGCATTGGAAGGATGAAGTTTGTGTACCTCCGGAAAGGTGATGTCTATCGATGCACGATGAATGTTGTCGATCGATCTAGGATGCTTGGAAGTGTATGAAAAATTATGGATCGTCTCGTTCTTCTCAATGTCGATCGACACTGTACGATGTGCGTCGATCGATGGCTGCTGTTGTTGTCCAAATGAATTACCCGATCCATTAGTCATAATAAGGGCATCTGCTACATCCTTCTTAGATATATGTAGGATTCTCCCATAAAGATCCCTTGCACGTCCCTCTAGGTCTCTGAAAATTCCGAACTCATATGGTCTAAGACGACCAATATTAGTATCTTCTGATCCAAGTTTGTGTTCTGGTTCGCGTCTGGTTTCGTTCGATGGCTAGGAGATGCCGTCGATCGATGCTTGATTATCCACGGTCGCGTTCATCACACAGCCAGCGTCTTTTGATGCTAGGCCGTGATATTCAATCAGCTCTTCGTCTCTGTAATCTTCATTGTATCCTTCATAAGCTTCACTGTATCCTCAGCATGTCGTCCGTGTGTCGATCGATGGTGTATGGTGACCATTGATTGATGCTCGATTATCAGATTATTGCCCGAAAAGGTTTCCGGCTCCATTAGCCATGGCAATTATATTTGCTACATCTTCCCCCGTGACATTTAGTAGTCTACCATCCATTGTTCTTGCGTGACCGTCTGGATCTCTCATGATACCGAACTCATCTGGTTGTAGATAGCCATATTCCTTCTCGCGTTCTGCAGTTGAATCTAGTTCGGACTCTGCTGCATTATCAGTATCGATCGATGGTGTAAGGTTACCGTTGATTGATATCGATTTGCCGAGTCGATGGGATGTGATAAACACCATCCTCTTCCATAAAAATACCATGGTACTTGATCATCTCTTCTTCTCTGTAATCTTCATCGTGCTCGAGGTAGGCTGGGTTGTAACCACCATCTCCGTGGCAGTTTTTGATCAGTTTTGGAGTTTGGTCGATCGATAACGAAGGGTGGGTGTCGACCGATTGCTGAAATGCAAGAGCGTCGATCAATTTTCTGGCTGGGTATTGATTGATGCTTCATATTTCGACTCTTCATTATACTCATAATCGCAAAAAGCGTCTCGCCACAAGTTCTGCATCATTACACAATTCAATCAGAGTAGCCTTGCTCTTATTCTTGATAGGTTCATAGAAAATATTTTGAGCAATAATTAGAGATAGATACAACTTTTTAAATTCCATATCGCAGATAGCTCCCACAGTAGTAATGAATGCTCTTCCAAGTAGTACTGAAGAGTTCCAACCTATCATGATGGCCATCACGTGGAAGTCTACTGGGACTAGGGTAATGTTAATCTGTATTGGAACATCTTTTACCATCCCTCTTGAGTTCACTTTTGAGCAGTCTACAAATGTGAAAGAATCATTGAAGGGTTCCACTTTTAGGTTCAGCTTCTCTGCCATAGTTTTTGACATAATGCTCACTGATGATCCAGTATCACAGAGGCATTGGGGAATTTGTTGCCCTTGATGAAGCATGGAACCACGAATTTCCAAGGATCACTTATCTTCTTCAGACAAGTCCTCTGTTTCTTCTTCTCTCTGAGATGATTGAACATGATTTCTATATCATCGTATGTCTCCCTTGTTTCCCTAAAAAACATCCACAACATGTGAGTATAATAAGCTACGTTAAAAGGAGTATCTGAGGGAATTTTGATAACTCTTTTTGTAAAGCTTCCCATCCCTTTTTCATTGGCTTCTTTGCGTTGATGTTTGGGAATCTTTTGCTTCCTCTTGGAGTGTCCCTCATCTTTTTTATCAAGATCCATAGCTTCAGATGTGTCAGTACTCTGTTCTGAAACCGTGATGGTTGGACGCACAATCGAATTTGCATTGATGCTTGGCAGTCTAACCGGCATTCTCATATGTCGATCGATGCGCAGGTCGCATAGTCGATCGATACTTCTATCTCTCTGTCGGTCGATTGTCTCGTGTCCGTGTCGATCAATGTTAGTCGATTCACATGAAGCTACTAATACTGCAGGAATCATCGTCGATCGATCCTCATTGCTTGGTGTAGATCGACATCAATGCGAACTTCTGAATGATATTGAACTTTCAACACAAAAATCTCCTTCTTGGAGCTTTTCCCTCTTAACTTCCTGCCAAAAAATCATCATCAATCAATGCATAGACGTGGTGCTTATGTCCAGCCTCTATTTTCTCCTTGATCTTTTTCCTGCTGCATTACGCAAATGACTGTCGAGGTCATGCAGGTCTCCATTCTCATCTCGGTCTCCATTCTAATCCCGAATCAATATTAAAGTTGCAACGATCTGAAATCGTTTGTTTTTATCGATCGATATGGGTAAGTTGCTGTCGATCGTTGCTATGTGATCATGTCGGTCGATTCTCGACTTCTGATATCGGTCGATGATGTCCGTAAAGAAGTATCGGTCGACGCGGTATAGGTGTTGTCGATCGATGCTTTTCGTCTTTCTTTGTGGATCGTACGTTCGAGTTTGTCGGGGTCAGAGAATAGCAGTTCTTGTCCTTTATTTCTCCTGGTATGTCTTTGCATGCACCTGAAAACAAAGGAAAATAAAAATTAGTAACTTAAAAGTAGTAACAAACCTATACTAAATCCTATAAATTAAATCTAATGGCGATCAATGCTCCCCGGCAACGACGCCAAATTTGACTTGGTGTGTTTTATTGTTCTAGAAGAGTATAAATATCCTAAACAATTAATTGTCAAATTAACCCTAATCTTAAGACACAATTAATACTCTTGCAAAGAGAGATCAAGTGTACTACTTAGGGACCGAATCCACAGAGAGCAATGGTACACAATAGATTTCTTATTTCTAAAGACTAAGGTAGGTGAATATATAAGAGAAATTCGGCCAAAAAAGCACGAACTTTACACGAATTGCCAAAAGAAACCTGTACTCGAACCTGGCCAAAAGAAACCTGTACTTTTGTTGACTTTGTTAGTTTATTAAGCAACTTAGCATTGACTGACCATATTAACACACCGTGAATTCACAGTTAAAACAGCGTTAAATGTTGGCGTTAAGTGAAACGACGTCGTTTTCAAATGAGATAAAACGACGTCGTTTTACATGATTTGAAAATAAAAACAAGTAAACCCTAGAGCTCGAACTCGGGTTGGTCGGGTCAAAGGGGCAAGGTACTTTACCACTGTGCTAGTGACACTTTCAATGTAGTTACTAACACATTTAATTTTATTTGGTACTGACTGAATATAAAAAAAATTCTCTAAAAACTAAAAAAGATTTTTTAAATTCCAAAATACAAAAATTTCAAGAAAAAATTAATATTAAAATTAAATTATAAATATTTTTTTTGTTAAAAAGGAAAAAAATTCCATTTTTTTTTTAAAATATTTTTATTAAGCATTTTAATTTAATTTTAACATGTGGGTATCTTTTATGTGTGTGGAATTAATTTTAAATTTTAGCAATTCTTTTTAAAAAATGAAAATTTTGGAAGATTTTTGATTTTTTAAAGAAAATAAAATTTTAAAATATTTATTTCAAGCATTTTAATTTAATTTTAATATTTAGATATCTTTTTATGTTTGTACAATTAATTTCAATTTTTTGCAATTGAAGAAAATTTTGTGAATTTTGGAAGATGCTTGATTTTTCTAAATAAATAAAAAAATTTAATTTCAAAATTAATTTTATAAAAAGTTTCTTTATATTTTCAATTTTTTTGAAATTTTAAAGATCTTGTCAAGTTTTTCGAGATTTTTTTCTATTCAACCTGTACCAAACAAAATTAAATGTGTTAACAAATACATTTAAAGTGCCACTAGCACCGTGGTAAAGTACCTTGCCATTTGACATGACCGACCCGAGTTCGAATCCAGGGATTTACTTGTTTTTATTTCCAAAAATCATGTAAAACGACGTCTTTTCATCTTATTTGAAAACGATGTCGTTTTACTTAACGCCAACGTTTAACGCTGTCAAATTTTTCTGTTAAAGTTACTGACGGCGTGCTAAATTGGCAAGTCAACGAAAACATCATTAATTAATTCTGAAGTCAATAAAAGTTTTGTGTTTTTTTGGTCAGCCCAAAAGTTCATATTTATTTTGGCAATTCGTGCAAAGTTGATATTTTTTGGCCGAATTCTCGAATATATAAATAAATGGCGAGCGATTAATTAAGGAAATATTCCTAATCAAGAAGTATGGATGCAATATGGAAATATTCTAATAATGTAAATATGGAAATGTTCTAACAAAATAACTAGATGTAAATGTAAATATGCTAGATTTAGGATTTCAACCTAATGTATTATAGGGAATAGGAAGCACATAAATGTAAATATTCTAGAACTCAAATATTAACTAATCTGACCCTTTTAACTCCAACTCTCGTTGCGAGGAAAAGATTAGACCATCGAACGATGGCTAAGGCCTGTGTTGATCGACGGTGAAATCGAAAGGAATTTTGAACTAGATTTGATAAGTCCACCAGACTTATTAGACCAGCTTTTGCATGCGTCTAACAGCCTTGTTCTATGGAGTGTATTCAGGCACAGAACCTCCTATTGTAGTCGTCCATGTCCTACTTCAAGATCATAGTTAGCTACTCTAAAATGCAAGCATGAAACACAACTCAATTGATGGCTTTTTAAATTGACCTAGCAATCCTACTCTTGTGCTAATCTATGATTGCTATCATTCAACTCTAAATCTAGTTGATAACAACTGAGACATAATTAAAGAAAGAACAATAGTCTCAATATAATGAATAGATAAAATATTGGGTTCCTGCAAATCTCCCTAAGGAGTTATGAATCTTCTCCTCCAAAAACTCTAACACTATAGATAGAATAAATCTTGGTTCCTAAACTCTGCACTTCATGCACCTCTTGGCTCAATACATAAATATAAAAAATCTAAAACTCAGGTCAAAACTCGTCTAGGGTATTTTCGTCATTTTTCTCTAATCTTGGGCTTTGAATGGCTGTCTGCGATATGGACGTCTATTCATGGCAAGTGTGCATTGTCGATCGACCTTGGTCTTTTAACATCGGTCGACGCCTAGGTTGTGTCGTCGATCGACGATAGTCCTGTACTTTGACTCCTCAAATCGTCGGCTACGGATTCTTCTCCTCAAAATGCTCCAAAAGCTCCAAGTATCTCCATATATCTCCAAATTTTTCCTGGACCTGTAAATACTCCATAACATAGCCTAGACACACATAATAGACCCTAAATAGAGCATATAAGATGGCATAAACTGGTAAAAAATAGGCTATATCACTATGACAGCAGACGTCAACATCTACCAGGCTTTGGGGAAGACGAAATGTTTGGAAAAGATCAGAGAATGGGGTGGTGCACATCACTCAGGAGGTCGTCAACATCTTCGCGGGTAGGGAGGTTATGTATGAGAGAGAGGCGAATGATATTGAGATAAGTAAGATCCCAGAGGAGGATCTATCTCTATCTCCACTCAGAATGTTGTCGCACTTCGTGGACACATGTCTCTTTTCCGGTCTCGACCAATTCGGGTCAAATGCTCGTCTTATTCGACCCTTCAGATGCAGCCAATCTTCAATCTCCGAGCGCCCCGCCCTGGAATTTTGGCGCGAGAGATGGTCCTGCTCATAATCCAGCTGATTCGTCAGAAGTCGTGGAAGACCCGGTGGTGGAGAGTGAGTCGCATATTCCTCTGAGACCCAAGCCAGTGAAGTTCTGAGAGGGCCGGAAGGAGGATCATATGGGCAGACCAACGTCGAGGAAAGGGAGTCTGGCGATGAAGATCAAGGCCTAGATGTGGAGACGGTAACTAGGAATCCAAGTTGTATTTTTATATAGGGCTGTGTGCCCTTGTTGTTGAAATGTTCTCAAGCCTTTCTTCTCTTTAATATTACTTCCCTATTTTCTTTTATTCGTTGCTTACGAAGTAATTTGGTAAGTCATTAACCGGTAGATTTTGACTTAGAAATTAGCAAAGTATATGAATTCAATTGTTAGTCGACTTCGGTGTAAATCGACTATTGTCATGTCTGAACTTTAGGAATTATCGAAGTAAGTTATTTAGAAAAATTTCATTGGGATTGGTTTCACTAGTTAGTCGGGAGTTGATAGGTCCCAGTAATTATCACTTTTAGACCATGTTATAGATCCTATTTGGAGTATGTTATGGTGATTAGGATGTGTTTTAGAGTCTTTTAAGGTCCATGTACATTTTGGAGTATTGTAGAGTTTATGATGCTTTCTAGAGCTCAAAGAGACAGGAACCACGTAGCTGGTAAAATTCAGCAGAGTACGAGTTGAGACAGAGTATTATATCGGTCGACGATGCATTCTTGTCATCGATCGATGGTAGACGCGCAGAAGTCTAACTCACAAAGAAGCAGACTTGAAGCCCAAGTCACAAAAATTACAAGATTGTCCATAAACGTGTTTTACCTAGTTTAAGTGGTCTTTGCTAGTGTTTTATGCAGAAGATGACTTTTTGCAAAATTTCATACTTTTCATAGAAAACTTAGTAGTTTAGGGTTTCGGGGGAGAAGATCAAGACTTCTTCTAGCTCTGTATTGGATCCCCACTTTCTATCTATATTCTTTATCTTATGTATTATTTTATGTTTATGATTATGTTCTGCTTAACTATATCTGAGTAGTCACCTTCTTAAATTTAGGGTTTACCATAGGTTTTGATGATTTATCCAAACAATAGAATTTTAAGGGTGATTATTAGATCTATCATCGAATTTGTACTTATTGCTTGTGTTCTTGATTAGCTACCTAGAACCATGATATTAGGATATTGAGAATTGTGTGATTGCATGATCAATACTTGAAATATCTCTGATGAGCTTAAGTTACTAGGGATAATCAAGAGAATGGTCTAGTGATTTTAAGTGAACCAATCTAATCTGATCGTTTAATGCTTAACTAAGAAAGCCATCAATCGATGCCATTTGCATACCATCAATCGATGGTCATTCTGAGTTTGCACACAATAATTTTAGACTCTGAACTCAGCCATATGATAGATATAGCTTATAATATCTTTACTAATTTAATTCATGTTCTTTAATTGAAAACCCCTTGGCTTCTATCCATTATAATTCACTACCTAAAAATCCTAGATCTAGCTATTTTCTTTAATTGCGTACGACCAACTTTTTTCTTATTTACTGGTTATTAAAGTTTATTTAACTGCCTAGCATAACAAAGTTGATTATCAAATATATTGTGTACCCTCGCTCTCTATGGATTCCATCCCTAAGTACTACAGCTGAATCTCTTATTTGAGAGAGTAATAAATAGCTCTAGGATAATTTGAGCACGTATCAAATTTGGCGTCGTTGTCGGAGAGAAATGATTGCCATGAGATTTGATTTGCAAGTTTTGTCTAGGTTTTCTTTTCTTTTTAGTTTACTCACAAAAAAAAATTCTTTTAGGTGTATGCGAGTACCAGAAGCAACTAGGAAAAATACCTAATTTTCTCAGACCCAATAGCCATCAAACATAGCATCCACAAGGAGAAGCGAAAAACATCGATCAATGCCAACACTTCTTCGTCAATCGACACTCATCTGCCAAATTCAATCAACACCAAAACTGAGATATCGATCGACGGTGATTCCTAAGCACAGATGGTTGCTATATTGATCATGACTAGGAATGAGATATGGGACCGGTATGACCTCGATGTCATCTGCGTAATTCAACAAGTCAGAGAATTGATGAACATGGGATTATAATCCCTGAAACAGAAGCAGTTGCTGAAGAAGTTGCTGTAGCTCAAGTTGGAGTTGAGGCCTCCAAAAAGTTGTTGCACAGACACAATTTCATGGTCTTTCTCATGAGCATATTATGGATCATTTGGAGCGATTCAGGGATCTTGTGTCTGCCATTAAGGCTAATGGAGTATCTCTGGACTACCTTCTATGCAAGCTCTTCAAGTATTCACTTGCTAAAGATGCTTCGTACTGGCTTAACAAGCTAGCACTAGGATCTGTTAGATATTGGACATACATCAAATATGCCTTCTTCTGTAATTTCTTTGATGATACATTCACACAAGAGCCTAGGAAGTCTTTCAGAAACTCCTTGATCAGATTCAAATCCTACCAAAGAGATTGTCCACACCATGGATTCAATTAAGTCCAACTTCTCATCACTTTCTTCAGAGGTATTGATATGTCATGCCAAATGGTTTTAGAAACAACCAGTGAGGGAAACTTCTGCACTAGGAGTCCAAAAGAGGCTACCAGATTGACAGAGAATTTGGCAGCTAGCAACAATACCAAGAACAATGATCATAAGATGAAGAAAACAGGCCTTACAGTGACGAAGGATCAGTTGGAAGAAGTAAAATCCAAGTTGGACAGTGTTTAGAGGTTTCTAAAGAATCAGGTTTGCTTTGCAGAAGGTGTAGAAGCTATAGGATCTGACAATGAGAAAGGTGCAGAAGAGGATGTGAACTTTGTTGGCTGAAATGGATCCCAGAGATATGGGAAACAGTGCAACAGAAACTCTTTTGGCACTGGTCATAAGAGTACCTACAACCAAGGATCACAGCAGCAGAGACCTACAACAACAACATAACCTATGCAGCCTCCTATTATTAGAACACCCCATTAGATACCCGGGAGAACAAGATTGCATCCATGATTGACAAAGTTCTGGCGAGACAGCAGAACATGACAGTGGATTTCAAAGGAAAGATTGATGCTGTCTATGTCAACCTCAAAACTAAATTAGAAGCTCTCAACACCCATATGAAGAAGCTAGAGAATCAAGTTGTTCAGACCAGTGAAGCTGTGAGCAGACAAGATACCTGGACATAAGCACCACGTTAGTGCCATCATAGATGATAATTTTTGGCAAGTAGTGGAATAAGTTAAGCACAAGGAGGAAGAAACTCGTGAGAGTCCCCTGCACAAACCATTGATTGACATCCGGAATTAACCATTGATTGACATCCGAAATTAACCATCGATCAATGGTACCTGAAGAGTCTGTGGGATCGTGTGAAGAGATGGACATCGACCAACAACTAGACCCTACATTCGTTCAAATGTCATTCGAGACAAAGTATTTTTGATTGCCAATCATAGACGTGACTCTTTTATATGTTAATAGGCATGCGAAACCCACCCTACCCAAGCCCATACAGACAGATGAACTAGTCCCTACAATAATTGAGGAAGCTATGGATGGACATTCTAGAGGAAAGAAGAAGGTACCTAAGCATCTTAGAAGGGAAGCTAATGAGTAAGAGATGGATAGCTTTTCTAAGATAGTCCTCAGAATACCTTTAGAAACCCCATTCGAGGAAGCTTATTACACTCAAATATTGTAGATGTTCCTCAGAGAAACCAAGGAGACTGATAAGGACATTGAAAGAATGTTCAATCATCTAAGGAAGAAGATAAAGTAGAGGGTCAAGTTGAAGAAGAGAAGCGACTCTGGGAGTTTGTGGTTCCTTGCAACATCAAGGGACATGACTACCCTCATGCACTTTGCGACAGCATTTCTTAAGTAAACATTATGCCAAAAACCATGGCAGAAGTGCTAAGCTTAAAAGTGGAGCCTTCTAGTGATTCATTCACTTTTGTAGATTACTCTTAGGATAATTCAATAGGTGTAGTCAAAGACCTCCAAGTGCTAATCGGCGATGCCCTAATTCATGTAGACTTTCATTTCTTGAGCGTCCAAATGGAGCAAAATTCGTCACTGCTACGTGGAAGAGCTTTAATGGCCACGGTAGGAGCAGTATGCGACATGAAGACAAATATGTTGTATATATCTCTTATTGATCAAAATAACTACTATGAGCATGTTCCAACTAGAACCTAGACTGCTTTCATTGATTCAGTCCATGAACTAGGACTTGTTGCCATGTGTTTCTGCAATTTTGAGCAAAAGAATGACCCAGACGATTGAGCACCAATCTATACCCAGTCCAAGACATCGGTCGACAATTCCAACCAACAATTGATCGATACTCACCATTTGACATTGATCGATGACAACCCTGATCTAGGGCATGATACGGCTAACCCGCATTATAACGAATCTTATATAGAAGCGGAAACAATCAAGTATCGTGCTCTTGCACTAGAGGAAGCTGTAGATTTCAGAGGATCCGATGAAACCTGGATTGCGACATCGATCGACGATGGACATATACCATCAATCGATGCTAGTCTGGCAGAAGAGTACGAATCCTATAAGGATCCAGCTAGGAGAATATTTTGTTTGGAAACCACAGATGAGTACAAAGTTTATAGAGATGAAGATGGCAATGCACGAGAAATAGGTAGCAAAATCATAAATGTGTCAAAGGAGGACATGAGAAAGGTTTTCCAAAGAGCATAAATGGTTGGTTATATTCATCTGCGTTTACCAGCTGAGAATTTTGAGGAGACCAAGCCATCAGCTGACTACTACACTATAGCATAAGTAGATGACATGGTACATATCATTTATAGAGCCGAGGAGATGTTGATAGATGATTACCACAACAGGATTGATGATATCTATTACGCATTGAACAACAGTAGTAGCTGGTTAACTACGTGCATGGAGGAGATGAAGCAAAAGATAGACTCTCCTCTTCAGATGGTTTAGAAACAACAACATAAAGAAGCTAACGAAGGATAATCGACCAACGGACGATTCTGACCATCAATCGACGCTATCCGCGGACCATTCTGACCAAGACTGGTATTCAAGAAGAAGCTAGAAGATAAAATTGATGGATTTTATGCATCTCAAGACATGATGATGGAAGATGTCTCCATGAGATTGGATGACATATCCATACCCATAGATAGCATGATCATTTGGTTACACAAATGTGTTGATCGCCTTGAGGAAAGTATGAGTCAAGTTGAGCTCATAAAAGAAAGACAGAGAACTAGAGGTGAAGAAGCCATAAGATGCTTAGTTGGTACCTAGTTCCAGATGAGCAAAGAGGATGTGGACACTTGTTTTCTAACAAGTGAAAATGTACCCCCATCTTAGTCCAAACAGTCTAAACGTAAAGCTGAATACTATAACCAAGCACTGAGTGGGAGACAACCCAATATTAGGTATGTTTTAAATTTATTTTATTTTCTTGATTACAAATTTCCTATTTTTCTTTATTTGCAGTAAGAAAAAGGAAGATCGAGAAACCCAATCGGTCGACGATGGAGAACAACCATCGGTTGACATCATAACATTACCATCGTTTGACACTCGTAACAGAGTTTGGTATTTCTCACTATCCTCGTTACTTTTACTTATGTTTTAATTTTCCCACCTAACCAAGATGAAATAACACTGGGGACAATGTTATTTAAGTTTAGGGGAGGTTTACTGATATTTCTTTCTATTTTGGAGTTTTATTATTACGTGTTTTATTGAGTTTTATTGAGTCAAGAAGGGGATTATGATCAGATTTAAATTTTTACTTACTATCTAACCATTCTATGGTATCATTCTAGATTTGTTGATTGCAGAGAGTACTAGAGATACAAAAGTGGATCAAGTTGCCAGTATATCACACTTGCTTAGAAGTTTGAAGGAACCGAAGCTAACCTCCAACTTAATTTGACTTATTTGCTTGCTTTGGAGTTTGACATACATTGGATCAGTTTCTTTTTGCAAGTCTGGAAGGTAACAGTTTGTGTGCTTCTGATTCCTTTCTCTCTCTCTCTCTCTCTCTCTCTCTCTCCTCTCTCTCTCTCTCTCTCTCTCTCTCTGGCATCTATAAAAATAAAAGATTGAGATGATTTCATGAAAGATGCACAAGGGTAGGCTTGAGACCCATTATTATAATTCAAAAAGGTTTTATCACACACTATGGAAGCGAGGGGTAGGTAAATTATCCGTGACCCCATTATTCACCTACACTTTGTCAAAAAAAGGAGAAAATTAAAAGAAAGATGAACAAAATAGAGAGTATCAACATCATTGATTCATTGGACTTATAAAAAATAATAATATAAAGAGATTCAGAGAAGGGAGAAAGAGGGAAGAAAGGGATCAGAGAAGACTGCATGTGTGTTCAGATACTTGCAGGGGTAAGAGTCCATGTGTCCTCTGATCGATATTCCCAAGGTAAAGCCTGAACTTTTATTTTATGCAAGAAATGATGTTAGTAGAGGGGTGAGTCAAGCTAGTATTTGCTAAGTTGTTGGTAGAATAGATTTAGAGGAAATACTAGGATAATGTATATAAAGTTTCTCTAAGATTTCACTTGTTTGATGTGCTTGCAACATAGTAAAGGTGATAATGATAAGCTAGAGATTTTGTAGGTCCCTGGTTTTCAAACCTCTTCCACAAGTTTACCCTTGTTTCACTTGAGGACAAGCAAAAGGTTAAATCTGGGAGAACTGATAGGTCCCAGTATTTACCACTTTTAGACCACGTTATAGGCCATATTTGTAGTCTATTATATGTGTCTAGGATGTGTTTTACAGTCTTTTTAGATCCAGGAACTTTTTGGAGAATTGGAGAGATTATGAGGCTTTTTGGAGCTTATAGAGAGAAGAATCCCGTAGCTGGTCAAATTCAGAAAAGTACGAGTCGAGACAAAGTATTGCATCGATCAACGGTCGATGCGCAGAAGCCCAACTCACAAAGTAGCCGACTTGAAGCCCAAATCATAAATTACAAGATTGCCCCTGGACGTCTTTTGCCTGTTTAAATGGTCTTTGCTAGTGGTTTATGCGGAAGAATACTTTTTGCAAGCATACATACTTTTCATAACAAACATAGTAGTTTAGGGTTTTGGGAGAGAAGATCAAGATTTCTTCAAGCTTTGTATTGGAACCCCACTTTCTATCCATATTGTTTATCTTATGCATTATTTCATGTTTATGATTATGTTCTTAGTTATGTCTGAGTAGTCACCTTCTTAGATTTAGGGTTTATTAAATTTTTTGATGAATTAGCCAAACAGTAGAATTGTTAGGGTGATTATTAGATCTATCATAACTTATTGCTTGTGTTCTTGATTAGCTACGTAGAACCATGATATTAGGATATTGAGAATTGTGTGATTGCATGATAAATATTTGAAATATCTCTGATGATCTTAAGTTAATAGGGACAATTGAGAGAATGGTCTAGTTATTCTAAGCGAACCAGTCAAATCTGATCATTTTTTGCTTTACTAAGAAAACCATCAATCGATATCGTCTGCATACCATTGATCGATGGTCATTCTGAGTTTGCATTTGAAAGTTGTAAACTCTGAGTTTAGCCATAGGATAGATATTACTTATAATATCATTAATAACTGAATTCTTATTTATGGCCTCCTTGGTCGATCTCTCCTTGCTCCGGTTCGAGGAAGCGTTCGTTGGCTGACCTGGAACTCGTCAAGCCTCTGATGGATCTACTCTAAACCTGCATTGATAAGTTTAGCCATTTGAATCTCTCATTTGCAAGTTAGATAAACCAACAACATAATTTCCCGAACGTTCTCTTTCTCCTTCACTTTCCATGGTTTTCCTGAAAAAACCCAACACAAAAGTTAATAGATAAAATTCTTCACACTTTCAAGTGTTTAATCTCACCCACTATAGTGTTTTTCTCGGAACTTTAGTGGTCACTCAACATTCTTTTTTTCAATATTCTAAGAGAACAAATCAAAGTAACCCAATGGAATCTCCAAGCAACAAGGGATGGACTCAAGATAGAAAGATAAGAGATTTGGTTTTGAAATCTGTTTTAACCACTCCTCGGCCAGCTGGATTTCTCCTTGGCCAGAAGGCTTTCTCCTCGGCCAGCATGATTTCTCTTCCACCACCTAGCCAAATAAATCAATCTTTGTTTTCTTTCTCTTTTTTAATAGATTGTTTACTTTTCTTTTCTCTTTTTTTTTTTCTTTTAATATGGCAAAAGTAAAGAGATGGCCCAGATTTGAGATAGAAAGATGAAGAAGAAGTGTTTAGAAATAGAATATGAGAAAATGGAAAGAGAGTACCGGTTGAGTGGCTCTGATACCACTTGAGACATCCTAGATTCGGACAGGATCATTCAATCGGACTAAGGGGATATGATCTCTCCAAAAGGGAGAAATTGAAGGGTCGCACAATAGTTGTGGAAGGCTGTTGATATTCCCGAACTTCGATTGTTGCTTGATATGACGTAAAAGTCCAACAAAAGCAGGTTGTTTACTTGGATATTACGCACCACGAAACAAGAAGTGTGCTATACAAAGAACAAAGAGATAAACTCATAAAAAGGGTGAAAACCGATTGCCTTATTCATGGAATGGGATAACATATTTATACTAGTTGTGGTAGTGGGAAGACATAAAAATTTGTGGAAAATATACAACAAGAAAACATAAATTTGACTAAAATAATAAAAGGAGTCAAGGTTGGCAAATTTGAGGAAGACTGGTCAAGGTGACCCTTCGCCTGCTGTCCAGGTTCATTCGGGTTGATCAGATCCATGGCGGTAAGGAGAAGGACGCACGCGGGTTGATTGGGACAGTCCGTCGGGTGTTCTTTACGAACGAATTGTGCACTAGCGCGGGTTAAGTCTTCAGACAGCTTGATGATCTGTGCCTTAGTGAATTGAAATATGAGGAAGATAAGTTCATCAACGGATCGAAAACGGAGGCCATTCCATCAGTACGGTCGTTGGGACATACGGTACGGACCAAACGGGCCAGAAATAGAAGCTGCGGTCGTTGTCGGATTCCTCGCGTTTCAAGTTGATTCTTGCTCGACCATCGGTCTTAGCTTGGAGAATTGGACGGGAAAGGACTTGTGTGTGATGATCAGTTCCATTGTTAGGACGTGGTTCCATCCTCAGCTCCATTTCGGACGTACGTAGGTCAATGCGGTACACGGTTCGGTCGGCCTGATCATTACTGTCTGAAGGGCAAACCTCGGTTCAATGATCTAAGCAGCCTGATCTCCATCCTGGTCTGGTTCCATGAACTGAGGCGCATCAGGTCTGCCCCACGGTGGGCGCCAACTCTTTCTACCGAGTTCGGTCGGACACGAGTTAGGGAGACGAATCTCGTCGGTGGGTTAGATCGAAGATGTTTTATTAGATCGGAAAATTTTAGTTAGTTTACAAAGAAGGAAATGGACAGAGAAAACAAGCCGGTGCTCAGAAAGATAGCCAGTAAAAAATATAAGTCAGCAGAATAAAAAGAGGAAACCCCTAGTTTCTAGTCACCAAGCGTGTATGTGAATGTTCGGATCCCTTCCCCGTTCCTCCTTCTCCCTTTATTGGTAGGTCTTCCATCTCCCCCTTTTACCCTTGTTTGCTAAGTTCCCTTTCTTTGACGAGCTTGTCCTATATTGGATGGGGTAAATGGGCAGAGCAACGTGCCTTTGGTTTGGGCCAAGGCGTCTTCCCCCTGAGCCGAGTAAAACGTCTTGGACCCATATCCGCATCATTGGTCGGGAATTTCCTTGTCGCTTGATGTCTCTCTGTCGGCTTGGTAGGTCAAATCTTCTATTTTACAGGTCTTGTGGAAGGATGCAATCCATCTCCTACATCCATGGAACTAAAATTGTTTATCAGGCAATATTCATCTTATTTGTGTGGTCACTCTACTTACTGACGCCTCTCGGGAGTTCAAGCAAGGTGCTGATCGTGGGTTTATACACCCCCACATTGGTATGTACATATCCTCAATGTTCTTTGGCGCATACATAGTGTACATGATTATCCGTCTTCCCCTTTCATGATTATACATCGCATTAAGTTATGTGTTAGACCCCACCCCTCATTTCCTTACCGCTGGTACGTCCGTGGGTCGCCTTCCTCAACCAAACATGGCCCTTTTTGGATCTTTCCCGATACTTAGGATTTTTTTTCGTCTTTGGGGTTCAGTTCAGTTCACAGTGTTCTCTAAGTCCTAACCAGCATCCTAGCAACACACTATGAATCGCAGTAATAAACATGTACCTTACTGCCTTGGTGTTTGATGGATACCCGTCATTCCATATGATCCATCCTTTCTGTCTTCATGCTCCCTTGTCCAGCGTATAGCTCGATCAGTCAGTTAACCGAATCCCCTTATTTCTTAGTCACTCAACCAACCATCCCCACGTGACTAAGTAAACCAGGAGAGACGGCTTGGTTTCCAACCAGCTATCCAGTACAGTCAGTACGCTGTCCATGCTCAGCGCCTCAAAATCAGTTTCTGATCCACTCCGGTCAGAGAGTCACCGATCACACTATGATCAGTCGGTACACCATCTCGGCTCCAAGAGCCTTCTGCATCAGAATGACTCACCTGAGTCCTTCATCCGCCCAGTCCAGTCAGTACGCAAACAACAAGATCTTCTCTCTTACTCGATAATCAGTACAGTCCGCCAGTCCACGTATTAGCCTTCAACTCACACGTTGCAGCCAGCATCAGTCGGTCTTTTGAAGCCAGCATCAGTCGGCCTTTACAGCAACAATCCATCTAGACCAGACTTACTGACCCTTCAATCATTCAGAACATCCGTCAGTATCAGTGTATATATCTTTACCCCTCGAACAAGGACCAGTCACCATCTGCACACTAAGCCAAATGTCCTGGTACTGATTCTAATCCCGTCACACAAGACCAAGACAATATTCGGATTTCCTTCAGACCTGATCCGAACTCTCTCCCAGATCACTTGTTCAGTATAAATCGAAAATATCAGTCAACTACTCGGTTCTTCATCTCTATCCGGCCAAACATTCTGTCCTGGTTTGTATCCGATCCAGACCTCACCGAAACAGACCTTCTTCGACCTGCGTCAAAGGACTCAGTATGCATCGACTCACATCCCTTGCGTTCTTTCAGTATCCAGTCTCCTCACCGATCCATCACAGAATCAGCCTCAGACTATGACGATGTACCCATCTACCCACTCTCAATCCAATCAGTCCAGTATCAAACGCCTCTCGGCTCCTAACCATGATACGATCAGAACCACTCACCTCCAAAGCAGACAGACTCACGACCATCAACAGACCCGGATAGGCCCTCTGGCCATCCTTTTCCCTTCTGCGATCAGTCTGTATGGCCAACCCATTACCACTTTTCCAGAAACAATCAGACATATCCCGGCCAGTATATCGCACAAAACCAGTCGCAGACTAGGCAGGAAGACCCGCGACCACTCCATGGAACTCGGATCGGACCTCCAGCCATAGATCACTCTATGCGGATCAGTCTCTGTCTCACTCGATATTTTCCTCTGTTTTTCCTCTCTGTTTTCTGTCCACAAAGGAGTGAAGGGAAATCCGTTCCCGCCTTTTCCTTTTATATTGAAATCCTTAGTTAAAGACAAGTTGGCGGTTATTCCTTGCCATAACTGCTCTGCCTCCCCCACTTGTCAGTAACTTGTCCTGGATCCCCTTAAATCAACCGCTGGACGGTTTTCTTTTTCTTTTCCAACTGTTTTCTTCGTTTGGCCAGAAGGAAATAATCAGCCTAACCGTTTCTTAGTTTGATCCGTCCCAACCTGGTAAGTAACTGCTTCCGAGCAGTTTTCTTAGCTCTCATCAGTCCATAACTGCTCATGGTCGGTTTTTTTTACTTAATTCCCAACAGTTCCCTAACCGCCTTGGTAGTTCCAGGATCCAATAACTTCCCAGTCAGTAACCGTTTTAGAACTACCCTAGTAACCATTTTTGGTAACCACCCAGTAACCGTTTTTGGTTACACCCAGTAACCGTTTTTGGTTACACCCAGTAACCGCCAGATAACTGTTCCCGCTATTTTTCTGTGGCTTATCAGTACATGTTTTGCTTACTAACTGATCTCGGAAGACAAGTCCAACTGCCTTGTCCGAATCCAACCAGCTTTGTCCGACAAACTCAACCGTTCTGTCCAGACCCGACAATATTGTCCTAAACCGACCAACACTGTCCTAGACGACATGTCTAATCCTGACTAAGTCATCTGATCAGTATAGCTGACCCGTCCTTGGACTGGTGCTGCTCAAATTACGGAACACGGGTGTTACAACTTTCCCCCACTTGGAATGAACTCGTCCTCGAATTCAGCTGTCAGTAGAACCTTGTTCTATCTCTTCTGATCAGTCAAGAATTCCGGCACTCAGTTGCCTTACCTCAGTTCACATACTTCCAGGAACTCGACCACAAAGTTTTTCCAGAATTCTGTGCTATGAACACTTGATCGCAATCACACTTGGATGCAATCTCGGTTATAGTATTTCTCGATCCAGTCTCTTTACCATTCATTTAGTTTACAGACTCAGTTCAGTTCAGTAAGTCACTAAGCATAGTAGTTCCGAGCAATCTATTGGGGATCGCATACACACTTTGGCGAGAACACTTGAGTCCCAATAGTGTGGACTGGTTTACCTCAATTCCCGGAGTTTTAACTCACTACCTTAGTTAAGTTTTTCCAGTATTCTTTCCTTACTGATCACAGTCACTCTTTTCACTTTATCTTTGTCCTTTCAGAATTCAGTCCAAACCAGTTTTGTCTATTCTCCGACTAAACTGTTTAATTTGCATACTCTGATCTTTCCTTAGAATTGACCAACTCTGAATTCTAGGACACTTGATCATATCCAAAGTTCATGGATCTCTTATCTTGATCTTTAAGGTTATTTCCACGGATCTCTTTCTGATCCTAATCAGCTTTCCGATCACTTATGATCATTACAGACTTTCTAAGATCCTTACAGATCTTCCTTGACACTTACGGATCACTCTTTATCCTTACAGAAATTTCCTTTCCCAGATCTCACTCTTGATCCTTACAGACATTCGTTTCTGGATCCTACACTTGATCCTTTACACCGTTTCCTTTTTGGACTTTCATTCCTTCTTAGCTCACAAACCCCATAATGGTTAACTCATCCAGTTCCAGTAACTCAGTCACATATATGTCTTGGAAAACTCAATTGTTTCCAACGACACCAGAACATTCAGAACGGATAGATGTCCAACAGACACGTGAGTGAACTCTCCACTAGTTCCCACCCACGCTTGCATCGCGATCAGAAACCCCACAGTAGTGAACTCCTTGGGTTCCAGTAACAATACAGTTTTATGCCTTGGAAAGTATGTTTTCCCACAGACATCAGTTATGGTTTCTGCAGACACCAGTACAGACACGCGATGGCAAACTAAACTAGTTCCCATCGACGCTATAACAGACACCTCTTAGCAAACTATCCGGTTCCCACAGACGCCTGAACAGGACATGCGATGAAAGTAACACATACGTCTTCGAAACTCTTGGTTTCCACAAACGCCAGAACAGACAGACGTCAGTATATGCCTTGGCAAACCCACCTGGTTCCGAAGGTTATACCTCCACAGTCACATGAACGCTTTGGCGAACCCACTTGGTTCCAAAAGCCACCATGTCTAACAACCTCTCAGTCGCTCGTCTAGCATAACCATTCCAAGTCCACGTGCACACATCTTTTGATCCAACTAAGTCTTAGTAAGCCTCACCACAATAGGCACCTAGACTGATCTAGACTCTCGCATGAAAGGAATTGATCATCAAGATTAACACAGTCACTTCGACTACAACCCATCGTTTATAGCATCTGGTACCTCTGAGTAGTTTCTTGGTCACCAACTAGTATTTGGCAAGTACACATGACCTCTAATTTCTTTTTCTGAAAACAACAAATCTCGAACTGTACAACTCTACTACGACAATCAAGCTGAGTCCCCTTGACATTCCTTTATCCAGTTCTCAATATCCAGACTTTCTTACAATCGCCATTTGCTAACATGTAAGTCTTACTCGGATTTTCCAAATCCATTCATCGAACATTCAGTTCCAGTTCCCAGACCAGCATGTCCACAACTTGAAAATCTTAGAGTCCGTCTAAGCATTCTCAATACCATATTCCCGAATCTGAGTTCTTCCTAACTCCAAATTCTGGCACCAATGCCCTGGTCATTTATCCTTAGGCTTTTCCGTGGACGACTCTTCCAACTCAGTTTCCCGATCCCTTGATTCGACCAGATTATTTCTCAGCAATCCATCCATTGCTTTAACCATTTATACACCGTTCTTGATCATCCTTCGTTGAGACCTTCCTTTCAGTTCTCGGACCACCTGTCCTATTCAGTTCCAGAACATGCAAGTCATGTTCATCCGTTCGACTCTTTTCCCTTGAACACTTGTTCACCAAAGTATCACTTCCTTAGGTATAGCACCAGTTTCACTTATGGACGTTTTACCAATTTCAGTTCCAGCATAATCAGATCCTTGTCTCCACATCCGACCTCTTTGGTCCTTAACAGTCCATTGTCTTACTTAGACATTTTCGAATCAACTTTGGCTTTCTCGAAATACTTGATTCATCTTGACCTCAGTACGCTTATCATTTTTTAAGCTTAAGAAACTCTTAGTCAATCCTTCACCATTCTTCACTCAGAATTTGAATCCATTGACCTATGAACCTCTAATTCGTTCCTTGACTTAGTTAAGTTTTTGAATAATTCACTTTATCATTCTAGCACCTCTTAAGCAGCAATCCGATTATTCTCCAAATGACCTTTACTCCAGTTTAGATTCCAGACAGACTTCTAAGTTACACTTGCCCATAAAAGTGTAACTCAGACTTAAATCATTCCCAAGATCAAGTCTTTCAATCAGTTCTTCAATGCTTCTCCCTTAGCATTATTCGCGTCTGTTCGGTCTAGACAAACTTGAGTCTTGCATAAGTCCTTGTCCTAGACCCATAATCGCTCTATGACCACTTGTTAGACCCCACTCCGGATTTTCTTACCGCTGGTACGTCCGTTGGTCACCTTCCTCGACCAAACATGGCTTTTTTGGATCTTTCCTTATACTTAGGATTTTTATACAGATTTTCCTCTATGGGGTTAACTTCAGTTTACAGTGTTCTCTAATTTCTAACCAGCATCCTAGCAACACACTATGAATCGCAGTAATAAACATGTACCTTACTGCCTTGGTGTTTGATGGATACCCGTCCGTCCATATGATCTATCCTTGTTGTCTTAATGCTCCCTTATCCAGCTTGTAGCTCGATCAGTCACTTAACTGAATTTTTGTTCCTTAGTCACTCAACCAACCATCCCCACGTGACTAAGTAAACAAGGAGAGATGGCTTGATTTCAACTAGCCATCCAGTATAGTCAGTACGCTGTCCTTGCTTAGCGCCTCAGAATCAGTTTCTGGTTCACTCCGATCAGACAGTCACCAGTCACACCATGATCAGTCGGTACACCATCTCGGCTCCAACGGCCTTCTGTATCAGAATGACTCACATGAGTCCTTCATCCGCCCAGTCCAGTCAGTATGCAAACAACCAGATCTTCTCTCTTACTCGATAACCAGTACAGTCCGCCAATCCACATATTAGCCTTCAACTCACACTTTCCAGCCAGCATCAGTCGGCCTTTACTGCAACAATCCATCTAGACCAGATTTACTAATCCTCTCAATCATTCAGAACATCCGTCAGTATCAGTGTACATATCCTTACCCCTCGAACTAGGACCAGTCACCATCCGCACACTAAGCCAAATGTCCTGGTTCTGATTCTAATCCCGTCACACCAGACCATGACAGTATTCGGATTGCCTTCAGACCTGATCCGAACTCTCTCCCAGATCACTTGCTCAGAATCAAACGCAAATATCAGTCAACTACTCTGTTCTTCATCTCTGTCTGGCCAAACATTCTGTCCTGGTTTGTATCCGATCCAGACATCACAGAAACAAACCTTCTTGGACCTTCGTCCCATTAGAAAAGACTCAGTATGCATCGACTCACAGTTTGAACCATAACCGACACATAATCCAATAGCATGTGCGATCCACCAGTACTTGATTCCACCAAGCACAGACTGAACAGATACAGCCTTCTCCATGGTTCGATCACCATAGTCAGTAACCACAGCGAATCCCACATCCCTTTCGTTCGTTCAGTATCCAGTCTCATCACCGATCCATCACAGAATCGGCCTCAGACTATGACAATGGACCCATCCACCCACTCTCGATCCAATCAGTCCAGTATCAAACGGCTCTGGGCTCCTCATTCATGATCCGATCAGTATTTCGATCAGAACCACTCGCCTCCGAACCATACAGACTCGCGACCATCAACAGATCCGGATAGGCCCTCTGGCCATCCCTTTCCCTTGTCCGATCAGTCTGTATGCGATCTCGAACCCAGTATCACTTTTCCAGAAACAATCAGACATATCCCGGCCAGTATATTGCACAGAACCAGTCGCAGACTAGGCAGGAAGACCCGCGACCACTCCATGGAACTCTGATCAGACCTCCGGCCATAGATCACTCTATGCGGATCAGTCTCTGTCTCACTCGATATTTTCCTCTGTTTTTCCTCTATGTTTTCTGTCCACAAACGAGTGATGGGAAATTCGTCCCCCCCCCTTTTCATTTTATATTGAAATCCCTAGTTAAAGACAAGTTGGCGGTTATTCATTGCCATAACTGCTCCCGCCTCCCCCACTGGTCAGTAACTGGTCGTGGATCCTTTTAAATCAATCGCTGGCAGATAACCGTTCCCACCATTTTCCTTGGCTTATCAGTACACGTTTGGCTCAGTAATTGTTCCCACCAAGACATTCATCAGTCAGTCCATACATGGGCTAACTGATCTCGGATGACAAGTCCAATTACCTTGTCCGAACCCGACCAGCTTTGTCCCCGTTATGTCCGGACGCAACAATATTCTCCTAAACCTACCAACACTGTCCTAGACGACATGTCTAATCCTGACTAAGTCATCTGAGCAGTATTGCTGACCCGTCCTTGGACTGATCCATCTCAGATTGCGGAACACGGGTGTTACATTATGCATTTCTTCCCCTAGTTCATGATTATCCATCACACTACCTATTGAATACAAATTTATATCATCCAATACTAGAGCCCATTCAACTCACTCGGTTATCACTTTTTCACCTCTTCATCTTTAGTACAAACGAAAAGAAAAAACTGAAAGATAAATAAATAAAAAAGACAATGATCCAGATAAAAAACCAAGTCAGATAGTCTCAATAGTTCTTCTTATCTTTCTCTATATCATCATCCCTTTCTTCTTAATCAGTTAATTGGCAGATTAGATCACCGGAGAACACATACTGGGACTGATATTTTCTAGTAATTTTTGGAACTTTCGTTATATTGTTGTGGGAGATCGTTAAGAGAGTACTAAGAATAACATTTGGAGAAAAAGACTTAAGAGCAAACACTTGTGAACAGTTTTTTGCGAGTAACTTATTTTTAGTCTTTCACGTACATCATGTCAAACCAAAGCGACAACAATCAAATTCCACTCCTTTGAAAAGGTCCAATAATAGACGGAAGTGGGTTGGGCTTGAAGGATTCCATATACGTACGGGTCGGACCCAGGAAGTGCAAGAGGCATAAACAGCCCAACCACCAAGGAGAAAGCGAAACCACATGGGTTATAAGAATGATGAAGGGGTTGAATACTACAGTCGTAATTGTAAATCACCCATGGGAAACCAGAGAAGGCCTAGACGTGGCAGAGAAGCAAGACGTCAGGACGACAATCTTTGAGTTCTTAAGCTGAACATACCTATGTTGCATGGGAAGATTGTTTTGGACACTTATCTAGCTTGGGAAAAGATGATCACGTTGCTTTTGTTTGCCAAAACTGTACATAGATCAAAAACATCAGAATTGCGGCGACTAAGTTCCATGACTGTGCCATTAGATGGTGGGGTTCAATTGGCGACCACAAGGAGACACAATGAACAATACCAGTTAGAGGGGAAGATATGAAGGCAATCATGAAAAATTGTTTGTGTCAGACCGTGACTTCACAACAACCTCATAAAACTTACACAAGGGAGAAGAAGAGTAGATGAGTACTATCAGTAAATGAATTTCCTCGTGTCGTGATCATAGCTAAAATGGATGAGGACCGTGAGACTAACATGACTAGTTTCATTGGAGGATTGAAACGTGAGGTCCATGGTGGTGTTAAAATGCAGCATTATGTGTGTAATAACCAAAGGGAAAATGTTTGATGTATCGCCACATAAATTGCTGAAGGATAGAAGAATACGAGAATTTGAGCCATGATGGTTTTGATGAGTGACCTTGGTTCTAATGGAAAGACTACAAGTGATGTCTGGACAACAATCAGATAGCATGGATGTAAATCAAAGTGATGTTAAGATACTTAAGAGGTTCTTAAATATGAAGTTGAGTTCTGAAAGAAGATATGATACGGGAATATTCTTCGGGAAATTTAGTAGGTTGGAAACTTTCGCGGTTCGGCTTAGATCGTTTTAGAAATCTCAAAAAAAAAGATTTAAGTTATTAGGGTAAGAGTGACCTTACAGTTAGTTTAGAATAGTTTTGGTCTGTGAAATCAAGGCTTTGGCGCGAACCACTTTCGACAACACAGATCAGACAATGACACATGAATTGAATGCAGCTAGTACGAAAACTGCTGAATGATGCAGCTGTCTGATTGTCTCCTGGAAGCTGTTGCACATGTGTCGCCCTTTTACTAGGCCACCTCCAAGCTGATGTTTCATTTTTATAGGCTAGTCTCGTTGCTGACCACAAAGCTTGTTTTGATTGGGTAGAATTGTGGCTGAACACCCAGATCTCCTCTATTGGCTGGTTTAGGCGGCCAAGCCACCTTCTTCTTGCTAACCATTATCATAACCTCCCCTTAGTCCATTATCCTCAGATATAAATACCCCCACACCTCTTATTTCATTCCTCACATCAAAAACCGACCATAGGCATCCTGAGAGCATCCAAGCCTTAAGGTAAGCCTTCTAGTATTGAGCTTTCCTTTTATTTTTAGTATCTATTTGTTTATTTAGATTTATTTTTAGATCCCGATTCCGACTTATGGGACATTGGAAAATCATTTATTCTAGGATTAATTTGATAGAGGTTCTAAGTCGTGTTGACCACAAGATATAAGCCATAAAGGGTGATATGGATATCATTCTCAGGCCAAACCACTAAAACGCCCATGTGAGTCTTGGTTAAGGGTTGTTAATTTTGAGTGTGTGGTAAGAGCCTGCAAAACAAGAGATGCATTGATAGGTTGTGCGTTTAGTAATAAGATGATATGATCATGATTGATGTTTGTGAGATATATATTATATCGTTTGGGCCTCGGCTCGGGAGGGGGGGTATAACATCTTGATATATTTATGTTGTGATGCATATACTTTTGTGATTGCGTTATATCGTTTGGGACTCGACGGGGAGGGTATAACATGTTTGAGCATGTTATAAAGTTGGAAACCCATCAGGCCATAGACTTGCGGATAGGAGTGGCTTGTGAAAGTCCGACACTTGGGTAGAATGTCATGAGATTCATGGGTTGCATGACATAACTTAGATCAACTCCAAGATGAAAGGTATGATGACCATGGACAGTCCAAATCGATTAAGGCTTGGCTTAATGAGCAATATTAAGGCCTTATCAGTTTGATCTATGAAATATTGGACTGAGAGAAGACATGTGATCTTTATGCGGGCTTGAAAACGCGTGGACCTGAGCCTGATCAACACGGACAATCAAGACATAACATGAATGGATGACCAGAACTCAGTCAGGATGGAGCTTGCGAACAAGAACTAGAAAGTATTTGTTTTAGTCTAGAAATGAGCTAGAAATTGAGGATAAAGGTCCCAATCTGGAAATGGATCAATGGGAACATTTCCATCATCCAAATGAGCTTGAGGAACACATTGGACATGCTGAATTTGGTCATCGACGAGCTCAAGAAGTACATGGTCGAGAGAAGGCCTTATAGGCCCAAAAAAAGAAAGATCGACCTACTTGGTTCAAGATGGGTCTAATTTATTTCAAGTGTATTAGGATTTTATTAAGTATAAACCATTAGGATTAGGTTTGGTATTTTATAAACTAACTAGGGATAGGTTTTGGGTTTCTTACCAATTAGAAATAAGTTTAGGGTTTCCTTTTTAGATTAAGATTAAGGTTTCTAGTTAGGGTTTTTGTCATGTCTTTTATATAAGTCTATGCACAACCTCATATAAAATCACACCATTCCTTTTAATAAAACTATATCGAAGGCTTCCAAAAGTCTGCCTCTTTGTGGCTTTATGAAACACCTAAACCCAGAAATCTTTGAAAACACGTTAAAAATATTCTAATTGAAAGATCAAGTCAAATTTTATCGGATGAACATGAGAATAGTTCAACTTTATAAACAAAACATGAGACTGTGTACTTTAAATCATGTAGTTTACAATAAAAAAAACTTTATTATAAAACTTCTAAACATTATCTAAGTTCAAAACACCTTTCCCAATGATCTTCATATCCTAGCGCTCCGGCCCACACAATCAAACCTTACATGCCTCACAAAAGAGACATGAATATAAAAAATTTCTCATTGTTTACGCTCAAAACCGTCCACATGCAACTCAATAATCAAGCAATCAAATTCCACCTTTCATTCTAACAACCTAGTAATCCTTCTGTATCAACCTAGCAATCAGTATCCATCTTTTCTTGCTTAGCCATTTTCTTTTTACATATCCATTTTCATTCATCCGAAACAACAACCTAACATTTGGTTCTATCATTCCTTCAATTTAGCATTTCCTAAGATTTCGACCGAAGGTCCATCAACCTGTGGTTGTAAAGCCAAACCTGCGGCAGTAGCCAAACCTGCGGTAGTAGCCAAACCTGTGACCATAGCCAAACCTACGACCGCATCCAAAACTGCGGCCTTAGCCATACCTGCGACCCGTCAGTCCATTACGGCATGTAACCAACCTGTGGCAAAAGGAAACCTATGACCCAAAGGTCCATCACGGCGGAAGCCCACACGCGAAGCCAAAACATAATCATAACATTTATACTGCCCGAAGCCAAAACATACTTTCCTTATTTAAGCTCATTGCTTAATCATGTACTTTCCTTACCTAAATTCATTCGCCTATTTCCGTTCTTTTCTTACTTAATCTCGTCCTTAATCCATTTACATATATATAGTTTTCCACTTAACATACCTATTGTTTTCAAGATCAATTCTATGTTCGTTCACATAAACATAACAAATTAAACATAACATTATCACACACAATCTAACATGAAAATATCCTAAGAAAAGAACATTCTTTGATCCTTAAGAACTTCCTCGAAGAACAAAGAACACATTTTCCATAAATGAATCTTCTAACGCATAATCTCCATCCTAACAAACCAACTATGACATAAATAGTGATTATTAAGATGCCACGAATCACGCTTTCACCTTAGCATAATCTCTAGGATTTGAAGACACTGAACTTCCTAGCGTTTCCGACGAAGAACTATTTTAGATCCTCCTCATTTGATACATCTTCTCAAAGTTCTCTATCTACCAACGTGTTCCTGCTCTTAACTTCTCTCTAAACAGGGTTACTTGGTTGTGTAGAAATGAGACCTGGATGTCTCTTTTATAAAACTTTCTAGACTTGCTCACCAAGCCGAACATTTATTGTTGTTTCCTTATTTGGCTTTGTCAAGGATCACCATCAAACACTTGACTTGATATATATCACATTATTTCCTCATCTTCTGCAGATCCGACCTTCCTTTTGTATAATCTGCAATGATATTTAGTAAACTTTCCTTACTTGAAACCCTCATTGTCTAGTAGTCGAACATTCCTTAATTGGTCACATGGTCTTGAACATTCATGTTTACAAAAGTTTCTAGCTAAACTGAGAAGACTTCTTAAGAAGTCTTCGTGAGAATATTTACAGTAAAGTCTTCCATGAGAAGACTTACAGCAAAGTCTTCCGTGAGAAGATTTACAGGGTACTCTTCCGTGATAAGATTTACAGGGAACTCTTCCGTGAGAAGACTTACAAGGAAGTCTTCTGTCAGAAGACATACATGCAAGTCTTCCGTGAGAAGACTTACATGGAAGTCTTCCGTGAGAAGACTTATAGCGAAGTCTTCTACGTTCGTTTTTGTAAAATTTGTTAAGTAACTTCAATATATATTTTCTAAATTTCAAAAGTGTCAAGTAACTTCAACAATGTCAAGTCTTCTGGTTAAATGTGTCTTCTTATATCTTAAGATATACTTTTAATTTTTATGAAATTTCAAATTGCAATTTTCACTTAATTAAGTTTCCCATTTAATTTTTCATTTCTTGCTTCCAAGAAAACTTCTCTAGAAGTCTTCTGAGAGAAGACTTAACTTGTTCTAGTGAGACTTATGTATTGTTTGATTTTTGGTGAATTTGATTAAGTTTTCTTGAGAAGCCTTTTCTCTTAGTTTGTAGTAACTTTGACTAAATTTTTATGTTGTTTTGGATAGTATGGTTAAAATATTTTTTGTTATAATGTCAAGCACTTTTTAAAAATAATATTGTAGACATCAGTATATTTACTAATTATTTTCATTGATATTTTTTCAAATTTACAAAATAATTCATAATTAAAAGAGTACACATGATGATCATTAAACATACCATAAACAAAAGAATTACAAATCGAGCTTGAGATCATTGTTCGACATAGCTAAGTTTGGACTCTACTTAAGTGAAATATTTTTAGTTCAGAAGACTTCCAAAAAGTCTTCTAGCATAAAATGCATTAGAAGACTTCATGGGAAGTCTTCTGAAAAGTCTTCTAAAAAGTCTTCTAGAAAATCTTTTGAAATCCTCCAGGAGTTTTTTCGAAGTCTTCCAAGAGTCTAGCCTTCCAGGAGTCTTCTGAAGCCTTCTAGAAGTCTTCTGGAGTCTTTCTAAGTATTCTCTTATACTCCTTCATACCAAAAAGAAATTATCAGATTCTTAACCAATGAACATTATCAAAAACAAAAGAGAAATCAAAAAGGTCAAACCTTTAAACTTGTTAATGCCTCTAGAGGTTGTTGGAATAAATAAAGCATTGATCTGCCCCGGGCTGGACTTGAGAATCAGACCAAGCTGGACTTGAGAATCATAAGAGGCTGGACTTGAGAATCAGAAGAAGTTGGACTTGAGAATCAGACCAAGCTGGACTTGAGAATCAGAAGAGGCTGGACTTGAGAATCAGACTAAAGGGGAGAACTGATCTGAATAAAGAAAGAAGACCTTAGAATCCTTTATAAGGTATAAGGCTGTAGAAGGCCTTATAAGACTATATAAGGGTTCATAAGGTTTTATAAGGCTATATAAGGTTCATAAGAACTTGTAAGCCTTTATAAGGTTTTATAAGACCAGAAGATGAAGATCCAGTGGAAATAAGCTTGGTTGAAGGTATTGAGATGAAGATATGAGGAATCAAGAAGAGTAGTGCATATGGGCGAGTAGATTGGGACGTGTTCGTACAAAACCTTCATCACAAGATATTCCATAGAAGGAGACTTTATATGACCTTATAAAAGCTTATAAAGACTCAATAGATCCGTTGGAGGCTCAAAGGCAAGTGGAATTAAATAAAGTAGAACGAGCACGTGTGGAACCGGTGTGGAGATAAAGGGAATCAATTTGAAGTTAAAATGGGACTAAGGTGTGAACACAGATTTGAAAATAGAGCTGTTGAAGAGAAGAAACATTCTATTATCCATATATATTATCCACCATTCACACATGTCTGTCCTTTATGTTTAGTTTATTATATTGTTCCTTTTGGCTATTTAAAGCCCTCTTGTATCACGAAAATAATTAAGCAAAGAGGAGTTCTCTTTCTTCACCATTCTCAGATCCATTATACTCTCTAAATCTCTTATACTCTCTGGTTACTAAATCTCTCAAGCAATACTCTCAAATCTCACTTAATCTCTCTTATTCTCTATTGATGTCTCTTTGTTCTTCACTTACTCTCTTCATTTTCTTCCTCTAACTTTCGACCATACTCTGTCTCTACAACACTCTCACACCTAGATCCATATTTTCTCACATGGTATCATAGCTCTCAAGCTCCTGAAAACCTATAAAGCTTCCGCAAATCTGTTTCTGTTCTTCATCTTTTTCAAACTTTGTTTCTTGTTCTATCATTTGTCCTCTGGTCTAAAGGTTTTCCAGGAGGGAAAAGCCTCATCAGAACTCAAGATAAAGGAGGTCTTTTGTCTCTGGAACACAAGAAAGTTTCAGCTCAGTCCAACAAGCTTCATCAAAGTCCAGATTCAAGCTCAGTCTCTCACAAACCAGTGGGTACATTCTATTGTCCACTGGTCCAAAACTCTCCAAGATGGAGAACACAAGAAGTATGGCGACTCCAATGGTGATTCTTATGGTGCTCAAAGGCTCAAACTACCGCCTCTGGTCCAGAATTGTGAAGACTGCTCTTGGAGGGAAAGGCTTGTGGAATCATTGTACACAAGCAGCTCCATCTAATCTTCAAGATGGAGGCAAATGGCAGAAAGAAGATTTCATGGTTTTATTCATCCTCCAAAGCTCTCTTGAAGCTTCTATTATGGAGGCTTACTCATACTGTGAAAGTGCTAAAGGGCTTTGGGAGACTCTCCACAAGGTTTGTGGCAACTCATCCAACTTGAGCCGAGTGTATTAGCTCAAGAAGGCCATAAACGACCTGTCTCAGGAGGAGATGGAGTTTACTGTCCACTTTGGAAAGTTCAGGTCCCTTTGAGCCGAGCTTGATATGCTAAGACAATCTACAACAGACCAAAACATCCTCAATGAAAGAAGTGAGCAAGACAAGGTGTTTGGGCTGCTCCTCACTCTTCATCCAGCCTTCAATGATCTAGTGAAGCACATACTGAGGTCAGACAAGCTGCCATCTCTTGAACAAGTGTGCTCCCAAATCCAAAAGGAACAAGGGTCACACGACTTGTTTGAAGGAAAGGAGTCTCTTTCCCTTGCCAATCAAGAAGCTGCCTCTCCTCAGTCACCAAAGACTTATTACAAGAAGGAAGAGAGGAGAGGAGTCAGGTGTGAGCATTGCAAGCGAGATGGTCATACCAAGGAGAACTGTTGGGATCTTCACCCACACCTCAAACCTTCCAAGTTCCGATGAACCATGGCCATGGAGGTTCAAGGAACTAGCTCAGGTTCCTTGGTTGTAAGTTAACCTCCTAAACTTCAATAAGAGCTTGTTCAATTGTTTAAATTGTTTCTGGTTGTGTGTGTTCTGTTATAGGATTTTACTAGCAAGGTTTTGTCTAGTTCATGTCCTAGTTTAATTTTTTTGTGTTGTTTGGTCTAGGCGAGTTGCTTAGAATATGTTGTGTGCCTTGTTGCATTGCTAGAGGTCCAGGAGAGTTTCCTGGTCATGTGCTGCATTCATGGTTGTGTAGCTTGATTAGATGAGTTTTCTAGTCTAAGCTATTGTCTTAAGTTGTCATTGCATTATGTTATGTCATATGTGTGATAAAATGAGCCTAGATGCCTTGTAATTGATGAGTTATCATGCTTGAGCATTTAGAGAATTGGTTTGCTTGGTTTGAACTGAATGAGTTGTTTAGATTCAGTCATTTGCATCTTGTTAATCATTATGGATCAGACTTGGTGAGTTATCAAGCTCTGATCCTAATGTATGGTCTAATTCTTTCTGGAGTTTGAGTGATGTTTCAGGTACACAAGAGGTGTTCACTGTCCATCATCAAACCAAGACAAATAAGAAGGCTTTGCCCATGCTGTACAGAGCCTACACATGATGTATATTCCTGGTTGATCCAGAGCCTACACATTATTTATGTTCCTGGTTGATCGAGAGCCTACACATGATGTATATTCCTGACCATGGAGAGATATCTTGTTTGGAGAACTGGTTGACTTAAGCGGAGGCTGTTTGGTTGTTGCGCTCCTGGTTCAAGAGACAAGCAAGGAAGACTGGTGGTTTAAGGAATTGAGCAGAGACCAAGGGCGGATCAGTTGACTTAAGCGCAGGTGTTGGTAATGTTGTGCTCCTGCTTCAAGTTTAGTGTTGCTCACTTCCAAGCTTGGTCCTTCACCTATACTCTCTGGATCAAGCTTGAGGAGGGGTAATGGTGAGCAATCCTGAAGGTCCAAGTTGTCCATTGCCTTACCTCAGTTCAAATGGAGGATTCAAGTGTCCAAAAGGCACCCCTCACCATTCTCATCTCACCAAATGGAAGGGGAGTAACCATTTCATTCTTTGAGTTAAAGTTTGATTGGTTTATGCCTTGAAAATTGATGCAAGTGCTTATGCATTATGTTGTAGGTACTTGAAGCTCTCTGTAGCAGAAGCTGGTGGTTCCTAAGTCCTTTCAAGATGGCGAGTAGTCATAAGAGATGGGGAGCCATAACCAGCCTTAAGAAGAGGACCAAGATGTTGGTGTATGCAAGTTGTGGTATTCACACATGCAACACAAGTTAGGCCATGATCCAGAGCCTAAGGACTCCACCATGAGTTATCTGAAGTTCCTTAGGCTCACTGGCCAATCCCCATGCCTTATTGATCTCTACTCTTTTCCTTAGCTGGTTTTGTCCCAAATGGGTTTTCTGGCTAAGGTTTTTAATGAGGGAGCTTCTTCAAGGTTCCAAGCTTGTCCAAGGATCTCCTATGGTCAAGCTTGAGGGGGAGTGTTGGACTAAATAAAGCATTGATATGCCCCTAGCTGGACTTGAGAATCAGACCAAGCTGGACTTGAGTATCAGAAGAGGCTGGACTTGAGAATCATACCAAGCTGGACTTGAGAATCAGAAGAAGCTGGACTTGAGAATCAGAAGAGGCTGGACTTGAGAATCAGACCAAGCTCGACTTGAGAATCAGAAGAGGCTGGATTTGAGAATCAGACTAAAGGGGAGTATTGATCTGAATAAAGAAAGAAGACCTTAGAAGCCTTTATAAGGTATAAGGCCGTAGAAGGCTTTATAAGACTATATAAGGGTTCATAAGATTTTATAAGGCTATATAAGGTTCTTAAGAACTTGTAAGCCTTTATAAGGTTTTATAAGACCAGGAGATGAAGATCTAGTGGAAATAAGCTTGGTTGAAGGTATTGAGATGAAGATATGAGGAATCAAGAAGATTAATGCATATGGGCGAGTAGATGGAGACTTGTCCGTACAAAACTTTCATCGCAAGATATTCCATAGAAGAAGACTTTATATGACCTTATAAAAGCTTATAAAGACTCAATAGATCCGTTGGAGGCTCAAAGGCAAATGGAATTGAATAAAGTAAAAGGAGCACGTGTGGAACTAGTGTGGAGATAAAGGGAATCAGTTTGAAGTTAAAATAGGACTAAGGTGTGACACATATTTGAAAATAGAGCTGTTGGAGAGAAGAAGCACTCTATTATCCAGATCTATTATCCACCTTTCACACCTGTCTGTCCTTTATGTTTATTTTATTATATTGTTCATTTTGGCTATTTAAAGCCCTCTTGTATCACGAAAATAATTAAGCAAAGAGGAGTTCTCTTTCTTCACCATTCTCAGATCCATGATATTCTCTAAATCTCTTATACTCTCTGGTTACTAAATGTCTCAAGCAATACTCTCAAATCTCACTTAATCTCTCTTATTCTCTATTACAGTCTCATTGTTTTTCACTTACTCTCTTCATTCTCTTCCTCTTAGTTTCGACCATACTATGTCTCTACATCACTCTCACACCTAGATCCATATTTTCTCACAGAGGTTTCACCTACATAAAATATTGTGTTATCTTCTTCTCCTTCATACAAAAAAGAAAATGTCAGACCTTTAACCATCGAACACTATCACAAATACAAAAGAGGAATAAAAAACTCATACATTTAACATTGTTACGTTTAGTTGAATATATAACTTTTTAGAATCAAACATATAACACACACCAAAAGTACATATTCAAAATTTATAGATCTACCTTTAAATGAGTGAAAGATGAGAAAAATGTAATAAAAATCCGCAAAGACAAGATAAATTAGTGAAAATACATAAGAGAAAAATGAAAAATCAATACAAAGTAAGGTGTTTTCAAGTGTAAAGAGATTAGAGAGAGGTTGGAGAGTTTTAGAGTGAGAAACATTACAATTTTGTTGTAGCCATTTGAGAGAAAGAAAAAGAATGTGTAAATTTTCTTTATATATAGATATAAAAATTCAATTGGATTAAATGTTTTTGATATAGAAGACTTTCCGAGAAGTCTTCTAAGAGAAGACTTCCCAAAAATCTCTTAGATCCTAGATTTAATATTCGCTTGAAAGACTTACATAGAAGTCTTCTAGTACATCATTTGTTAGAAGACTTCTTATAGAATCTTCTGAAAATCTTATAAAACTCTATGATCAAATAACTAAGTAAATAGTAAAAAACTTCATTAAATTTAAAATAACCTTATAAAATGACTAATAATTCAAAAGTAAACACATATAGATCAAATTTATTTATTTAACAAAAAATTAAGATTCCAAAATCTAACCCTAAAGATACAAAAATACTATAACATATGTTATCAAACCTAAAACAAAGATTATCATGACTCAATCTATATACACTTATCTATGTTGGAAATAATTGAATTTTAGTAAAACTAAATTTACACCTTTAAGAAAATTTGTACTTAAATTATTTAGATCTTTTCCCTGTCAAAATATCTTTTTATAATTTTTATAAATTATTTTTAAATCTAATACATGAGAAGACTTCTAGGAGATTTTTTGGAAGACTTGTAGAAGACTTCCAGAAGAATTCGTATTAGGCGGAAAACTTAAATTCAACTAAAATTTAAACGGGAAGTCTTCTATGACATCTTCTAGTGTATTATGTACTCTTCTGGAAGTCTTCCAAAACCTTATAATCAAATAAATAAATAAATGAATAGCAAAAAAACTTCATTAAACTTAAACTCAACTTATAATGTGATTAATATATACAAAAGTAAACACATATAAGTAAAAAAAATTAAAAATTAAGATTCAAAAATCTAACCCTAAAAATCCAAACAATACTACAACATATGTTACCATAACCTAAAGCAAAGACTATCATTACTCAATCTATATTCATGCATCTATGTTGAAAATAATCTAATTTTAGTATTTTTAAAGTTACATCATTTTTAATGTTTATAGTTACGTGATTTCAAATTTTTCTTCATATAAATATTTTTTATACAATTTTTAAGATTAAGTGTACGGAAGACTTACAGACTTATCTAGAAGTCTTCTCACACAAAAAAAATCATAATGATAAAACTGAATATAGTTTTTTTATTTTCTCATATGGAGTTTGTTGTATTTTCAATAAATTTTTAAGTTATTTTTGCATTTTATTGAATTTAGGGTATATTTTTACATTTAAAGTCAAGTTTTGAATCGCTTTTAGCAATTTTCTCAATTAATATTATATTTTCTTTTTAAACAAAATTTTGATTTATATATAGCGAAAAATTATAGATATATCTTGATTTAAAATTCTTATAACATGATTATGATATCGATAAGTGAATATAACCACAAATGCTAGATGTAGCTTTTGATGTTGCGATGTTTAAACACGTAAGAAACTATTTAAAACTTTTGTGAATGCTATCACCAACAATAACTCCAATCCGCAAACCCGTCGTTTAAAAGAAACAGATTTTGATAAGTGTTTCTATATTTCTGTATTTTTTTCTTTTAAGAACAAATAAGTATTTGTATTTTTTAATTCTTTTTAGGTTTTTTTGTTTAGATTAGTACTCATTTGATATATTTAAGAGTAATAAAATATGGTAAAAATAAGGTTTTACAAAAATATATTTGATCGAATCGAACCAGATCTTACATGAATAAGTTGTCCTGCACTCTGAATTGGAACTTGTAAAAAACCCATCCGGATTCAAAACTTTAATATCTAAAACAAGTAACTGATTCCGACTAGAATCAAAATATTCTAATACCCAAAAACATCTTAATCAGAAAAATTATTATTTTTAGATCTAATACCAAAACGGGTTTAACAACCCCGAGAATCTTGGCTGCGCTGTCGCTTCCTTCCCTTGACATACCGCTTTATTGGGACTCACAGCCACACGCAACTTCAAATCCAGCTCAGACCGACGTCTGCCACCCGTCCATGCGCTACTTCCTGAAGATCCTTGCCAACACTCTATTGTGCAAGATGAAACCCAACAAGCTGAGGTTTCAAAAGCTCACATTTTTTTAAGACTCTGTCAGATGCTAGGTTGAGATTGATGAGGAGGTTTTATCACCACCACTAAGCGACCAGTAGGTGAATCTGGGGGCTATTTTGGGTGAGCACTTGGTGTCCCTGAAGGGGAAACCTTTCAAGGGATCCGACAAGAAGAAAGAGGCAGTGGGGAGCCTTCTGACACCCAATTTTTTACATCTTGGGATCAGCCTTCAGGGAGCCTCTGTGGAGGCAGAGATAGAGTACATGGACGAGGCTCACTTGACGAGGGCAGGTTGGCTGAAGCAAGGAAGCTTCTGGTCCTTTGTGGATGATGCAGGGCCTCATATGATAAAGCATCCCAAGCGCGATGTGACAGACTTTGTCGACAACCCAACACACCTTGAGTTTAAACCAGAGGAGCGCCTCTTGTGCAATGCACCTGTCCGTATACGCCATAGAGGAGGACTCAAAGCAGCACGCACCGGCATAGGACAAGCCAGAAGCAGCACCACCCCCTCTTCTAGCATTCCCACAGATCCCACAGATCCCCATTCACGATCACGGAGAATTCTAGAGAGTCGCGGTGGGTGCACTTCACGCCATATGGGGTAAGATAGAGACGATGTCCAGGTGCCAGTGCTTCAGCTGTCTGTGCACCAGAGTGTGGTCGCCACCAGAAGCTCCAACACCACCACACCAGCCAGACATGGACACTACCGACGAGGAGTAGCTTTACATTTTGCTCTCCTCATTTTTATTTCATTTTCAAACTTAAGCATGAACTTATTTTATTTTGTTTGCTTTGTTGGATTTTGAACTTATGATTATTATTAACAACGTTTGCTATTTTAACATGATTTTTTGAGTGTCTAACAGTGCTAACACAAAGAGAGATGATCAAACTACGGAGATTTTAGACACTTTTTACAGTTACTTACTGACAGGTTCATGATGTCTGTCAAGCATCGATCGATAGTCCTTAGATACCGTTGATCGATGCCGACTATGACAGAGAGGTACGAATTCTTAAAACTGTTTTATTGAGTCAGAATTAGAAGTTAAGTATAGACTATAACATTTTCTGGAACAGTTTGTTGCACCATTTTCTAGCACCATTTTGAGATTGAATGGAAAAGCTAAGTAAATTGATTATCATGTAACACCCACACTTGCTAAAAACTTCTGAAGGAAACAAAGCTAACCTCCAACCTAAGTAACTATATTTGCTTGTTCTTGGGCTTGGTATACATAGGATCGAAATTCTCTTGAAAATCTGAAAGGTAAAAGTACTTTACTTTCTGATCCTCCTCTCACCTTTCTTCAGTATCTATAAAAAAAGATTGAGATGATTTCCTGAGATGCAGAGGGGTAGGTACATTACTGCTTACTCCACTATTCTAATTCCTAGAGTTTGAGTTCAGAACAACTCTTCACTAAAACCCTTAACATTTGGTTAGTCCCATGATTTAGTTTACCCGAGAGTTCCCATGAGTTGTGTGGCTCCTGATCCTAAGTGTCCCGATGAATCACCCTGAACCTAGATCTTTTATAATCTGAAACCAAACCAACTCGGTTACTTTCTTTATTTTAATTATTTTATTTGCATTTAATTGATTTATTTTAGCTTGATAATGATCCCATAGAAATAAAGTGTAAGAACGATCCTCTAGAATTGAATCTCAATTACTACATCTACAATGTTAGCTTGGACTAGTAAACACTCAATTTACTGTATCAGAGGAATGAATACAGTTGATGAAAGATGGTTTGATTGTAAGATAAATAATAAAGATCTCCTTTTTTATTTGTCTTGCATCTATGGTGATCCTATTCACAACTGAGACATATTTTATGGGAGATGATTTAGAAAACTTCAACTAACAGAGTAGAAACTTGGCTTATGTGTGGAGATTTTAATGAAATATTAAAGCCAGAGGAAAAGGTTGGAGGTAAGAAACGAGATCCTGGTCACTTCTCGATTTTAATAATATGATCAATACAAGCCGCATGAGAGAATCACCATATACTGGTAATAACCTAACTTGGAGTAATAAGAGGAAATACAATCTCATTCAAAGTTGGATTGATAGAACTTTTGCAAACAATGAATGGCGAGCAACGTATGCGGCATCTCAAGTTCAGTGACTTGAGATGATTGAATATGATCATAGGCCAGGAATAATCAAGATTCGCAGAGACTTTGACTTTGGAAACAAGCAATTTATGTTTGATAGTCATGGTTGTAAAATTAACTTTTATGATTTCTATTATAAAATCTACCCAAAACCTAATCTAGATTTATAGCAATTCAGTCATAATAGTTTTTTAAGAGAGAAGAAAGAAACACTAATATCAAGCCATGTTTTCCTTAGTTTTTGGTATTAGGATCAATCATCAATTTGATCTTCTCCTCTTTAACCTTCTCTTTAGTGATTTCATTGATGGACATAAACCCAAACTTTTCTCTTAATCAATATTATTACTGTCATCATGAGAGAAGTCATTCTCTCTTTCTTAGATTTATTTTACGGCAAGAAGAAGTGTGGCCATATATATATTTATTGTCTTGGCTACTCTTTAATGAAGAGACCACCACAATTAATATTTATATATATGATTATAGAGAAAAAAACATTTATAATTAAGGTAAAGTCGGAGGTTTATCAATACACCAAAACTCTAATGACTTTAATCAAAACTGATTCATCACGATATCATCTTTAATATTAGAATTCATGACTTTAATGTAAACTTGGATTTTATAATCAAACCAAAAGACACATAGGACATATAAGAATCTAAAATATTTTTACATTCTCCCTATTGACCTTTGTGTCGTCTTAAGGGTTCAATAACTTTAATGTGCACTTTTACGTCAAGTTCACTTAATCTTTACTAAAACTAGAAATGATCGAATCATGGAGGTTGTGTGTCATTAAATGAATAGTCTCTTCCATGTATCACAAGTCATTTCCAATTTTATATTATCCTTACATGAGAAGAACATTTATTCTCAAAACTTTATCATATGTTATCTTTGAACCTTAATTGTATACACATTCTTTAATGATAACATATTTACTAAATCAGAAACGTAACTTTAAGTGAATTCCTAGGTGTCAAAAGCTTAATGAGCATTCCATAATTATAACAACAAGGTTTTATCTATAATACCCATACGCCCTAAATGACCATTGAACGCCTTGGGTGGTAAAGCTTTAGTTTGTGGATCCGCCATCATTACATCCTTTCTTGTTCTATGTTTCTAAACTTCTTCTTTAATAGACAAATATTTTAACTTAATGTGCATAGCACTGTTCCTATACTTGTCATCCTTTAAAAAGAAGACAACTGTAAAATAATCGCCATAAACTCTCAACGGCTTGGCTATAATTAATGTCGACAATCCAAAGCCTTGAGATAAATTATCGCAGCCAACACTATTCACGAACTGTAACCTCAAAGCATGTCAAAATTCAACATTAATAGTGGAAGTAGCAATGACAAACTGCTTTCCACTTTCCTTATATTGTTTCCTCAATTAATAGGAACAATAGCTAAACGTTGATTTTTACCATCAATGCATCCAACAGAATCTTGAATCTGAATATCCAATGACCTGTATAATTGGATCTCTTTTATGTAAGCATGTTCTCGATGGTGCCTTGCGAGTACCAGAGGACCTTTCTTTGCAGCTTTCCAGTGGTTCATTTCAGGGTTACTTTTATATCGACCCAACTTTCTAATATCAAAACTGATATCAAGCTAAATAAATGTCTGATATAGTTCAAACTCCTAACCACTAATGTCTAAGGAAATATTACTATTCCTTTACGCTCCAATTCATTCTTAATACACTATATTTTTCTAACTACCCCCTTCTGAATTGGAGCTATATCTACAAAGTATTTTTATTTTCTATATCTCTTTAAGATCTTACTGATATATTCGTTCTAAGACAAGCTCAATATTTCTTGTGATATTTCTCAAAAGATTTATATTATGATCACATAAGAAGTCTCACATATATCTTTCATTTCAAAGTTCTTAGAGAGATACTACTTTACATTATGTAACATGCATATGTTATTTGCAGCAATCATAATTACATCAACGATAAGACTAGTTTCAAAAAACTGCTCCCTCTGACCTTAATGTAGATACATTGATCAAATGTCATCTCTACAAAACCATATGCCGTGATAGTATCATTAAACTACAAATATCATATTCTGGAAGCTTATTTTAGTCTATATATTGATTTTCTCAGCTTACACACCATATTTTTCTTTTCATGTGGCTATGAAACCTTAATGTTGGTCCATATATACTTCCTCCTCAAACTCTCCATTCAAAAAGACGGTTAAAAATCCATCTAGTGAAACTCAAGATCAGAATGGGCCACCAAAGCCAAAAACTATTCCAAGAGAATCCTTCTTTGCAATTGGAGAGTAGATATCTTTATAGTTAATGCCATCTTTTCTGGGTGAAACCTTTAGCAATAAAACGAGCCTTGTATCTTTCAATGTCCCTTTCTACCTACATATTTCATAGTGCTAAGATATGAGAAAGAATCCATAAATCCTCTAATTTTAGGAAGACCATTCCTTGCTACAGTTGGAGAGATCATTGATGTAAGAAAGGACGAATGCCTTTCGGACTCTGTAACGCTCCTTCAACATTCCAGAGATGCATGATGTCTATATTCACTAACATGATCGAATACTTCATGGAAGTTTTCATGAACGATTTCTCAGTTTATGGTCCCCATTTCAAAACATGCCTGGATAAGCTGTGAAAGGTGTTGGTAAGATGCGAAGAAAAGAATCTAGTCCTAAATTGGGAAAAGTGCCACTTTATGGTTAACAGTGGAATCGTTTTGGGACACAACATCTCAGCAGCCGGTATTGAGGTGGAGAGAGCCAAAATGGAAGTAATGACAGGTTTGCCACCACCTACAAATGTGAAAGATGTTAGAAGCTTCTTAGGACATGCTGGATTTTATAGAAGATTCATAAAAGATTTTAGAAATATTGCTAGACCTCTTACAGAATTCCTATGTAAAGAAGTGAAATTCGACTTCACACCTGAATGTTTGACAGCTTTCAAAGAAATAAAATCGGCCCTCGTATCTGCTCAAATTGTGCAAGCACCGGATTGGAGTTTACCTTTCGAAATTATGTGCGGCGCCAGCAATTTCGCTAGTAGAACTCTCGATGTTGCACAACGCAATTACGCAACAACACAAAAAAAAGAATTAGTAGCTGTAGTATTCGCTTTCGAAAATTTTTGCTCTTATCTAGTCGGTTCGAAAGTGATTGTCCATACAGACAACGCCGTTTTGAAGTATTTAATGAAAAAAAGGATGTGCAACCTAGACTTATAAGATGGATTCTCTTCTTACAGAAATTCGACATAGAAGTCAAGGATAAGAAAGGATTCAAAAACGGAGTCGCAGTTCATCTATCTCGAATAAGAGTTGAAGACGACATCCCTATCGAGGATTTCCTACCTATAGAAAATGTCTACCAAGCAGAATCGACTTTCATTGGTCATGTGCGTTAGCCGGATGAGGAAGAATCCTTCAATGCCCGCAAAAAAAAAAACCATCGATCGATGACATCTCCGAAGAGAAGGACGAGACGATTACTCCACTCAATATAAATGTCATATGCAATCCTTCGATTTCAAAGAGTGATTTTCCCGGAGGTAGAAGTTTAAGTCGGGGGTGTGTTCTTTGAACACCTCCGATAAACCCTGGTACGCCGATATAGTAAACTATCTTGCAGCTGACATAGAACCAGAACTCTTTGAAGGAACCACAAAAAGAATGTTCTGAGAGACATCCTGAGATGTCACTGGGATGAACCCTACCCTTACAAACATTGTTCTGACGGCATATACAGACGATGCGTTGCTGAAAGCGAAACTTCAGATCATTTGTATCATTGTCATGGATCCGATTATGGTGGGCATTTCGCCAGTTTTAAGACAAAGTCAAAAATTCTACAAGCAGGCTTTTGGTGGCCAACCATGTTTCGAGATGCTCAAGCCTAGGTAGCAAAGTGCAATCTCAGTCAAAGGAGAGGAAAAATCAGCAAGAGACATGAAATGTAATAGAATTTTATACTTGAAGTTTAAGTGTTTGATTGCTGGAGCATCAACTTTATGGGTCCTTTTCCTTCTTCGCACGGGAACATATACATATTAGTCGTTGTAGACTACGTGTCCAAATGGGTTGAAGCGATAGCCACTCCAAAAAATGACGCTGCTATAGTCGTCAAACTTTTCAAAACTATAATCTTTCCCAGATTTGGAGTTCCACCAATCGTAATAAGCGATGCAGCTACCCACTTTATTAACAAAGTGTTCGAAAAACTACTCAAGAAACATGGAGTTCACCATCGTGTAGCAACACCCTATCATCCTCAGACTATCAGACAAGTAGAAGTATCCAACTGTCACCTCAAAGAAATCTTAGAAAAGATGGTAGGATCAACCCGTACAGATTGGTCTCTAAAACTGGATGATGCACTTTGGGCTTACCGAACCGCGTTTAAAACACTGTTAGGAACTACCCCATTCCACCTACTCTATGGAAAAGCATGCCATCTCCAGTTTGAGTTAGCGCACAAAGCAGAATGGGCCATCCAAACAAAAAAAATTGGTTCTAAACCCTCTACAGAAAGGAGATTAGTCCAATTGAATGAACTGGACGAGAACAGGTATCACGCCTACGAGAACTCGAAATTGTATAAAAAGAGAACTAAATCACATCACAACAAGAAAACTTTTCCCGGTTGACCCTATTTGCCGGAAAATTGTGTTCTCGTTGTTCATGACCATTCACCGTGAGAGAAGTTACACCTTATGGAGCAATTGTTCTGATTACACCGAAAGGGGAGGACTTCATAGTGAATGGGCAAAGAGTAAATCATTATTGTGCTAGAGCTGAAATTCCGCATTCTCAGACCAAGCGTCTAGAGATGCCAAATCCTGAGTGACAAGTCCATTTTTTTGTCAAGTTTACAACCTTAAGCAAGCACTGAGTGGGAGGTAACCTACTTGTGAATATTTAAAATTTGAAAAGTTATTTTTTAAAAATATTTTGTTATAAAAGTAATAATAAATAAATAATATATATATATATATATATAATATATATATATGGAAATATATACGTGAACTTTTAAATGAAAATAGGAGGCACATGAATGACCATCGATCGACAGAAGAGTGTCGAGCCTGTATAAGCTCGACACGACCCCTTTTCATAACCGCCAACACTGTTACGATTTCTGGAGCCAAATTCTCTCTCAATTTTGGTCGATTTTGCTCATTCTTGAGCCTAACCCACTCGAATTTTTCATTATCTACTGGTTTAGTTCACTTAATCAACCGATCATGAAGGTATGTTCTCAAAATCTCTTAGTTTAGGGAATTTCTAGGGCTCTAGAGAAAAATAAAATTTTTTAGGGTTTAGATCGGAATTTAGAACAATTTAAGGTGATGGATTACTAGATTAGGAGTTATGAACTGTTTGTAAATGTAGTTTGCATGATTTTGGTTCGATTTGAGAGTTAAAGATCTCATGCTTGTTGGGATCAAAATCGGTTACGACGGAATCAACGTCAGAAACCTACCGGGAAAATGTGCCATTTTGTGAAAGAAAGAGATAATATCTCGGAAAAAAGGAACTGGAAAAATCGAGGTCAAATCTCGGTTGACCACAACGGTACGGTCTGCATAAATGAGCCATCAGGAAGAGTTTTTCATAAGACCTCGTGTAAACATATCCCAGAACAGCAATTCAACGAAACGACTAGAAAACCCGATCACCAAACTCCCCGGCCAGAGAAATTGGCCGAGCAAGACGTACAACTCGTCGAACAGGGAAATCAAACCACAAGAACCGACCAACTCGCCTGTTCGGCGAGTTGGGCCTGTCCAACTCGCAAACGGGGGAGTTGGCTAATGTAGGCCGACCAACTCGCCCTTTCGGCGAGTTGGACAACATGGACCAACAAACTCGCCAGTTCGGCGAGTTGGACGGCATGGCACGACCAAGTCGGATCAATCAATCCATTTTCACCTTTTCCTCATAACTCCCTCTTTCGAAACTTGATCGAACTTATCTTTGTTCCGTCTCGATCGGGATTGACATTGGAACTTTACCAAAAGAACTCGTTTTCTCGAGAAAGGACCGGGTTGATCGTATGAGACGGTAATGGTTAACTAAACACCTGGAGTCACACGGCCCATACGAAAGATACTAACTCTCGGACGACTTGGTCTTAGAAATGGTCTTTTGATAAAATCGTAAAAAAGCATAAGTCAAAAAACGGCCTGATGTGGTCTAAAAGTCGGCTAAAGGCCCACTCACAATTTTATCTGAAATCGAGCCCAAACTTTGTGACGGTTTATCTTTTATTTTACAGGAAGGGATAAATGTTAAGTTCGAAAGATAAATGTCAAGATCAGAGGATAAATGTTAAGTTTCCATAGATAATCATGAAGATCGAGGTAAAAAAGGAATATTTCCGCGAAGCGATAAATTCGACCAAGGGTAGAAGGGGAAAGATAAAACCACATCTATAAGAGTATATAAGGACTTCGAGGGTGATGATGCAAGGGACACACGAAAATCACCACTCAGAGCAAACATAGCATAGCACTTAAAACATTAGGCAACTTTCTCTTTTTGTTATTTAAGCTGTGACTCAACTAGGGTTTTGCAGTCTTAGGTTGTTAGAACTAGGGATCTCGCCGACAAGTCTCATAGCCAAGGCTCCTATCCTGTTGTAAACGCTCATACGTGGAATAAGACATCTCTTTGCTCTCTTTTTGATTCTTACTTTACTTTTCAATATGTACTTCGTATTCTGACTGATTGACGTGTGATTTAGTAGATATCTGGTACCTCTAGGAAACTAGGGTTTACCGTGTGTTCCTAATTCAACAGAAATCAAAAATGCGAATTTCGGTTCCCACACTTTGACGCTAGAAGGAGGGGGTACTGATCAAACTAACTCTCAGCCATCAACCCTCAATCAAACCATGTCAGATCGCAACAACCAACAGCCTTGTGACGAAAACGTCGTCGACGAAA
>CAJHQP010000212.1:0-241846 GCA_905132765.1 Moricandia arvensis | reverse complement strand
CTACACGCTTGGATACCATAGGTGAACGATTCATTCTCTTGAAAGTATTAATTCCCACCGAAACTTGAAGAGTAAGACAAAAGCTTTGTGGTGTGTTACACTCTTCTTGACATGTCTTTTCTTTCGCCTCTTTCATTTGTGCCCTGTATAACAAGGGAGCACCAATATTCAGTTCATCATTCTATAAAGTGTGCATGATCTTGAGTAGCTGGCTTTCCTTTTCCTTAATAAAAGAGTGTATGTGATAATTTGTTCTCCAATAGTTGGAAACAAGACACACATTTCATCTAGAATTAAGCGAAGAGCTTATGTGCATTACTCATTAAGACGATGCTTGATAAACTGGCTCGTAGGACTGGCACTTAGATGTCACGAGCAGAGGCTGGTAGGATTCCGTTTTGTCTCTTCATACACCTACACTGCTCTTAATGAATCTTGCTAAACAGAGAAAGGCCTCAACGTACCAGCTTCTGCCCACAGCTCCTTTGAACTTTCCATAAAACGCTATTGATAAAACTCTCATACCTTTTTACCTGGCTCAAGTTGTATGGATAATCCTTCTTAGACAGTATACAAAATATACCTCAAAGAATCTGCTTTTCAGGTTGAGACAGATTTACCATCAAAAAAATTGAAGACTACCTCGCCATAGATCCTCTGGCATTTTCAACAATGTGAGTAAGCTTCCAAGATTGATCTCTCTTAATGAATGTAGTAATAGTGGATGATATTGAGATTATCGCTCGACTTTATTAGGCTCCTCTCCCTTCATCTGCGACCTACTTGATCTTCATCTCCACTCCTCAGAGCAGACAAAATTAACCTCGATCAGAGAACTCCTCTTGACTCACCTCTTTGAAAGCTATACAGCTACTTTATGCGAGTATTTGCTGTCAAAAGTCCAAGACTTCCCAAGGTAACTATGGCCACTCTTGACAAAAATAGTAAGGTAGTTATTTAACCTTCAAGGGTTACTGAGTGAATCTATAACTGTCTACATCATCTGTACTATTGTTCCTAATGTAGAGCGCAATCTTTCTTATTACCAATGGATCTCAAGGTAGATACTCCTGCATGTTAACTATGAAATGAATGAACATATCATGTTTATTTTATAAAAAAAATCAAAAAAAAAAAAAGAATGAGACTATAATTTGCATAAAATACCACAGAGATATGTGATGAAGACTAGATGCTCCTAATCGAATGCGATACTTTAATAACCGAAATCAAGAGCAAACATAATCGTCAAATATTCACTCTAGTAGAATCTTAGATATACCTAGTAGTTATTTTCTTTAAGACATAGTATAGATCATCTTAGTTACGTAGCTTGTTCTCGTGAAACGGAGTATCCATATAGAAGAATCCGACGTAAAGTTCTCCTGGAGAATCAGAGTATAATGAGTCAAAGAACATAATTGGATTTTCTGTGACTTTTTATCATGGATAAGCTCTTGACAGCGAAATACCATACGAAAACTTTATGAAATACAATAACTAGAGGATACTGTCTGAAAGGAGGAAAGAGGTAATTCTTATCTGCCTCTGTCAACCAGCAATTGTTCTTCTCTTTCACTTCTTCGCCTCCAAAAAGAGTTCCTTGATTGTGAAGCGCTGCATAGCCATTCACCTCTTGAGGCGTGTCCATTGTGCGGTGAATTTGGATTGTGGCTTAGAACAAGCAAATATCCGCGTCAGAATAGCTTAGTCAAGAACCGTTCACAAGTTACTTTGGGGGATTCCATGCCCCAATCTTGATCCAGTTTCCCATCTAGCCTAAGGCCTTGCGACAAATTGTGAAATATGATCCCGTAGACTCATATTACTATTCCTTGTGTGGGATGCCACTCCATCCCTTTTCTACGATTGTTCTATATTCAGCCTTCCTCAGCAGTCCCTTTTATCAAAGTAGGAAACTACTTTTTCCTCGTATTTATCAGTTCATATAATGAATCCACCTTTATTGGTCGGTGATACACTGAAAAGCTCTCATGTTCATGATGTATTCTTTGGGGAGCGAGGGACATATTCTAAAAACATAATTCTCATTTACAAAAGCTGTGACTAACCTGACACTGCACCCACTCTTTGTCTCTCCAACGCCAACCCACAATAGTGTATTTGTCTGAGGTTCGCAGCTCTCTCAGTTTTAAACTAAAAACACCAGGTTTGCAAAATCGCAAAAAAAAAGTTGAGATTCTGCGCGAACTGCTCCAACCAAGCTTCTCACTGTTGTTCATCAGCCAATGAAAATCACCTAGGAGAAGCCAAGGTCCATTCCAGATGATTCCAGTATCAGTTAGTTGCATTCCCAAAATTTCTTTCCGTGCTCTCTACAGGGTCACCATACGACGCAAGTGATGCTAAAATATCCAAGAAGATCCTAACTGCAGTATTTGTGTCAATGATTTCTTTTGTTTTGTGACAGAATCTCAACCTATATAACTATTGTTTTCCAGCATATCAGCCAACCTGCCACTACGGCCAATTGGATCCAACTTTAATTAAATCTTATCGTAACCCAATTCAACTTATCCAATATTACCATATATTAACCTGTTTTGTCCGTTTCCATCAAGAACAAAAGGTCAGGAAAAGAACTTTTTACGGAAATCTTCCTTAATTCAATTGAACTGTCCCTCGGTGCCTCCGGCCCTTCCCTTGATAGTTCCGCAGCTCCAGAATTGCTCATTTGGGTGGTAGCGGCTTCAAAATCGGAAGCCACAATGACCCAGTCTGTTTCTTCCGGGTTTTGGTAGATTTTGTGATACGTCTGAATTTTCGTGAGTTTTACTTGGCTTTCCGTTTCCCCATTGTTTCGACGTTTGGCTCCTAAGTTAGGATTCATTCGGATCTGGGGATGATGGAGTTCATGTATGGTTCTGGGTACGTCCTAACCCATGCCTCGAAGGGCATTTAAACGCTCCCGTTTCTTATGATCCTTGGGTGCCGGTAAAGACCGATGAAGCAGACCCCAATCCTGACAACGGTTGCTGAGCACCTTGAACTCTGAGATGATGAGCTACTACTGAGCCACTGATTTTTCAGAATCATTGTTATGAGAAGCAAAACTTGACTTATAAGAAATATCGTAGCCTTTTAGCTAAGAAAATAAATCAGGGCAACATATTTATGTGATAAAAGAGAAACAACGGGGAGTCGAAAATGTCATCACTCTCTATGTTCCAAGGGTTAATGAAGGTAACTAAATGTAAAAGAGTGGAGGTCAACTTATTAACCAAGAGTAACGATAATTCAACATAGACATAATATACACGATGAGATGACGAGTGGAGAGTTGGTTGATGGATTGTCATCGCTTCTTGGACCAGAGGATGTAAGCACAAAAAGTGGAACCCAGAATGTATTTAATCCCACATTTCTTCGGCACGCGTTTAACTTTTAATTAGAACCTCCCCATACAATAGGTGGTCTCGGCGTAAGAAATTCACTTCTTTTGCTTAAGCGGTCAAATCGCCTCCACGACATAGTTTAATGTCTATCGAAAATTACAGTGGGGTGTTTTCTCTCTTTCCAAGTAAAGAAAACGACAACATCGTGCCTCCGACACGCAGCCTCTAAGTCTTGTTCCAATCTCGCCAGACATCCACCACCATAATCACCCTCAACGCCTCAATCACCCGAGGCGATGAAGCCATGTCCTAACTCGCAACACGATCGCGGCATGAGATACAGCCCATGTCTCGACGCCCAATCAGGCGAACACACGCCCCCACCAGCCTAGTCATTCAAAAAGTCTCGTCGCCCTTTAGGGCGACGAAGCTCACCTCATCATGACTCGTCGCTCATAGGGGCCACACCAAGAACACAAGCCATGTAAAATGGTGCCCACGGCCGACAAGACCACCCAGCGACGACCTCACGTGACCCACAAAACTCTTCTTTGTCACTCTCACTCCACTCCGCGCACAGATCATCCCCTCTACACTGGCAAATTGGTTCTCACACACACACGCTTTGTCATTGTTGGAGTTTCCCGATCAATGGTTTGTTGATAAAAATAGCAAGAAGACTTGTCTTTATAAAAATTTTCGAGTATCAACTTCGTAAAAAATGATAGAGGCTAACTTCCATACACAAGTTAACACACCACACACCATACTACACTCGGTTTTTAACTAATAACTCGTACGACGAACCCCAGTACGGAACCAACACAATCTCCATTTGAAAGAGCCTACTATTACTTTTAATAAGAAATACATAAAACGCTAGTCACAAAACGAAAAAGAGCTTTCAAAACGCAACGAAAAAGATCCCATTTACGGATTTATAAAATCCGACGAAGAATATCCATGACTACAATACAGGTCTCCACCTAATTCACTCAGAAGATAAATGGAAAATCCAGACACCGAGATAAGGAAGAATATTTCGCGGAGAAGATACGAATCTTGAATAAGGGGCAAAGCACCAAGAGGGAAAAAACGAAAGCCCCGGAGACTTAGAAGATATAATTAGTAGAGAGAGGCCAAATGTCAAAAGGCGGACACACACATTGAAAATCTTAGCAAACTTAGCGCCCTTGGAGAATTAGAAATTTCTACGTTTCCTTGTTATCGAGCTGGGACTCAAACATAGGTTTTAAGGTCTTGGGTGGTGTAGACACCAGGAAACAGCGACCAAACAGCTATTAGCGGCTGAGGCTTTTACCTGTTGTAACACTCACAATTCGGATTTTGAAATAAATCTCCACTGATCATGCTCTTTACTTTGATTTTTATTTTAAACCTTGTCCCTATTTTTTATGGATAATCTAATTACTTGACGTTTAAGCCTCCAGAAGCAGAAATCCGGACAACCTAGGCGAAAGTTTTAGGGATTATCATTGAACTTTCTCATCATTACAGAATCGCGACGTCAGCATTTATGCTTCCACAATGCTTTGTGCTAGAGGAGGAGGGATGACAGGATCAACTAACTATTGCCAGCTGCAAAACGCATTGGTCAGACATATTGGACCATAACACAGATGCTCCAAACAATACAACCAGATCGCTGACGAGACATGTCGGCCACCGACCAACCACAATAGCGACATACATACAGCAGAATGTCCTCTGTCTGTCCGATCCGCATGATGCTAACACTGCGCGCTTTTCCCTAGGAATTTACAGAAGATGATTCAACGGACTCTCGAAAACGAGTTTGGAAGAACAAGCAATAAACAACACGAGTTTCTTGCTACACAGGATCGAAACCCTAACCGCAACGGACCTCAACTAACCTTTTCCCAACGCAAAGAACTTAACCGAGGTCTACCAGCGGAAGACAGGCTCTGACTTCATCGACTCCGTTGGCCTACGGACCAAAAACCCTCAAGCGCAAAACCATTGGGCAAACAACATCATGATGACCGATAACTCCCGAAAGCGCGTGAAGAAATACTCGAAACAATCCTTCGCCTAGCGATCAGCGAGGAAAAAAAACCAAAGCTCGAGCGACGTCAAATAATTGATCCCACGATACAATCTGAATCATTCAGTGAGCTGACCGCCTGACCTACCAAGAAGCTGCATGGCTCTGCACAAAATCTTCATTCGAAAAAACCCATGACAGACAAAGAGGTAGAAACAATCTTCAGGGTCAGCATCATATGGCAGAACACTATCACCCCGAAGAGCAGCGCTTGGGGTCCCCCGCACTACAAACGCTGGAAAACTTGGAGAACCTGTCTGCCAGACGATCTCGACGAGAATGCGGTTTCTCTATAGACTATATCGAAAAAAACAGTCCGAGGAGAATAAAGCGGATGAAAGTCCTCAAAAATGCACCACGCCCACAGCGTCACACCACCAGGTTCGACAGATTCCTCCGAAGAAAGCTCCGAAGACTTGTTTACACCTTCCCACATGCACCGGAGACGAGAAATCTCAAACCCTGGGAAGCATCAAAATCCCCTCACGTACGAGTGGCACCACTGATCGAAACGTGCATCTGCAGAACCTTCCCAGATGGCGAATGGGCTAGGGCACCAAACTTAAGCGGAAAAACGAAAGTGACGCCGAATACATTCCGCATTCTACGTCGAAATCCTCGATGGGCACACTTGAATGGTTATTTCCTTCTTCGCCTAACAATATGACAACTCTTACCTTGAAGTTTCCACCAATTCGCCTTCCCAGTATATCTCAAGCATACTCCAAGATTTTACACGGACATGGGCAAACCCTCCGACTAATCAGACCTATGGCAGTCTTTCCCAAAAATGAAGAAATGAACGCTCTCCGTCACAATTTATATGAACAGATTCAAAAATTATCATGTCGAAGCAGTTACGCGGGATCAGCGATAAAGTTGCTCATTCAAGACCCCAGCTGAGAAAACGACGCTTTGGGTAGCACAACTCAAGTTTCAATGAATTGGATATCTCTCGAGAAAACTGCACACGATCCAGGATGCTCTCTAAGGACACATACCTACATCCCTCAGCGACAGACCACTCACACGGAGATGAAGAGTATCCCCCACCCCTACACCAACCCAACACACTCATCACACCCCTCGCCCGCCCGACCCCTCTTCACAAGAGACGCAATGAAGCACGCCGCAAGAGCGGACGGAAAGCCAAATATAATAAAAATTCTCAGTACTGATACCAAACCATCAGCAAGGAAAGTCAGCATCGGATAAAACTCATCAAGGAACGAGGTCCGGACAAGAGAGAACGGGAACCTTCACCCAGCGGGACAACGACGGAACCCAGATGGATAGAGGCACGACAATCTATCCTCTCAGAGTAAAACATGATCAATCACAGATGAGCATGCCACAACACCCTGTGTCTTTAGTCAATCAAAGGCTTATCCAACCCGGAAGCGCCGAGTCCAACACTGACCTTTCTTTTAATTCTTTTGGTTTTTCTCACCACCCCCATTTTCATTTTCTTCCAGGCGCTTAGCTTTGATCCTGAATGTTGCAATTAAAGGATTTGCATGGTTATTGAGCGCAGTATTTTGCTGAGCATATGACGCTGAATGGCCTTGGCACTGATGGCCAGTAGCGGAGTGCATGGACCGAGTTTCGGGGCGGTGTGTGTACTCGATGGGCCGCTCTTCCTTTACGTTTTTTTCTTGCCTTCACGTCACCCCCTCTCTATAGACCCGGGATCAGTAACGCCTCCACACGGGCCACGACTTACCCATATCCTTGCTGCTGGAGGTGACGGACCTGTTTCTCACCGCTCTTCTCTCCCTTCTCAGCCCCCTGGTCGATTTCCTTCCACTTATTCAAACTCTTGCCTCTGGTCAGACTGAACCCCAACGTGTCTCTGGTTCCTTAGCAAGAGTTTGGCTCTCAAGTTTAACCTTCCTTGCCTTACAAACCAAGCTAGGTTATCTCTGGTCTAGTTGTGTAGACAAGATTAAAATACTCGACCAGATCACTTCATCTTTTCTTTTTTTTTGGTTCTTCATCTCAATAAATCTTAGATCTGTAACTGAGGTGTTGCGTGAAGGGATAATCTATGAGGAGGTGTCCGGATCTGTTGAAACAGCTTTGGAAAGCTATGGTTTGTTGAGTAGTCATGTAAAGGTGGAGGCTTTTGAGGATATGACTGGTGGAGAAGGTCAGATAGATGACCTGAAGGATGAAGACAAGTGGGTCAGAGAAGACATAAAAATACTTGAGATCATCCATGGATCTCTCTCAAAATCATTTGTGGAGGTTTATAAACAATTTAAAGCCGCAAAGGAGATATGGGAGAAACTTGAAGCAGTTTTTGGGAACAAGTCCAACCTGACGAAGGTCTGTGAAGCTGAGAAGGTTATCAGAGGCTTAGAGCAGAGGAAGGACGAGTTCAATCAGCTGAGAAGAAATATTAGACACTTGTGGCCAGAGCTGATTGATGTGGATGGTGTAGGTGATTTGGTTCAAAGAGAACAAAGTGGTCCTAAACGGAACAAGCAACCAGCTTGTGGGAACAGTGGTAGGAGCCACAAGAAAGAAAGACTTAGAAAGCTTTCCATGGACAATAGAGCTAAGGGAAAGTATGGGAAGACAAGCATACATCTTTCTGGTATAGAAAAGCACCTAAAGATACTGGTCAAGGAAATGACACATCAAATGGTCAGAGGAGAATGCTCCTATTCAGCTTACATGGGTGAGTCATTAGGAGAAAGATTGGGATCCAGTGAACCGGAGATATCAAGAGCTGATGGTCCTATTACGAGGAAGGATTGGGAGATATTTATGGAGCATATCCAAGCTTTGTTTAAGACCAGGAAGCAAAGGAGAAACTTGATGGAGAGGCTACTAAGCCTATTATAGTTGATTCTAGAGCAACTCATCACATGATCCGTGATAGGAGTTTGATGAGTGATATTAAAGCCACAACAGGGAATGTCAGGATAGCTAATCGCGATCCGATTCCAGTAGAGGGGATAGGCAATCTGAAGTTGTTTGAAAAGGATTCAGCTAAGATCTTTTGATATCTTAGACAAATAGTGACAAGAACAAGACTAGGAAAAGATTTGAGGAAGAGAATACTCGATTTAGACTAAGAACTAAGAGGGATTATAAGAGACTATGAAGAACATTATGAGAGACTCGAAATTTTAGAGAGAACTGTATGCTTTATTCATCCTCAAGGGGTTACATTATATAGAGAAATAAACAAGGGTTTTCAGAAAGCAAAGGGAGAAAATGAGTTGGTACGGCCCTAGAATGGCTGTCTCTCCCTGGATCAGTTGAAGGGGGCGTAGATCGATGATTAATGATGGAGATGGTCTTCTCCTTAGAACTATGAGATGCGCTAAAGATGTTTAGCTACTCCTGAGACACAGAGGCGTCCTGCTTGATGTCTAGGATGGATCACAGAAGGTTTAACTCTTCATTAGTGTGATATAAAACTGCTCACCAACGTGAACAAGATAGAGAAGTCTCCTAAGAGACGATCGTCTGAGCCAAAGCTTAATTTATTGAATAATTGTTGATTGTTTACATGGAGACTTGTGGTTACATAAATAAGAAAGAAGAAAACGAAATCCTAATCTAAAAAAAACCATAAACCAAAACCAAGTCGGTTTAGTGAAAACCATATTCTAATCCTATTGCAAATTGGTTTATGATAACCAAACTTAATCCTAATTGTTTTACACTTAATAAAATCATAAATAAACGTAAGATGAAACATCTTAGACTTGATTAATCTTCTTGGCCCAATCATAATCCAAGCTGGCTTGTCTTTCCACTTTTTGGGCCGATAAAGGCCTTTTTCGAACAACTCTTGGTTGGGCTCGATCCATCTTGTTCTCCTACGACCAAGTACCTCCTTAAGCTCATTTGGATGATGAAAACACTCCTGATAATCCATTTCCAGCTCTGGTTCTCCATCTTCCATTTCCAATTCATTACTCGGCCATATCGGTTTGACCTGTCCATTTCTCTATCATGCCAGACCATCCATTTCATTCCTTGTTTTACCAGCTTCCTTCCATACATTCCTTTGTCAATCAGGTTGACTACTAGACGTTCTTGTTGGTCCATAGTAATTCCTATATTCAGAAAAGCCTCTTCAAGGCTCATAGCCTTTTGTCGATCCAATACCTCATGAATAAGGCCAATAAGCTCTCCATTGAGCCCATTAAGATGTGCTATGGCCCATAGTCTTCTTGAGACGTGTACTGGATTCCAGAGCATAAATTTGAAGCTGATCCAGGTCACACCATTCCTTCCTCCTTTAAAAGGATTTGTCCTCAAATCCAGCTCTTCAAGGGTGAAAAGATGGTCGAATCTCAGCTTATTTGTTTCTCTTTGGAACATGGTGTTGTTAAAGCTCATGTGCACGTTTATCTCCCCTGCAGCCTCAAACACAAAGATTTGTAAATCCTTCACACGTCCTAGAGGCTTCACTGGACTCTGCTCATTACAAGTAACACTTAGAGCAAGCAATTTCTGCTCCTTGTTTAGTTCAGATCTCAGTGCTTCTGATTGAACTTCTCTCCACTGATACCAAACAAAAGCCTTGATCTTAGTATTGAGTATTGACATTAATAACAAGAAGAGATCAAGAGAAGAGAGAAAAAGGATGAAGAAGACTCGAAGAAGACTCACTGAAGACTTGAAGAAGACTCACTGAAAACTTGTAAGAAGACTCAGTGAAGACTTGAAGAAGACTCGGTGAAGACTTATAAGAAGACTCAGTGAGGACTTGAAGAAGACTCGGAGAAGACTTGAAGGCAGTTTGAAATTCAAATCCATATCTGCTGCAAAAAGAGCTGTTGGGTCAGAGTACAGTATTTGGACCAGTTTGTTATTGTTTTCCTCTCTCTTTCCTCTCAATTTTTACATCTGTTGTAAGCAGAAAAAATAATTAAGGAGAAATAAACTTCTGTCTTCTCTCTCATTTACACACACTCTCTCTCTCTTCTCTCTCGAAAATCCTTTCCTCCTCTCTCTTTCATCAAGTGTTCTTCATGTTCTTGTTGTTCTTCCGCTTACTCTCCTCTTAACTCTCTTAAACTTACATGGTGGCAGAGCAACTCAAGCTCTTAAACCTCTATTCTTCCTCCGCAATACTCTCTTCTTCAACTCCTTCCAAGTTTCCAGCAAGGGTCCTATGTTTTTCCTTTGTTTTGTCGAGTTCTTCTCCTGGTTCTTGTTTCTCTGGGTATATCATTCAGATTCCTAGAGTATACAAGTTTTTCTTGAGAGTTTTTATTTCCAGTTCGCCAAACTCTCACACTTTTCAGAAACACTCTATTACCCAACGGTCCATAGCATCTAAGATGAAGCAAAATAAGGCTGTTGTGGTTCCAGTAACCTTGAAAGGGTTAAACTATCTTCTCTTGTCAAAACTACCCTTGGAGGTCGTGACTTATGAAGTCGTGTGACAGAAGGTCAAGCCCCAAATTTGGTAACACAAGGTGAAGATGGCCAAGAGGTCGTAGCTGTTGATGAAACCAAATGGGTTCAAGAAGACTTTCTAGTGTTGTCAGCCATCCAAAACTCTCTAGACCCAAGTATCCTAGAGGCTTACTCGTACTGTGAAACCTCTAAGGAACTATGAGATACTCTGTATAAGATGTATGGGAATGTCTCCAACCTTAGCAGAGTCTTTGAAGTGAAGAGAGCCATCAACTCTCTCAAGCAAGAAGACATGGACTTCAATCAGTTCTTTGGGAAGTTCAGGTCACTACAGGTTGAGTTTGAAATGCTCAGACTGAGTTCAACTGATCCAGTGGTGTTAAATGAAAGGCGTGAGCAAGACAAGGTCTTTGGACTGCTCCTGACCCTTAACCCTTGCTACAATGATTTGATTAAGAACATACTCAGAGCTGAGAAGCTACCATCCTTGGATGAAGTGTGTGGTCAAATCTAGAGGGAACAAGGGTCAGTGGGGTTGTTTAAAGGAAAGGGAGAGCTTACCATGGCACACAAGGTGGAAGTAGCAGTAGCTAACAAGGGATACTACAAGCAGGATGATAGGAAGGTGTGGGTGTGTGATCATTGCAAGAAGAAAGGCCACATGAAGGAAAAGTGCTGGATCCTTCACCCTCACCTCAAACCTGCCAAGTTCAAAGAGCCAAGGAGTCAGTACATGGATGCAAGAGAACACTTCTCCTCAGACACGCCAAAACCATCCACACCATCTATGTGCTCAACCATGCACTCTCATGTTGGGTCAAATGCAGCTGGTGAAGCCAAAGCCATGGCGACAAGTGCTCTGTCTACCTTGAGGACCACTCAGGATTAGAATATCAAGAGGTCAGACCTTGATGCTCTCATCAAAGCCCTCAAGGAGAACTCTGGTATTGTTCTTGGAACCTCTCTAAATGCATTACACACTACTGGTCAGAATCCTAAACCACTAGTGATAGTTTCAGGGGCTTCTCACCACATGATTAGTGATGCTGGTCTAATCAGTAACTTAGAACCTGCCTTAGGTAATGTCATGATAGCTAATGGTGAGAAAGTACCCATTAAAGGTATAGGGAACTTGAAACAGTTTAACAAAGATTCAAAGGCATTTTACATGCCCACATTCACTTCTAAATTCCTATCTGTTAAAAAGGCAACTAGTGATCTGAATTGCCTTGCTGTTTTTAGTCATAATTATGTCTACTTTCAGGATATTGGGACCAGTAGTTTACTTGGCATAGGTGTGACCAAGGAGGGCCTGTATCTGCTTGAAGACATCAAATGCTTATCTGATTTATCTTATGCTTTTAGTTCATCTCCTGTTTTACCTGAAGATGCAATGTGGCATGCTAGACTATGACACCCTCACTCATGTGCACTAAGCTTGATGTTGCCTAGTATTTCCTTTAAGAATGATAGTTGTGAGGCATGTATTCTTGGCAAACATTGAAAATCTGTTTTTCCTAAATCAGTAACCATGTATGAAAGTTGCTTTGATCTCATTCACTCTGATGTTTGGACTGCACCCGGTTTATCAAGAGAAAACCATAAATATTTTGTGACATTTATAGATGAGAAATCGAAATTTACATGGTTAACCTTGCTTCAATCAAAGGATAGGGTGTTAGAAGCTTTTATAAACTTTAAAAACTACATTACTAACCATTTCAATGTTAAGATCAAAATTCTTAGATCAAATAATGGAGGAGAGTGCACTAGCAATGCTTTCAAAGCACACCTCAACAAACATGGAATCATTCACCAGACTAGCTGCCCTTATACCCCACAGCAAAATGGTGTAGCTGAGAGGAAGAATCGACATCTAATGGAGGTTGCCAGAAGCATGATGTTTCACACCAATGTTCTCAAAAGGTTTTGGGGGGATGCTGTGATTACTGCTTGCTACCTAATCAACAGAATTCCTACTAAGATCCTCCAAGATGTCTCCCCTTATGAGGTACTAAACAATACTTATCCATCTATTGACCATTTGCGTGTGTTTGGGTGTCTGTGCTTTGTCTTGATACCAGATGAACTAAGAAACAAGCTTGAAGCTAAAAGTGTCAAAGCTATCTTCATTGGGTATTCACCAAACCAGAAAGGCTACAAATGTTATGTTCCATAAACAAAGAAGCTTATGGTCTATAGAGATGTAAAGTTCTTGGAATCAAGGGGTTTCTATGATGAGAAAAGCTGGGATAGCTTGAGGGATCTGTCTCAAGCTCCGTCAGATGGAGCAAACAACCTAAGGATACTGATGGACAATCTGGGAATCAGCTCCTCCTTCAGCTGATACTGCACCAGAAGGTGAAGAAGCCATTCATCCTGATCCTAAGGGGGGGGGGCAATGATCATGAACCAAAACAAGGACAAGGTGAACAAACTCATGATCAGGAGAGTGTACTACATGAACAAGAGACTGCTCAAGTTCAAGATGAGGTAGAGCAGCAAGAAGTTCAGGCTCAACCGCTCAGGAGGAGTACAGGGACAAGGAACCCTCCTTCGAACTGGAAGAACACAAGGGTCTACTACAACAGTCAAGCAGTAGCCCATCCAATATCAGAAGTGTGTTCTCTTGCAAGATTCCCACTTGAGCACCAAGCCTTTATCAGTGGATTAGATCAGAGATCTATACCAAGGTCAGATGAGGAAGCCATGGAAAACAAGGGATGGGGGGAATCTGTTGATGATGAAGCAAATACCATGATCATCAACGATACCTGGTATGAAAGTTAACATCCCTAAATGAAAGAAGGCATTTTCAAGCAAATGGGTGTTCACCATCAAGCATCTACCAAATGGCAAGGAAGAGAGAAAGAAGTCGAGACTAGTTGCAAGAGGATTCACCCAGACATATGGAGAAGACTATGTGGAAACATTTGAACCAGTAGCCAAACTTCTTACAATCAGGATCATCCTCTCTATTGCAACCAACCTGGAATGGGAGTTGTGGCAGATGGATGTCAAAAAAGCTTTCCAACAAGGAGAGTTAGAAGATGAGGTTTACATGCACCCACCTCCTGGTCTTGAGAAGCTGGTTAAACTTGGAAATATCTGAAATCTTTAGAGAGTAAGAGATTAACGAGATGAGATTAGACAGAAATGAAGAGAAACAAAGAGAATAGAGAGATTAGGGAGAGATTAGTGTAGAGAGTATCATTGCGACTACTAGTAGAGACTGAACTGTATACTTTATTCATAGAGAGAGTTTGCAATATATAGAGAGGATTACAAGGGTTTTTGAAAAGTAAAGAGAGAGCAATTATGTGGTCAGAAGTGTAGGCGCGTTCCTTGGTTCAAACAAGTGGCTCTGGTTCTGGTGGCTAGATGCCAATGACATCTTGACTAGATGCTCCTCACTTTACAGCTAGCACCAGCTGGTAAGCTTGACCGAGCCTTATCCACAAACGGTCACCTTGGCGCCTAGAGCTTTAAGGTTACTCTAACTAAACCTTCTCTTCCACTCCAAGTAACTCACTCGTTCTTCTCATGGTAAGTCTTCTCATGGTAAGTCTTCTCCTTTTACCTTTTTCACCACGGTAACTTTTGTTGTACGGACCAAGCCCTATTTTTGCACATTAACAAAACATGGTCTAATGTAATTTGGAGAAGACTTGGTCGAGTGGTCCATACGATCGGCCGTACAATCCGTATGGTTTGTACCGTCTGTACCATTTTTCTAAATCTTGCCTAAGCTTCCAATCTCTTGTTCTCTTCATATCAGACCCTCTAAGCCTTCTTCTTCTATATACTCAACTCCTCATCACAACAGTCCTCCTCAAGCATGACCATAGGGACTAGTCAAGATTGGAATGGCCATGAGTTCTCCCTCATTAAAAACCTTACCAAGGAAAGCCCTCCTTAGGGATAAAACCCTGATAAGGAAAAGAGTAAATAACTCATGATCGAGGGGATCAGTTGCTAGGAGTGAGATCACGGAGTCCATGTCTGGTGTGAATGGACTCAATGGTTTTCTGTCTTGCAGCTTTAGTAAATACATCTGCCAACTGGTCTTCACTCCGTGTATATCATGGTAAGATAACTCCCTGACCTATCATCTGCCTTACTTCGTGACAGTCCACTTCAATATGCTTGGTCCTTTTATGGAACACCGAGTTGGTAGCAATATGGATGGCCACCTGGTTATCACAATGCATAGTCATTAGTGTGGCCTGCTCAATGCTCAAGTGCTTCAGTATCCCCTTTATCCAGAGAAGCTCATTGGTTAACTTCAGCATCGCCCTATACTCAGCCTCAGCACTGGAACAAGACACCACCTTCTGCTTCTTGCTCTTCCAAGTAACCAGGTTCCCTCCAATGAAGGTGCAGTAGCCGGTTGTGGACTTCCTATCTGCTCTATCTCCAGCCCAATCTGCATCACAATATCCAACTACCTCAGTTCTTCCATTGCATCCCATCCACACTCCTTGGCCAGGTGATTCATTGAGGTAGCTTAAGATCCGATCCACCATTCCTCAATGGTGTTGCTTTGAAGCTTCCATGTATTGGCTCACCTGGTTCACAGCAAAACAAATATCTGGACGTGTGATGGTTAAATAGATTAGCTTACCAACCATCCTCCTATAGAGTTTAGGATCTTTGTATGGTTGGCTATCTTCTATCTCCACCTCTCGTGGTACTTTATATCCATCCTCCATGGGAATCTTGGCTACTTTCCCTCCAAGTTTACCTGCATCTTTCAAAAGATCAAGTGTATACTTCCTTTGGGACACGAAAAAACCTTCCTTGGACCTACAAATCTCAATCCCAAGAAAGTATTTCATTTCCCCCAAATCTTTATTTTCAAATAGAGATTTGAGATAATCTTTTGTAGCCTTAATACCTTCCTTGTCTATAAGAAGTATGAGTATAACCAAGGGTGTTTCCGAGTGTGTTACCATTCTTCTTAAGAGCTTTGATGAGAGCATCAATATCAGACCTCCTTATGGGCTCTTGATCCATGTTCTTGACTGAAAAGTGTTGAGATGCCATAGCCTTCCCTTCCTTTCCTCAGTCTTGTACATTGCCTAGTTAGCTTGAGTAACTTATGCCTTGGTTTCCAACGAAATATCACCTTTTCCTCCAAACAATTCGTGTGAACCCTCTTCCTTCTGGATCTGAGCACACACTTCCTCCAAGGATGGCAGCTTAGATGACCTCAAGATGTGCTTGATCAGGACATTGTACACCAGATTTAAAGTGAGTAGCAAGCCAAAAAATTGATCTTGCTCCTTCCTTTCCATAATGATGTCTTGATCTAGTGTACTAGGTCTCAGCATCTCGAGTTCAGACCACAGGGCCCTGAACTTCCCCAAGTGCTTAGTGAACTCCACCTCTTGCTGCACAAGGTTGTTGATAGCTCTCTTTACCTCAAACACCCGGGTCAGATTTGATGTGTTTCCATAAACCTTCTGAAGAGTATCCCATAGGTCTTTTGCTGTCTCACAGTAGCTGTAAGCTTCAAGGATTGAATTCTCAAGAGAAGCTTGCAACACGGTGACCACAGTCATATCTTCGTGAACCCACTTGTTCTCATCAGCTAGAGCAAGCTCAGTCACTCCTTCGCCTTCTTCCTTCTCAGCAACTGGTTTTGGAGGTCCATCCGTGATGTGGCTCCACAAACCCTTGCTCCCAACAACTGTTTTCACCAGCCTTGACCATAAGAGGTAGTTTCCACTCCCCTTTAGTGTAACCGGAATTGCCAACATCTTGTTTCCTTCCATCTTGTTCTTGAGTACCCAGATCTAGAAAAGCTTGAGACTTTGAGTGAAGCTGAAGAACACTCGAGGTGAAGATTTCAAAAGATTGAAACTTTGAGATGAATCAACCCGGAAAGCTTCAAACTTTCAACCCTTCCTTGTATCTCAAGAAAGCTTCGAACTTTGCTTTAGAACTTGAAGAACACGAAGAACGCAAACCCATATTATCAGTAACCTGGCTCTGATACCATGAAATCTTTAGAGAGTAAGAGATTAACGAGATGAGATTAGACAAAAATGAAGAGAAACAAAGAGAATAGAGAGATTAGGGAGAGATTAGTGTAGAGAGTATCATTGCGGCTATGAGAGAAATAGAGACTGAACTGTATACTTTATTCATAGAGAGAGTTTGCAATATATAGAGAGGATTACAAGGGTTTTCGAAGAGTAAAGAGAGAGAAAGTATGTGGTTAGAAGTGTAGGCGCGTTCTTTGGTTCAAACGAGTGGCTCTGGTGGCTAGACACCAATGGCATCTTGACTAGATGCTCCTCACTTTACAGCTAGCACCGCCTGGTAAGCTTGACCGAGCCTTATCCACAAACGGTCACCTTTGCGCCTAAAGCTTCAAGGTTACTCGAACCAAACCTTCTCTTCCACTCAAAGTAACTCATTCGTTCTTCTCATGGTAAGTCTTCTCCTTTTACCTTTTTCACCACTGTAACTTTTGTTGTACGGACCAAGCCCTATTTTTGCACATTACCAAAACATGGTCTAATGTCACTTAGAGAAGACTTGGTTGAGTGGTCCGTACGGTCGGCCGTACAGTCCGTAGGGTCCGTACCATCCGTACCATTTTTCCAAATCTTGCCTAAGTTCCAATCTCTTTTTCTCTTCATATTAGACCCTCTAAGCTTCCTTCTTCTATATACTCAACTCCTCATCACAACAATTTCCTCATACTCAAGAAGGCAATCTATGGACTGAAGCAACCCCCAAGGGCATGGTACCACAAGCTAAGCACCACTTTTAATGGAAGAGGCTTCTAGAAATCAGAGGCTGATCACACCTTGTTCATACTCCCCAGACCAAAAGGAATTGTGGTCATCTTGGTCTATGTAGATGATATAATCATCCCAGGCAGTGACCAAGAAGGTATCAAAGAAACCAAGGTATTTCTTAAATTTGTATTTGATATTAAAGATATATGTGAACTCAAGTACTTCCTTGGGATTAAAGTATGCCTCTCTAAAGAGGGGCTTTTCTTCTCTCAAAGGAAGTACACACTTGGTCTTTTAACTTAGGCAAGAAACCATGGAGGAAGGCAAGCCAAAACACCATTGGAATATGGCTACAAAGTACTTAGAGAGGGTGAGTTTGAAGACAAGCAGTATGGTGATGTGAAGCAGTATAGAAGGATGGTTGGGAAGCTCATCTACTTAACCATCACCAGGCTAGATATATGCTTTGCTGTGAACCAAGTTAGCCAGCACATGCAGGCGCCTAAGGTCCATCAATGGAATATGGTGGAAAGGATCATGAGATACCTGAGGGAGGCGCCTTGTCAAGGAGTTTGGATGTCTTGCAATGGAAGCACAGAGATTGTAGGTTACTGTGATGCTGATTGGGCAGGAGACAGAACTGGTAGGAAATCAACAACAGGATATTGCACCTTCATTGGAGGTAACTTGGTAACTTCGAAGAGCAAGAAGCACAAGATTGTGTCATGTTCCAGTGCCGAAGCAGAATATAGGGCAATGAGGAAGCTCACTAGTGAGCTTATCTGGATCAAAAATCTCCTAAGGGACTTGGGTATAGAGGCTACAACTCCAATCACCATGCACTGTGACAACCAGGCATAAATTCATATAGCATCCAACAGTGTATTCCATGGAAGGACTAAACACATTGAGGTAGATTGTCATAAGGTCAGGCAAGCTGTGGAGCAACAAATCATCTTGCCATGTTACACGAGAGGTGAAGATCAGTTGGCTTCACCAATGCAGCTTGCACCAAGGTCTGTGAGTTCATCCATTCAAAATTGGGACTCATAGACCTCACCTCTCATTAACTATACTTGCATGGAGACCTCTACTCTTTCCTTGATGTGTTTTTCTCCCACTGGGTTTTACACATTAAGGTTTTAACGAAGGAGATTCTTCATGCTTCCAAGCTTAACCAGTCCCTATGGTCAAGCTTGAGGGGGAGTAATGAGTATTGACATTAATAACAAGAAGAGATCAAGAGAAGAAAGGAAAAGGATGAAGAAGTCTCGAAGCAGACTTGAAGAAGATTCACTGAAGACTTGAAGAAGACTCACTGAAGACTTGTAAGAAGACTAAGTGAAGACTTGAAGAAGACTTGGTGAGGACTTGTAAGAAGACTCAGTGAGGACTTGAAGAAGACTCAGTGAGGACTTGAAGAAGACTCAGTGAGGACTTGAAGAAGACTCGGAGAAGACTTGAAGGCAGCTTGAAATCCAAATCCAGATCTGCTGCAAAAAGAGCTGTTGGGTCAGAGTACAGTCTTTGGACCAGTGTGTTATTGTTTTCCTCTCTCTTTCCTCTCTATCTTTGTATCTGTTGTAAGCAGAAACAAAATAATTACGGAGAAATAAACTTCTCTCTTCTCTCTCATTTACACTCTCTCTCTCTCTCTTTTCTCTCGAAAATCCTTTCCTCCTCTCTCTTTCATCAAATGTTCTTCATGTTCTTGCTGTTCTTCAGCTTACTCTCCTCTTAACTCTCTTAAACTTACACTTAGACTTCTGGAAAAGTGATCTCAGCTTGGATAAACCAGAAACGAGCATTGGTTCTCTCTGTTCATGCAATAACCCTTCCAAATAAAGCTTCAATGCTGCAGCTATTTGAATCAGAGTGGTGTGGGTTCTTTTATGCACACAAAAGCTCCCTCCTGGTTAGAAAACAAGGCGTTGCAGGCCCTTGTTAAACCTCAGATGATCCACTAGGCCAATATGAATCCATACAGATGGTTTGGTCAGTAGATCACAAGAAAAATATTCAATGATTTCACCTTCTTCAACCATACTTGTAAGTTCCAATTCATGAGCTTCATGTGATCCATCAAGCACTCCTTCTTCAGATTGGTTCAGACCAGGCACGTGATCACATATAACTAATGATCTCTCAACTTGTTTCAGATGGGTGTCCAAGTTGTCTGCTTGAGAGAGAGGGGTGGGTTCTGATTCAAACTCTTGTTCTCTCTCACCCTGTTTTGCTGCAGTTTCTTCTTCCTTCTTTGCTGGTTCCATCTGGTAACAACTTAGCTGATCATCTCTTGATGCTAGACGTGGGACTGAACTCTGTTGTGGGTTATTCATCACAGCATTGAGTGATTGATCTATCATGTTCCTGAGGTGTTCCTTGAACTGTGGGCTTTGAAATTCATCAAGATATGGTTTATGTAGCTGCAACTTTCTTTGTGCCTCACGACCACAGTAGGTATTTGGTTCATCTTTGGCTGACCTGGGTCGTGCCCTATCTGAGCTAGATGTACTATGAAACTGCTCCAAATCATTTTAACCATACCTCTTAGCTACAAACCTTTTCTTCAAGACAGCTTTCATCTCATACCAAGAAGAAATCTGTTGCTCTCCATATCGTCTCCAAGTGTTAGATGTCTGATATCACCAGTCAAATGCATATCCACATAATCCAGTAGTTGTTAGCTGAACCTGCTTCTCTGATGTATGTCTATGGCTGTTAAAGATTTAATCCATCTCCTTTTGCCATTCTAAGTATGTATCTGGATCAAACTCTCCATAGAAGGGTGGAATCTGGAAAACTTTTTCTCTTCTCTACAACAACTCCTTTGTTGCTTTGCTCTCAGCCTTCATCTCATTGTTTCTATTGATTCCAAGAGAATACATGGAAGATCTGCTTGGAATTGGATAGATTTCGTGATCCTACGATATAACTTCAAACCCCAACCTTCAAGTGGCTCTGATACCACTTAGTATGGCCATGGAATGGTTGTCTCTCCCTGGATCACTTGAAGGGGGCGTGAATCGATAATAGATGATGGAGATGGTCTTCTCCTCAGAACTATGAGATGCTCTGAAGATTTTTAGCTACTCCTGAGACACAGGGGTGTCCTGCTTGATGTCTAGGATGGATCACAAAAGGTTTAACTCTTCCTTAGTGTGATATAAAACTTCTCACCAACGTGAACAAGATAGAGAAGTCTCATAAGAGACGATTGTCTGAGCCAAAGCTTAATTTTATTGAATAAGGGTTGATTGTTTACATGGAGGCTCATGGTTACATAAATAAAAAAGAAGAAAACGAAATCCTAATCTAAAAAAAAAACCATAAACCAAAACCAAGTTGGTTTAGTAAAAACCATATCCTAATCCTATTGCAAATTGGTTTATGATAACCAAACTTAATCCTAATTGGTTTACACTTAATAAAATCATAAATAAACTGAAGATAAAACATCTTAGACGTGATTAATCTTCTTAGCCTAATCATAATCGAAGCTGGCTTGTATTTCCACTTTTTGGGCAGATAAAGGCCTTTTCCGAACAACTCTTGGTTGGGCTTGATCCATCTTGTTCCTGGTACGACCAAGTACCTCCTTAAGCTCATTTGGATGATCAAAATACTCCTGATAATCCATTTCCAGCTCTGATTCTTCATCTTCCATTTCCAATTCATTTCTCGGCCATGTCGGTTTGACTGGTCCATTTCTCGATCATGCCAGACCATCCATTTCATTTCTTGCTTTACCAGCTTCCTTCAATCCATTCCTTTGTCAATCAGGTTGACTACTAGACGTTCATGTTGGTCCATAGCCATTCCTATCTTCAGAAAGTCCTCATCAAGTCTCATAGCCTTCTGTCGATCCAATGCCTCATGAATAAGGCCAATAACTCTCCATTGAGCCCATTAAGATGTGCTATGGCCCATAGTCTTCTTGAGATGTGTACTGGCTTCGAGAGCATAAACTTGAAGCTGATCCAGGTCGCACCAGGAGTTGCTCAAATCGACTAAGGGTGCGCCTAATTTAAAGGGAGGCTTCCTGGCCAAGCAAATGGCATCAGGATCTTTGAAAAGATGCTTATCCTTTACAGCCTTGTGCCAGCTTCTCCACGCGGAGAGCTTCTTCCTTTCCAACGGATGGATAAGGTTACCTCGCTCAAGAATCACTCTGGTCAATTTGGTTTTACCCGGATGGTAAAATCAGGTCGAGTGCTTTTGGTCGACCTTGTGCGGCCTGTAAGGCCTATACGGATTGTACGGACAAGGTCGACTCCAAAACCTTCTCCTCTCTTCCTTCTTTCTCTTTAATCCCATGTACATACCTAAACTTAACACTGTTGAATAAATGGGTTTACTGAATAGAGGAAGACTAAAGGAGTGGAGAAGGTTTGGATTTGGGGTGTCCGTACAATGGTCCGTACATGTCCATACAAGATGGCCGTACAAGGCCGTACAATGGTCGACCTGGATGAAGTTGGTCGATAGTTACCCGAGGTAAATGTAACTCGACCAGGAGTTACATTTATCATTTACCACCTCGACTCAAGCTTGGCTCGCGGATAAGGAAGAGCTTTTGACAGGCTGGCTCATGTGGCTAAGAAAGGAAGAGCATCTGGTCAAGATCTCTTTGGCATCTCACGTGTGAAGCTTCTTGGCCAAGTATTCGAATTACGCGTCTAAACCAGCCTTGACTTCACATGCTCAGTCTACTTACCGTTGAAACCATATCCCCTTGTTGCCCTAAGATTTCTTCTATATATTGTAACCCATTGTCGAGTATTAATCAATCAAGCAACTCATTTCTACTTCTCTTAGTCTCTCTAGTCTCTCAGTTACACCTGAAATGGGTTCTTAGATCCAAATCTCTCAAACTCTCTTCCTTTGGTCTCAAATCTTCTCGATCTCTTCTTTCTTTCATCTTCTACTCAGATTCTACTCAAGATTTCATGGTATCAGAGCCATGTTCACTTTAATCTGGGTTCTTTTGAGTTCGTTCACATAGAGTTTCATCCTTTTGTTCTCTAAAGTTCAAGTCTCAACCTTTTTGATCTGGGAATGGAGAATACAAAGACCACAGTCATTCTAGTTACCCTCAAGGGAGGAAACTACCTGCTTTGGTCTCGTGTGGTGAAGACAGCCGTGGGAAGTAAGGGTCTTTGGATTCACATCCTCGAGAGTGAAGCTCAAAGACTCATTACTCATGGAGGCGACAAAGAGGTGGTGGTTTGTGATGAAGTGAAGTGAATCCAAGAGGACAATCTGGTAATGTCCATCCTCCAAAGCTCAATGGCTCCGTCGATCTTGGAGGCCTATAGCTATTGTGAGAAGGCCAAAGATCTATGGGATACACTCCAAAATCTGTATGGAAACATCTCAAACCTCACCCGGGTGTTTGAGATCAAGAGATATATCAAAAACTTAGCCAAAGAAGACATGGAGTTGACCAAACACTTGGAAAAGTATAGAGCTTTATGTTCAGAGCTTGAGATGCTGAGGCCTAGTACTACTGATCCGGATGAGTTTAATGAGAGACGTGAACAAGACAAGGTCTTTGGCCTCTTGCTCACTCTCAATGCTACCTACAACGATCTCGTTAAGCACATCCTCAGATCCAAGAATCTCCCAACTCTTGAAGATGTTTGTGCTCAGATCCAGAAGGAACAAAGGTGCTTGGGGCTATTTGGAGGGAAGGAGGAGCTCACTCTCGCCAATCAAGACGAAGTGCCTTAAGCCAACAAAGCTCACAAGTATGAAGATCGGAGGTGCACTAGAAACTATGAATAAAGTAGGTTTGGGGGAAACTGTGACCATTCCAAGAGGCATGGACACAAGAAGAGCCAGTGCTGGATTCTCCATCCTCACCTCAAGCCAGCCAAGTTCATGAAGGAAAGGGAGGCTAATGCAAATGTCACCTATGGTACAAGTGATAAGCCGAAGCTGGGAATTCTAACTGGGCTAATGAGACAGAAGGGCGTGAAGGCGGTGAGAGCAAGGCGTTGGTGACCTACACTGCCAATCAATCACGACCCAACGAGCATGAGTTCATCCGTCGACCTGAGATGGATGCCCTCATCAAAATTCTCAAGGATAATGGTAACAGTTTTGGTAATATTAGTGGGTACTCATTTGGAGCATATATGATTGCTAGTAATGTTGAAACTTATAGTGCCTACACCCACTATAGGATGCTTGGTCAATCTCATAATACTCATAACATGTCAAAACCTTTGATAGTAGATTCAGGTGCATCACATCATATGATTAGTGATACTTGTCTTATTAGAGACATTGAACCTGCGCATGGACATGTAATGATTGCTAATGGAGATAGGATATTAATAAGAGGTTTTAGGCAAGTTGAAACTGTTTAACAAAGATTCTAAAGCTTTCTATATGCCTGAGTTTACTTCAAACTTACTTTCAGTCAAGAAGTGTACCACTGATATGCATTGTAATGTTATCTTTAGCCCTAACGATTTGAAATTTCAGGATATTGATAGCAAACGGTTGATTGGGCAAGGAGTAACCAAAGGAGACCTTTATATGCTTGAAGAGCTTAGTTATGTGCATGATCATAATTGCTAGTTTACTTCTGTTCCTGCTTTTGTTTTAAATAAGAATGCTTTGTGGCATGCTTGACTAGGACACTCTCATGTTAGAGCTTTAACCTTAATGGTTCCAGGTGTTTTGTTTGAGAATAATGATTGTGAATCTTGTATTTTAGACAGGCACTGTAAGACTGTGTTTCATAAATCAACACCATCTACGAACATTGTTTTGATTTGATTCACTCTGATATTTGGACTGCACCTTGTTTCTCTAGGGAGAATCAGAAGTATTTCGTAACATCCATAGATGAGAAGTCTAAATATACCTGGATAACCTTGATCCCATCTAAAGATAGGGTGCTTGATTCATTTAGAAATTTTCAAAACTAAGTGACTAATCAGTTTATTGCCAAGTTGAAATTTTTTAGATCAGATAATGGAGAGGAGTATACTAACCACGCCTTCAAGCACCACCTATCCCAACATGGCATACTTCACCAGACAAGTTGCCCGTATACCCCTCGACAGAATGGAGTGGCCGAGAGGAAGAATAGGCATCTTATGGAGGTTGCTGTTGAGATGAAGCAAGAATAAATAAAGAAATGGCCAAAGTTTAAGTTAGCTTGGTGTGAACATGAAGCAATAAACAAGACAAAGAAGAAGAACAAAGGATTCTGATGTTTGAAGAAGCAAGTGGACAAGAAGACTTGTGATTCAAGTCTGTCCATACAGCCTTGCTATTCAAGTAACCAATATGACCTAGCTTTACTTGGAAGGCAAGGAAGAAGAGACTTAACTCGTCTGGAACAAGTTTAAATGGAAGAGATCCGTTGGAGAGTCTGGACAAAAGCAGGCAAGTGACTGAATAGAATACATTAAAAGTCACATGCTGCCTTAAGGTGTTGGGACCATTCCAGACATGTCACTTTCATGGTCCAGACCTGGAAAAGACCATATTATTCTATTCTTCTTTTTGTTGTCTTCTTTAGTCCCTAATTTTCTTTAAATATTGTTGTTTTTATCCCAAAGAAAGTAAGGAAAACATTTCTCCTTCTATTCTCTTTGTTTCTCTCTCTCCTCCCTCACTCTCTCTCTCTTCACTCTCTCTCTTGTTCTTCATCAGTTCATGATGTTCTTCACTTAATCTCTCCCTTAATCTCTAAAACTCACATGGTATCAGAGAACTTATTCTCTTGAGACCTATTCTTCTTCATTCTTTTACCTAACTTCCGCAAATCTCTGAGTTTTCTTTTCTATTTTTGGCAAATTTCATCTTGTTCTTCAGCTTTTCTTCATTTCCAGCTCCAGAAATTGCCAAAAATGGAAAATACCAAAGTAAACATTCCAGTTACTCTCAAGGGAGTAACTATCTTTTATGGTCAAGGCTTGTCAAGACAGCCTTGGGAGGACGAGGTCTCTGGTCCTATGTGACAGAAGACAAATCATCAAAGAAGACTATCCTAGGAGAGGATGGTACTGAAGTGGTGCTGGCTGGCGAGGACAAATGGGGTCAGGAGGACCTCATGGTGTTGTCTATCTTACAAAACAGCCTTGAGACATCAATCTTGGAAGCTTACTCCTACTGTTAAACTTCCAAAGAGTTGTGGAACACTCTCCAGAAGGTGTATGGCAACATATCAAACTTGAGCCGAGTATTTGAAGTCAAGAGGACTATTAACTCGCTCCATCAAGAAGACATGGATTTCAATCAGAATTTTGGCAAGTTTAGAGCCTTATGGGGTGAGTTGGAGATGCTGAGGCCATGTACCGTGGATCCTAATGTCTTGAATGACCGGTGTGAACAAGACAAGGTGTTTGCTTTACTTCTCACCTTGAATATCGACTACAATGACCTAATTAAGCATTTGGTTAGAGCAGAGAAGCTCCTAACCTTAGAAGAGGTGTGCTCTCAAATCCAAAAGGAGCACGGTTCAGCTGGCCTATTTGGAGGAAAAGGAGAACTTGTGTTAGTGAATCAAGCTGATGGTACTGCAAACAAGAGCCAATACAAGCCTGAGGACAAAAAGGTTTTTGTGGTTATTGCATGAAGAAGGGACATGGCAAGGACAGATGCTGGATTCTTCACCCACATCTTAAGCCGCAGAAGTTCAGGACTCCTTACCATGATGCAAGAGCCAACTTCTCTGGTGAAATGGGCGAACCAGCTACCTCAAACTCCATGCACTCAACCATTAATCTTAATCCGGCTAGTGAAGGGAAATCCCTAGTTTCCAGTAGCTCCTCTACCTTGAAAACCACCCAAGATGAAGCCATCAAGCGATCTGACATTGAGGCTCTTATCAAAATACTCAAGGACAACTTTGGTAACATTCTTGGTACCTCTTTACATGCTACTAATACTGGTTACTCCTTGAATGCCTTAACGAGCTCCAAAATGACAAAACCCTTAGTTATTTATTCAGGAGCTAGCCACCATATGATTAGTGATCTAGGGTTGATTAAAATCATTGTTCCTGCCCTAGGGAATGTTCTTGAGAAATGGGACGAATTAAAGGAGTAGGTGATCTTAGGTTATTTCATAAAGAATCTAAGGCCTTTACATGCCAAATTTTACATTCAACTTGTTATCTGTTAAAAGTGTTGCTACTGATTTGAATTACAAGGTTACTTTCACTCCTAACGATGTCTCTTTTCAGGATATTGAATCTAGTAGGTTACTTGGCAAAGGTATAACCAAGGGAGACTTGTACTTGCTTGAAGACACTAAGCTTGCATCTGATTTATCCCATGCTTTAAGTTCATGTTTTAACTTCCCTAAAGATGTTATGTGGCATGCTAGATTAGGACATCCTCACTCTCGTGCTTTAAACATCATGTTACCTAGTATTTCATTCCAAAAGATTGTGAAGCTTGCATCTTAGGAAAACATTGTAGAACTGTCTTTCCTAAATCTAGTACAATCTATGAAAATGTCTTTGATTTAATTAACTCTGATGTGTGGACTGCCCCTTGTGCATCTTGAGAGCATCATAAGTATTTTGTGACATTTATATTTGAAAAATCTAAGTACACATGGATCAGATTTCTTCAATTAAAGGACATGGTGTTAGATGCATTCAAAAACTTTCAAACTTATGTCTCTAACCATTACAATACCAAGATAAAAAAATTGAGATCAGATAATGGAGGAGAATACACCGGCAATGCATTCAATCACCACCTAGCCAGACATGGAGTGATCCATCAAACAAGTTGTCCATATACTCCACAACAAAATGGTGTGGCTGAGAGAAACAATAGACATCTTATGGAAGTGGCCAAAAGCATGATGTTCCACATGAATGTACCAAAGAGGTTTTGGGGAGATGCAGTGATGACAGCCTGCTATTTAATCAACAAAATTCCCACCAAAGTCCTACAAGATCAGTCGCCACATGAGGTACTAAACGAACATTGACCTTCTATAGATCACCTTCGGGTATTTGGGTGCTTGTGTTTTGTTTTAATTCCATGAGAGCAAAGGAACAAGTTAGAACCAAAAAGCACCAGAGCCATGTTTATTGGCTATTCACCTCACCAAAAGGGATACAAGTGTTATTCTCCAGAAACCAAGAGGGTTCTAATCTCTAGAGATGTGAGGTTTGTTGAGTGTAAAGGCTACAATGATGAGAAGAGTTGGGAAGAAGTAAGAGACTTATCTCAATCAACCTCAGATAGAGCTGAGAACTTGAGAAGGGTAATGGAAAGTATTGACATTAGTATAGCAAGAAGGAGTGTTGAGACTGAACCAACACAAGATCAGCCTAGTTCATCACAAGAGGAATCCAAACATGGAAATGCTGAGGTGCCTCCTCTTGATCATGAAGGGGGGAATCAAACTGAACCACAAGAAGACAGTTCAGTCCCTCATGACCAAGAAGAGCAACAAGAAGAGGAATTTGTTAGTGGAGATCAAACTGTGGATGATTAGACTACACCAACTGAAGAAAATGTCCAGACATTGAGAAGAAGCAGCAGGGTTAGGCATCCTCCATCAAATTGGGTCAATACCAGAGTCTACTTCAATTCACAAGCAGTAGCTCATCACACCATAGGTGTTTGTTCTCTAGCTCAATACCCACAAGAACATGTTGTGTTTATTGGCACACTGGACCAGGCATACATATCTAAACATTATGAAGAAGCTATGGAGCATAAGGTGTGGAGAGACTCAGTGGGAAATGAAACTAATGCCATGATCATCAATGATACTTGGTATGAAGCTGAACTTCCAAAAAGGAAGAAGGCAGTGACCAGCATGTGGATTTTCACCATCAAATACAATGCAGATGGTACTGTGGAGAGGTGCAAAACTAGATTGGTTGTAAGAGGATTCATCCAAACCTATGAGAAGATTACCTTGACACCTTGCACCAGTGGAAAAACTTCATATCATACGGATCATCTTATCTTTGGCAGTAAACTTGGAGTGGGGTCTATGGCAAATGGTTGTGAAGAATGCTTTCTTGCAAGGAGAACTTGAGGATGAAGTCTACAGGAAGCCACCTCCGGGCCTAGAACACCTAGTCAAACCAGGAAATGTCCTTAGACTCGAGAAGGCTCTCTATGGGTTGAAGCAATCACCAAGGGCTTGGTACCACAAGATCAGTACCACACTCAATGGAAGAGGGTTTGTGAAATCAGAAGCTGAGCATACTCTCTTCACTCTCACCAGCTCACAAGGCATTGTGGTAATCCTTATATATGTGGATGATATCATCATCACTAGAAGTGATAAAGAAGGTATTCTCTCAACTAAAGTCTTTCTTAAATCATCATTTGATATCAAAGACTTGGGTGAGTTAAAGTACTTCCTTGGGATTGAGATATGCTGATCTAAACAGGTTCTGTTTCTGTCTCAAAGGAAGTACACACTTGATTTGTTGAGTGAGGCAGGTGACTTAGGTGGAAGAGCAGCCAGGACTCCACTAAAAGATGGGTACAAAGTCTTACGTGAGGGGGAGATAAAGAACAAGCCATATGAAGATGTCAATAGATACAAAAGGATGGTTGGAAAGCTAATCTATCTTACCATCACAAGGCCAGACGTGTGTTTTGCATTGAATCAAGTCAGCCAACAAATGCAAGCACCAAAGATACACCATTGGAACATGGTGGAGAAGATCTTGAGATACCTAAGAGAGGCACCAGGACAAGGAGTTTGGTTAGGCTGCAACCAGAGTACTGAGATTGTTGGGTATTGTGATGCAGATTGGGCTGGAGATAGAGTGGACATGAAGCCCACAACCGGCTATTGCACTTTCACTGGTGGCGACTTAGTAACTTGGAAAAGCAAGAAGCAGAAGATTGTGTCATTTTCAAGTTTAGAAGCTGAATATAGGGCTATGAGGAAGCTTACAAGTGAGCTCATATGTATCAGGAATCTACTTAGAGACTTGGGAATTGAGACCACAACTCTAATCACCATGCATTGTGATAATCCGCAATTCACATAGAATCCAACAATGTGTTTCATTAGAGGACCAAACACATTGAATTGGATTGTCACAAGGTTAGACAAGCTGTGGAGCAGAAGATTATATTTCCTTGCTACACTAGAAGTGAAGATCAACTAGCTGACATGTTCACCAAGGCAGCAAGCACATAGATCTGTGAGTTCATGCATTTAAAACTTGGACTCATGGATCTCTCATCTCACTGATCTCTCCTCTATGAAGTATTCTACTCTTTTTCCTTGACTTGGGTTTTCTCCCATTGGGTTTTACCTAGTTAAGGTTTGAATGACGGAATGCTTCATAGCTTCCAAGCTTGACTTGTTCCACATGGTCAATCTTGAGGGGGAGTGTTGAGATGAATCAAGAATAAATAAGGAAATGCCTGAAGTTCAAGTTAGCTTGGTGTGAACATGAAGCAATAAACAAGACAACAAAGAAGAAGAAAGGATTCTGATGGTTGAAGAAGCAAGTGGACGAGAAGACTTGTGATTCAAGTCTGTCCGTACAACCTTGCTATTCAAGTAACCCATATGACCTAGCTTTACTTGGAAGGCAAGGAAGAAGAGACTTAAGTCGTCTGGAAAATTTTTGAATGGAAGAGATCCGTTGGAGAGTCTGGACAAAAGCAAGCAAGTGGCTTAATAGACTACATTAAAAGTCACATGCTGGCTTAAGGTGTTGGGACCATTCCAGACATGTCACTTTCATGGTCCAGACCTGGAGAAGACCATCTTATTTTATTCTTATTATTCTTGTCTTCTTCAGTCCCTAATTATCTTTAAATATTGTTGTTTGTATCCCAAAGAAAGTAAGGAAAACATTTATCCTTCTATTCTCTTTGTTGCTCTCTCTCTCCTCCCTCACGAACTCTCTCTCCTCCCTCACGAACTCTTGTTCTTCATCAGTTCTTGATGTTCTTCACTCAATCTCCCCCTTAATCTCTAAAACTCACAGTTGCGAGGTCCATGATGTTTCAGGCGAATGTCCCAAGGAGGTTTTGGAGTTATGCAGTGTATACAGCTTTCTATCTCATCAACAGAACACCAACGAGGATCCTAGACAACCAGTCTCCATTTGAGGTCTTGAACAAGCATATACCAACCCTGGATCATCCTCGGGTCTTTGGTTGCCTATGTTTTGTTCTAAGACCAGGAGAGTTGAGAAACAAATTGGAGGCAAAGAGCACTAAAGGGATGTTCATTGGGTACTCGCCAACTCAGAAAGGGTATAAATGTTATGATCCTATAACCAGAAGAGTGTTGGTATTAAGGGAGATGAAGTTCATTGAGGAAAGGGGGAATTATGAAGAGAAGAACCAGGCAGAGTTAAAGGATCTTGCATCTGATAAGGCGGCTAACTTGAAGATAATACTAGAGAGTCTTGGATTAATCTCTCCCAAGATTCTAAGGCTGGAGGAGGAAAACCACAAGTTCCCCCCACCAATGAAGGAGAACAAGCTCCCCACTTCGACCATGGGGGGGAAATGAACCAGAAGACCAAGGGGAAGTTGGAGAAGACTCTGGTTCTCATTATCAAAGTGTGGAACAAGAGGAAGACATAGTGAATGAAGAGGAAGAAGGATCAGTGCAAGATGGAGACGGGAATGGTCAGAACCAAGATCAAGAACAGGCTGTTGAACAACAACTAAGGAGGAGCACTAGGATCAGGAATCCACCAACCAACTGGGTAAACACTAGAGTATACTATAATGCTCAGGCAGTAGATCACCCTGCTCAAGTTTCCTGTTCACTCGCTCACTACCCTGAATAGCATTGTGTCTTCATGGTAAATCTGGATGATAGTTACATTCCTCTGTCGTATGAGGAAGCAATGAAGGACAATCAGTGGAGAGATTCAGTAGGAGCTGAAATAACCGCAATGATCAAGAATGATACTTGGTATGAGCGTGAACTACCAAGAGGAAAGAAGGCAGTGTCTAGTAGGTGGATCTTCACAATCAAGTATCTTGGAAATAGGAACATAGATAGAAGGAAGACTCGACTGGTGGCAAGAGGGTTTACCCAAACATATGGTGAAGACTATCTTGATACTTTTGCCCCGGTTGCAAAACTCCACACCATCAGGATAGTTCTTTCAGTAGCAGTCAACCTTAAGTGGGGACTTTGGCAGATGGATGTGAAGAATGCATTTCTTCAAGGGGAAGTTGAAGATGAGGTCTACATGTATCCTCCACTTGGGCTAGAGCAGTTGGTCAAGGAAGGAAATGTTCTAAGGCTGAAGAAAGCTATCTATGGCATCAAAAAGTCACTGAGTGCTTGGTACAACAAGTTGAGCACAACTTTGAATGGGAGAGGCTTCAAGAAATTCGAACTAGACCACACTCTCTTCACCCTCACCACTTCATCAGGTATTATTGTTCTTCTAGTGTATGTTGATGATATCATCATTATTGGAAGTGACAAAGAAGGTATCCAAAGCACCAAAGATTATTTAAAATATGTGTTTGAAATCAAAGACTTAGGAGATATGAAATACTTTCTCTGAATAGAGATAGGTAGGTCCAAGGAAGGTTTATTCTTGTCTCAAAGGAAGTATACACTTGATCTTTCGAAAGATGCAAGTGTACAAGTAGGGAAGACATTCAAAACACCTTTGGAAGATGGATACAAAGTTCCTCGTGAGGGGGAGATAAAAGACAGTCCTGTTAACTTGAAGAGATGAAATGGAGAAGAAGGATGAGTTTTGGTGAAGTTTGGGTCTCGTGCAAAAAATAGGGCAAGACAACATTGAGGATGATCAAACATGGTATCATACTTTACTCGACCATTTGAATTTAAAATGGGTTTTAGGTCTTGTGCAAACTTAGGGCATAAAATGTACGGATCAGCTTGATAATTTATGGCCGTACAACCCTAAGAATGCAAAAGACTTGTAAACCAAGCTTCAAAAAGGTTTAGGGCTGTGAGAAAAGACTTGGGATCCAAAAGAGGTTTAGGCAAGTAAAAATATGCTGAGTATATTCCATCTGCCAAAGGAAGAGAAAGGATGCTTTCCAGAAAGGAAAAACCTTATCCAGAAGCTTATCCACTCACCCAAAGAAGGGGCATGAACCTAGACAGATCTCTGGATAGGTTCAATGACCTTGCTGGCTCATTCTCGGCCAAGCTTCCCATAGGCGAGCTCCTCTGGTTCCAGGCTGTCCCAAAACATTTGGAGAGCTCTATCCAGACAATTTAAACCGAGGAGCCTCCTTCCTTTGACTCCACATGCTTTGTTTGATTTTGTAAACCCTAATGTATCCATCTCTCTCTATATAATGTCTCTTGGGTGAATTGTATCAATTAAGGGAGTAAGGGGGATTTCCCCTCTCCTCTTCCAGAAATAAAGCTTTTTTTTCTTGAATCAGTCTCTCCTCAATCTATCCCTTTCTTAATCTCCTAATCTCTCTTTAATCTTTATTTCTGGTTCAAGTTAACACAAGCAGAAACCAGATCCACTCTCTTCACCATTTCGTGTTCTCTCTTTCCCCAAAGGGGATTTTTCATCTTGTTCATCACACACACGACCTCATACACTGAAAATCTAACATGGTATCAGAGCCAGGTTCCCATGAACTTGGTGTCTAGCTTCCGCAAAGATCAAAGCTTTCTCTCATGCCATCAAAACCCAGAAAGAAGCTTCCTTTCCAGCTGGTTCAACCTCTACAATAAAGTGTTCATCCGGGAACCCCAGAAGCTGTTCTTGAAGTCCCACACTCTCTCATACCGTCCAGAAGAAAGGAGAGCCTCAAATCAAGGAGTTATGGAGTGGATTTGCTACCCTCTTCATCAAATCAAGTCCAGGCGTGTTCTTATTCAATGACCAAGAAGAAACGTGAAAGCTTTCATCTTTTTACTGGTGATGGCAACCAAAATATGAAGAAAGGTGGGGACTTTAGGCATGGAGAGTCCAAGGGAAGGTCCATGGAGGAAAGAGGTGTTGGATTCGCGACCAATAGCCCCTGATCTTGCCATGAATCAAATGTGTTTGAGGAACTAACACTAGTTTCTTGTTTGTAAGAACCTACTGTCCCTTAGGATCACTAGAGTCAAGCTTGAGGGGGCGTGTTAACTTGAAGAGATGAAATGGAGAAGAAGGATGAGTTTGGGTGAAGTTTGGGTCTCGTGCAATGATAGGGCAAGACCTCCGGAGATTGTCAAAGAAGCCTTTAGGAGGGTTTAAAGGTGTCAAGAAAGGTCTTGAAGCTAATGCAAAGTGAAGATCAAGTCTAGGAGGGACTTTAGGAACCATTTGGGATCAAATGATCGAGTGTGCAAAAATAGGGCGACTCGTACTAATTCTGTACGAACCAGTATGGACTTGTACGGACCGTACGGATCCGTACAGACGAAGGTCGACCCAGAACTTTGATACTTCACCATTTGAAGTGTTTTTGGCTTTGTGCAAAAATAGGGCAAAAGTGTACTGACCATAACCTATCTGCACACTCTCTGGTGGTCCGTGCAAAGCTTGGGACATAAACCAAGTGGTTCTGATCAAGAGGAATCAAAATGGCATCTAGAAGATACCAAGAAGATGCCTTGTGCAAGAAAGAAGATAAGGGGCGTGAAAGGCTGGCTTTGGTTGTCACTTGCTAGAAAGGAAGAGCAAAGGAATCAAATTGGCATCAATAAGATACCAAGAAGATAAGGGGCGTGACATGCTAGTTCTGGTTATCACTTTCTGGAAAGGAAGAGCAAAGGAGACTATGTATCTGGCCGAAGAATTAGCCTGATTCAGAGGAGCCTATGGGCAACCAATCACGAGCCTTCCTTCCCTTGACCAGATTCAAACACGCCAGCCATCCTAGCCATTCATTCCCAAGTCCTATCTAAGACATTAGATTTAGGCTTATGGTCGAGAAACATGTAAAGCCTATATATTACTCTAGTTGGCGATTTGTAAGGGGGATTTCCCCTCTCCTCTTCCAGAAATAAAGCTTGTTGTTCTTGAATCAGTCTCTCCTCAATATATCCCTTTCTTAATATCCAAATCTCTCTTTAATCTTTGTTTCTGGTTCAATTTAACACAACCAGAAACCAGATCCACTCTCTTCACCATTTCGTGTTCTCTCTTGCCCCAAAGGGGATTGTTCATCTTGTTCATCTTGTTCATCACACACACGACCTCATACTCTGAAAATCTAACATGATATCAAAGCCAGGTTCCCATGAACTTGGTGTCTAGCTTCCGCAAAGATCAAAGCTTTCCCTCATGCCATCAAAACCAAGAAAGAAGCTTCCTTTCCAGCTGGTTCAACCTCTACAAGAAGGTGTTCATCCGGGAAGCCTAGAAGCTGTTCTTGAAGTCCCATACTCTCTCATACCGTCCAGAAGAAAAGAGAGCCTCAGATCCAGGAGTTATGAAGTGGATTTGCTACCCTCTTCATCAAATCAAGTCCAGGCATGTTCTTATTTAAAGACCAGGAAGAAAGGTGAATGCTTTCACCTTTTTACTGGTGGTGGCAACCAAAATATGAAGAAAGGTGGGGACTTTAGGCATGGAGATTCCAAGGGAAGGTCCATGGAGGAAGGATGTATTGGAGTCGCGACCAATAGCCCATGATCTTGCCATGTATCAAAGGTGTCCAAGGAACTAACACTAGTTCCTTGTTTGTAAGAACCTATTGTCCCTTGTATAAAGCTTGATACTTTATGAACTGAATGTGTTGTTTGATGTGTTTGAGACCTGAGGATTTGTTTAAGATTGCTGGATATGAATTTTTAGAATCTATCCCAGGTTGTTTGAATGAGACTCGTGTGAATGGTTGAGTGTTTAAAGTGCTTACTCCAGTTCTAAATGTTGCTTGACATGATATTAGATAGTATGTTCTGAATCTGCTTGCATACATGAATAGTTACTGATTAAAGTAAAGCACTTGGGTCTGGTATTTGGAAATGATAATGTTGCTTGTCTCTGTTCTTAATGGATGTGTTTCTAGGATGATAGATGGTTGTGTTGCATTCATGAATAGAATAGGTTAAGGCTGTTGCATTCAATTATCATTGTTACTGCCTTAAGGTTGAGACATCTAGACTTGAGTCTAAGGGTTGTTTAAGGCAGGAGTTTATTGCCTAATTGCTTTGTGAGTGTTCCTGATCAGTTCATCCATTGAATTTAGAGAGTGGTAAGCTTGCATTAGATGGATCTTAATGACAATGAGATACGATATAAGTGAAAAGCTTGTGATATTGGTGATCAAACTTGATGATTAGTCAAGGTTTGATCCCAATGCAAGTGTGTCTTATCTTGTTTGGAGTTTAAGTGTTGTTTCAGGTTCACAAGGAGTGTCCTTGTTCAGCATCAATCCGAAATAAAGAGGAAGATTAGCCCATGCTGAGGCAGTGGAGTGTTGTTGATGCTTGTGCAGGAAACCAGTAGACTTAAGCGCAGCTGTTGGGGTTGTGTTCTCTTGGTTTAGTGAAGATGCACAAGGAAAAGTCATCACTGAAGCTTGAGGAGGCCGATGATCTGAGGGTACTTGAAGATGAAGACATGGAGGTGGACCAGTGATTTAAGTGCAGCTGTTGGGGTGGTGTGCTTCTGGTTTGGATGCTCATTGAGGCTCACTGTCAAGCTTGAACCTACATTCAATTAAAGCTTGAGGTGGGGACTTAAGTGAGCTACCTGATGATCATAAGATCAAGACCTGGTGTTGCTAGTCACCATTGCATCAAGAAGAGAAGATATAGCCATCCGGGTTTAGTCATTGGCATGACTAGACAAGAGAGTGTTTAGAGCACTCTTGGATGTGTGAAGAAGAAGGTTACTCTACAATGCGGCTTCTGAAGTGAGGTGGTTGAAGAGAAGACTGAGGCATCTACCAGAATTCCATACAAGATGGCGAGTTCAGAAGAGAGTGTGGAGTGGTGTGTTGATCAAGATCATAAAGCTATCATCCGGGTCCAAGCTTGGTTCTTCCTAAACTCAGTCCCAAGCTTGATGGGGAGTGTTGAGAAGCTTCAATGATCTGTGAAGATGGAGTCCTTGGTGGCTATTCAAGAAGAAGAAGCAACCAAGGCAGAGAATAAAGATGGTACTCAATGGAGTTGTATCTGGTAATCCGAGCACTTAAACCCAACAAGAGGTTGGGTGAAAGGGGGAGAGACCAAGATCAGTGTGAGATGAGCTATATGATCTCAAGAAGACTTAGTGATGTGCAAGAAATGTCTGATCCGACTTGCATCACAGTGAGGCCATGATCCAGGGTCTTTGTGTCCATCACAATGATCCAAAGATACAAAGACCCACTGGCCAATCCCTAGGCCTTGAGGACTTTACTCTTCTTCCCTTATCAATGTTTTATCCCAAAAAGGGTTTTCTTTGGTGAGGTTTTTAATGAGGAAGCTCTTCAAGGTTCCAAGCTTGACTTAGGATCACTAAAGTCAAGCTTGAGGGGGAGTGTTAACTTGAAGAGATGAAATGGAGAAGAAGGATGAGTTTGGGTGAAGTTTGGGTCTCGTGCAAAAATAGGGCAAGACAACATTAAGGATGATCAAACATGGTATCATACTTTACTCGACCATTTGCGTTTAAAATGGGTTTTAGGTCTTGTGAAAACTTAGGGAATAAAATGTACATACCAGCTTGATAATCTATGGCCGTACAACCCTAAAAATGCACAAGACTTATAAACTAAGCTTCAGGAAGGTTTAGGGCTCTGAGCAAAGACTTGGGATCCAAAGGAGGTTTAGGCGAGTCAAAAGATGCTGAGTATATTCCATCTGCCAAAGGAAGAGAAAGGATGCTTTCCAGAAACGAAGAACCTTATCCAGAAGCTTATCCACTCACCTAAAGAAGGGGCATGAACCTAGACAGATCTGTGGATAGGTTCAGTGACCTTGCTGGCTCATTCTCGGCCAAGCTTCCCTTAGGCGAGCTCCTCTGGTTCCAGGCTGTCCCAAAACGTGTGGAGAGAGCTCTGTCCACTCAATTCAAACAGTGGAGCCTCCTTCCTTTGACTCCACATGCTTTGTTTGATTTTTGTAAACCCTAATGTATCCATCTCTCTCTATATAATGTCTCTTGGGCGAATTGTATCAATTAAGGGAGTAAGGGGGATTTCCCCTCTCATCTTCCATAAATAAAGCTTGTTGTTCTTGAATCAGTCTCTCCTCAATCTATCCCTTTCTAAATCTCCAAATCTCTCTTTAATTTTTGTTTTTGGTTCAAGTTAACACAAGCAGAAACCAGATCCACTCTCTTCACCATTTCGTGTTCTCTCTTGCCCCAAAGGGATTCTTCATCTTGTTCATCACACACACGACCTCATACTCTAAAAATCTAACAATTCCACCATTCCAAGATGCCAAGATTTATAGAAAGCTCGTTGGTAAGTTGATCTACTGAACCATCACACGGCCTGATATATGTTTTGCTGTGAACCAGGTAAGTCAACATATGCAAGGACCAAGGGAACATCACTGGAACATGGTGAACCGTCTTCTCATATACCTGAATGGAACACCAGATCAAGGATTCTAGATGGGATGCAATGAGTGCACTGAAGTGGTTGGGTATTGTGATGCGGATTGGGCTGGAGATAGGATGGATAGAAAGTCGACTACTGGATATTGCACCTTTATTGGTGGGAATCTGGTTACTTGGAAGAGCAAGAGGCAGAAGGTGGTCTCTTGCTCGAGTGTTGAAGCTGAGTATAGAGCAGTGTTGAAGCTCACAAACGAGCTGTTTTGGATCAAGGGCGTACTGAAGCACTTGGGGATTGAGCAGGCCACACCCATGACAATGCATTGTGACAACCAGGCAGCCATCCACATTGCCTCCAACTCGGTGTTCCATGAAAGGACGAAGCATATTGAAGTTGACTGCCATAAGGTGAGGCAGATGATTGTATCTGGAGACATTCTACCTTACTACACCATAAGTGAAGATCAGTTAGCCGATGTCTTCACCAAGGCAGCCAAACAGAAAACTATTGAGTCAATCCATACCAGACTTGGACTCATAGACCTCACAAGACAAGGTTGATCCCCCTGCCATGGGGTCTTTACTCTTTTCCTTGTTGATTTTTTATCCCTAAGGAGGGTTTTCTTTGACAAGGTTTTTAATGAGGGAGATCTCATGGCACTCCAAGCTTGACTTGTTCCACATGGTCAAGCTTGAGGGGGAGTGTTGAATAAATGGGTTTAATAAATAGAGGAAGACTAAAGGAATGGAGAAGTTTTGGATTTGGGGTGTCCGTACTATGGTCCATACATGTCCGTACAAGATGGCCGTATAAGGCCGTACAATGGTCGACCCGGATGAAGTTTGTCGATAGTTACACGAGGTAAATGTAACTCAACCAGAAATTACATTTACCATTTACCACCCCGACTCAAGCTTGGTTCGCGGATAAGGAAGAGCTTTTGACAGGCTGGCTCATGTGGCTAAGAAAGGAAGAGCATCTGGTCAAGATCTCTTTGGCATCTCACGTGTGAAGCTTCTTGGCCAAGTATTCGAATTACGCGTCTAAACCAGCCTTGACTTCACATGCTCAGTCTACTTACCGTTGAAACCATATCCCCTTGTTGCCCTAAGATTTCTTCTATATATTGTAACCCATTGTCGAGTATTAATCAATCAAGCAACTCATTTATATTTCTCTTAGTCTCTTTACTCTCTCGGTTACACCCGAAATGTGTTCTTAGATCCAAATCTCTCAAAGTCTCTTCCTTTAGTCTAAAATCTTCTTGATATTGTCTTTCTTTCATCTCCCACTCATCTTCTACTCACGATTTCAAACACTCCCCCTCAAGCTTGACCATATGGAACAAGTCAAGCTTGGAAGGCTATGAGGTCTTCCTTATTAAAACCCTCACCAAGGAAAACCCTTTTGGGATAAAACCTTGATGAGGGAAAAAGAGTAAAGACCCCATATCAGGGGAATAGCTAGGTTGGGTTAGATCAATGAGTCCCACCCTTACATGGATGAACTCCATTGTCTTCTGTCTAGCCGCCTTTGTAAACACAACTGCCAACTGATCCTCACTCCTTGTGTAGCATGGCAAGATCACTCCTATCCCAATCATCTGTCTCACCTTGTGGCAATATACCTCAATGTGCTTGGTTCTTTCATGGAAGACTGAGTTGGAGGCTATATGGATTGCGGCTTGGTTATCACAGTGCATAGTCATTGGTGTAGACTGATCTATCTCCACATGCTTCAGAATGCCATTGATCTGTGAGTTATAGAGATTAAGGGGGAGATTATGTGAAGAACATCAAGAACTGATGAAGAACAAGAGAGAGAGTAAAGAGAGAGTTTGTGAGGGAGGAGAGAGAGAGCAACAAAGAGAATAGAAGGAGAAATGTTTTCCTTACTTTCTTTGGGATACAAACAACAATATTTAAAGAAAATTTGGCACTGAAGAAGTCAAGAAGAATAAGAATAAAATAAGATGGTCTTCTCCAGGTCTGGACCATTAAAGTGACATGTCTGGAATGGTCCCAACACCTTAAGGCAGCATGTGACTTTTAATGTATTCTATTCACCCACTTGCCTGCTCTGTCCAGACTCTCCAACGGATCTCTTCCATTCAAAATTGTTCAAGTTGAGTTGAGTCTCTTCTTCCTTGCCTTCTAAGTAAATCTAGGTCATATGGGTTACTTGAATAGCAAGGCTGTACGGACAGACTTGAATCACAAGTCTTCTCGTCCACTTGCTTCTTCAACCATCAGAATCCTTTCTTCTTCTTTTTTGTCTTGTTTATTGCTTCATGTTCACACCAAGCTAACTTGAACTTCGGAAATTTCCTTTTTTATTCTTGCTTCATCTCAACACTCCCCCTCAAGCTTGACCATGTGGAACAAGTCAAGCTTGGAAGCTATGAAGCATTCCCTCTTTAAAACCTTAACTAGGTAAAACCTAATGAGAGAAAACCCAAGTCAAGGAAAAAGACTAGAATACTTCATAGAGGAGAGATCAGTGAGATGAGAGATCCATGAGTCCAAGTTTTGAATGGATGAACTCACAGAACTTTGTGCTTGCGGCCTTGGTGAAGATGTCAGCTAGTTGATTTTCACTTCTAGTGTAGCAAGGAAATATAATCTTCTGCTCCACAGCTTGTCTAACCTTGTTACAATCCACTTCAATGTGTTTGGTCTTCTCATGAAACACATTGTTGGATGCTATGTGAATTGCAGCTTGATTATCAGAGTGCATGGTGATTGGAGTTGTGGTCTCAATTCCCAAGTCTCTAAGTAGATTCCTGATCCATATGAGCTGACTTGTTAGCTTTCTCATAGCCCTATATTCAGCTTCTGCACTTGAACATGACACAATCTTCTGCTTCTTGCTTTTCCAAGTTACTAAGTCGCCACCAATGAAAGTGCAATAGCCGGTTGTGGACTTCTTGTCCACTCTATCTCCAGCCCAATCTGCATCACATACCCAACAATCTCAGTACTCTGGTTGCAGCCTAACCAAACTCCTTCTCCTGGTGCCTCTCTTAGGTATCTCAAGATCCTCTCCACCATGTTCCAATGGTATATCTTTTTTGCTTGCATATGTTGGCTGACTTGATTCACTGCAAAACACACGTCTAGCCTTGTGATGGTAAGATAGATTAGCTTTCCAACCATCCTTCTATATCTCTTGACATCTTCATATGGCTTGTTCTCTATCTCCCCCTCACGTAAGACTTTGTACCCATCTTCTAGTGGAGTCTTGGCTTCTCTTCCACTTAAGTCACCTGCCTCACTCAACAAATCAAGTGTGTACTTCCTTTGAGACAGAAACAACCCCTGTTTGCATCAGCATATCTCAATCCCAAGGTAGTACTTTAACTCACCGAAGTCTTTGATATCAAATGATGATTTAAGAAAGACTTTAGTTGAGAGAATACCTTCTTTATCACTTCCAGTGATAATGATATCATCCACATATATAAGGATTACCACAATGCCTTGTGAGCTGGTGAGAGTGAAGAGAGTATGGTCAGCTTCTGATTTCACAAACCCTCTTCCATGGGGTGAATCCTCTTGCAACCAATCTAGTTTTGCACCTCTCCACAGTACCATCTGCATTGTATTTGATGGTAAAAATCCACATGCTGGTCACTGCCTTCTTCCCTTTTGGAAGTTCAGCTTCATACCAAGTGTCATTTCTGATCATGGCATTGGTTTCATTTCCCACTGAGTCTCTCCACACCTTATGCTCCATAGCTTCATCATAAGTTTTAGGTATGTATCCTTGGTCCAGTGTGCCAATAAACACAACATGTTCTTGTGGTTATTGAGCTAGAGAACAAACACCTCTGGTGGGATGAGCTACTGCTTGTGAATTGAAGTAGACTCAGGTATTGACCCAATTTGATGGAGGGTGCCTAACCCTGGTGCTTCTTCCCAATGGATGGACATTGTCTTCAGTTGGTGTAGTCTCATCATCCGCAGATTGATCTCCGCTCACCAATTCCTCTTCTTGTTGCTCTTCTTGCTCATGAGAGACTGAACTTTCTTCTTGTGGCTCTTCTTGCTCATGAGAGACTGAACTTTCTTCTTGTGGCTCAGTTTGATTCCCCCGTTCATTATCACGAGGAGGAACCTCAGCATTTCTATGTTCGGATTCCTCTTGTGATGAACTAGGCTGATCTTTTGTTGGCTCAGTCTCAACAGTCCTTCTTGGTATACTGATGCCAATACTTTTCATTACCCTTCTCAAATTCTCAGCTCTATCTGAGGTTGATTGATATAAGTCTCTTACTTCTTCCCAACTCTTCTCATCATAGTAGCCTTTAGACTCAACAAACCTCACATCTCTAGAGATTAGAACCCTCTTGGTTTCTGGAGAATAACACTTGTATCCCTTTTGGTGAGGTGACTAGTCAATAAACATGGCTCTGGTGCCTTTTGGTTCTAACTTGTTCCTTTGCTCTCCTAGAATGAAAACAAAAAACAAGCACCCAAATACCCGAAGGTGATCTATAGAAGGTCGATGTTTGTTTAGTACCTCATGTGGCGACTGATCTTGTAGGACTTTGGTGGGAATTTTGTTCATTAAATAGCAGGCTGTCATCACTGCATCTCCCCAAAACCTCTTTGGTACATTCATCTGGAACATCATGCTTCTGGCCACTTCCATAAGATGTCTATTCTTCCGCTCAGCCACACCATTTGTTTTGGAGTATATGGACAGCTTGTTTGATGGATCACTCCATGTTTGGCTAGGTGTTGTTTGAATGCATTGCTGGTGTATTCTCCTCCATTATCTGATCTCAAAATTTTTATCTTGGCATTGTAATGGTTAGAGACATAAGTTTGAAAGTTTATGAATGCATCTTATACCTTATCCTTTGATTGAAGCCATGTTATCCATGTGTACTTAGATTTTTCATCTATAAATGTCACAAAATACTTATGATGCTCTCTAGATGCACAAGGGGAAGTCCACACATCAGAGTGAACTAAATCAAAGACATTTTCATAGATTGTACTAGATTTAGGAAAGACAGTTCTACAATGTTTTCCTAGGATGCAAGCTTCATAATCTTTTTGAAATGAAATACTAGGCAATATGATGTTTAAAGCACGAGAGTGAGGATGTCCTAATCTAGCATGCCACATAACATCTTTAGAGAAATTAAAACATGAACTTAAAGCATGGGATAAATCAGATGCAAGCTTAGTGTCTTCAAGCAAGTACAAGTCTCCCTTGGTTACACCTTTGCCAAGTAACCTACTAGATTCAATATCCTGAAAGGAGACATCGTTAGGAGTGAAAGTAACCTTGCAATTCAAATCAGTAGCAACCCTTTTAACAAATAACAAGTTCGATGTAAAATTTGGCATATAAAAGGCCTTAGATTCTTTATCAAATAACCTAAGATCACCTACTCCTTTCATTGGTAACATTTCTCCATTAGCTACAAGAACATTCCCTAGGGCAGGAACAATGTTTTTAATCAACCCTAGATCACTAATCATATGGTGGCTAGCTCCTGAATCAATAACTAAGGGTTTTGTCATTTTGGAGCTCGTTAAGGCATTCAAGGAGTAACCAATATTAGTAGCTTGTAAAGAGTGTTGATCTGAGTAAATAAAGAAGGGAGGTTTAAGGGTCTTAAGCTAAGGAATGAGTTCAAGAGAAGGTTGGTGCAAACTTAGGGCGACTGTACGAACAGTACATACCATACGGACTGTACGGCCGACTGTACGGACCACTCGACCCAAACTTGTTTAAACTCGACCAAAACATATTTTGGTCTTGTGCAAAAATGGGGTTAAGTTGTACGGATGGACCATGTCCGTACAACTCGAGGTCTGTACATCCATGGTGGAAACTTGGGTCACAAGGAAGAAAGGTTGCAAGGTAAACTGGTTGGGTGAAAAGAAGAAGGTTAACCTTGAGGTAACCCGGTAAGAAGTTGGCTCGCGGATAAGAAGATAAGGCTTGACCAGACAGGATGGCTCGTGCTGGAAAGGCAAGGTATCCAGTCAAGATGCCAAAGGCATCTTGCCTTCTCAGCCAAGCATTCAAAAACCAGGTGCGCTTCCTTCTTAGAGTGTCCACGTCTCTGCCTGTCTTACCATACTCCTCTTGACCATTTGTGGATGAGATTAAGCCTCTCTCTATATATTGTAACCGAGACTGAGTTATTTCATTAAGCAATACAAATCACTTTTCGAGTTACTCTCTCCTGTCTCTCTTGTTCATCATGAACATCAAGCATTCTCCTCCCTAATCTCTCACTCTTTTTCACTCTTTCTCTCTTAGTTTCGCATACTCTTCTCTTATTCTCTCAAAATCTCATGGTATCAGAGCCAGGTTGCTCATATCATGGTGTTTAGATCTGTTATTCTTCAGCTTCATTTCGAGTTCAAAGGTTCAAACTTTTTGGGTTCTTAAAGGTCGTGTAGAAGATGGAAGGAACCAAGATGGTGATAACCGTTCTGGTTACTCTTAAAGGTGGTGGGAACTACCTGTTTTGGTCTTGATTGGTGAAGAATGCGGTAGGAACGAAGGGTTTGTGGAGTCACATCTCGGATGGAGCTCTAAAACCAGTTGCTAGTGAAGAAGGAGGCGCAAGGGAGCTTGCTGTAGCTGATCAACAGAAATGGACTCAAGATGACATGATGGTGCTAACCATAATCCAAGGGTCGCTAGATCCACCCATACTAGAGGCATACACCTAGTGCGAGACGCCAAAGGACCTGTGGGAGACCCTCAAGAAGACCAATGGAAACACTTCCAGTCGGAGCCGGGTGTTTGAGCTCAAGAGAGTCATTAACACTCTTTCTCAAGAAGATGTTGAGTTTACCAAACACTTGAGTAAGTTCAGGGCCTTGTGGTCCGAGCTAGAGATGCTTAGGCCAAACACAACAGATCAAGACACCTCATGGAGAGGCGTGAGAAAGATCAGGTGTTTGGGTTGCTTTTGACTCTGAATCCTGCCTTCAACGATTTGATCAAACACATACTGAGGTCCTCAGAGCTTCCAACTTTGGAGGAAGTATGTGCTCAGATCCAGAAGGAGGAAGGGTCCTTGGGGTTGTTTGGTGGTAAACGGGATCTGTCCCTGGCCAACAAAGCTAAGGCTGTCCAAGCTAACAGAGCTATGTACAGGACTGATGAAAGAAGAGGTGGTGAGGATAGGAGGTTTGGAGGCAATTGTGACCACTGTAAGAAGCCAGGTCATAAGAGGAGCTAGTGTTGGATACTTCACCCCCATCTCAAGCCGGAAAAATTCATGAAGGACCGTGATGCAAGAGCCCACCTTTCAACAGAGGCAAGTGAAGCTGGTGGTTCATCCGGAGCTGTTTCAACCACTCATGAAGGAGAAGGAAAGGCCTTGGCATCCCAACATACTACCTTGAAGAGCATGGAGCAAGAGCTGATCAGGAGGTCAGACATTGATGCCCTCATCAAAGCTCTCAAGTAGAATGGTAATGTATCTGGTAAACCCTCTAGGGTACTCCTATGCTGCTTATAATATCCCTGATCACTTGACAACTGGAAATGACTCTCATATTGCTGCATCTAGTTTGCTTAAGAAACTTGATCATTTAGAACATAAACTTGAATCGCCTAGCTCTTATCATACTCATAACACTAGTAAACCCCTAGTTGTTGATTCAGGAGCCTCTCACCATATGATTAGTGATGATAATCTGATAAAGGACATAGAACCTGCTCATGGTCATGTAATGGTTGATAATGGTGATAGAGTAGCCATAAGAGGAATAGGCAAATTGAAACTGTTTGACAAGGAGTCTAAAGCCTTTTAAATGCCTGAATTCACATCTAATCTTCTATCAGTTAAGAGATGCACCACTGATTTGCATTTTAATGTCATATTCAGTCCTAATTATGTGAAATTTCAGGATATTGAGAGCCATAAGTTGATCGGAAAGGGAGTAACCAAAGGAGATCTTTACATGCTTGAAGACACTGCCCCTTGTTCTGATTTTAAATACTCGTTTAGTTCTACTTCTGTGTTGAATAATGATGCATTATGTCATGCTAGAGTAGGTCATCCTCATGTTAGAGATTTAAGCTTAATGTTACCAGGTGTCATGTATAAGAATAATGAATGTGAAGCATGTATCTTGGGTAAACATTGTAAGGCAGTTTTTTAAAAATCGACTACTCTTTATGAAAAGTGTTTTAATCTTGTGCATTCAGATGTGTGGACTGCTCCTTGTTTATCTAGAGAAAACTACAAGTACTTTGTAACATTCATTAATGAAAAATCGAAATACACCTGGATAACTCTCATTCAAACTAAGGATAGAGTGCTTGATGCATTTAGAAACTTTAAGGCTTATGTGATTAACCATTACCATGCCAAGATTAAGATTATCAGTTCTGATAATAGTGGAGAGTACACAAGCCTGGCATTCAAGCAACATCTAGCTCAACATTAGGTCCTTCATCAAACAAGCTGCCCTTACACACCCCAACAAAATGGAGTTGGTGAAAGGAAGAACATGCATCTTATGGAGGTGGCTAGGTCGATCATGTTCCAGTCCAATGTCTCCAAGAGGTTTTGGAGTGATACTGTGATGACTGCATGTTGTCTGATCAACAGAACACCCACCAGAGTTCTTGATGACAAGGCTTCATTTGAAGTTCTGAATAAGGAGAAGTCGGTTTTAAGTCATCTAAGGGTGTTTGGGTGTATATGCTTTGTTCTGGTACCCGGGGAGAAGAGGAATAAACTGGAACCAAAGAGTACAAGGGCTATGTTCATTGGGTATTCAACAACACAGAAGGGTTACAAATGCTTTGATCAAAGACAAGACGAGTTCTGGTATCTAGGGATGTAAAGTTTGTGGAGTCAAGAGGATACTATGAAGAGAAGAGTTGGGATGATTTGAAAGATCTATCCCAAGCCTCTGATAAGGCAGCTAGTCTCCGGATCATTCTTGAAGGACTTGGGATCAATACAACCCAAGATCAGAGGAGACAAGAAGGGCCTAACACTCATGAAGCTGAAGATCGAGCTCACCATGATCATGAAGGGGGAAATGGACCTGAGGTTGGAGGTCAAGATGAGGAACACTCAGGAGGTCATGATCAAGGTGAGACAACAAGTGAAGAGGGAAGTGAAGAAAACAATGGACCTGAAGAAGAAGTTCATGAGGAACCAATGGAAGAAGCACCAAACCTAAGGAGAAGTATGAGGGTGAGAAGAGATCCATCCAACTGGGTCAACACTCGGGTGTACTACAATGCCCAAGCAGTAGCACATCCAAGTCAGGTGGTATGTTTGTTTGCCAAGTTCCCAAAATAGCATTGTGCTTTCATAACTTGTCTGGATGAAAGCCAAGTGCCACGGACATATGAAGAAGCTATGAAGGATGAAAAATGGAAAGCCTCAGTGGCTGATGAAGCTAATGTCCATGATCAAGAACGAGACATGGTATAAAAGTGAGCTACCTAAAGGGAAGAAAGCAGTAACCAGTATGTGGATATTCACCATCAAGTTCCTGCCAAATGGGAAGATAGATAGGAGGAAGACAAGACTGGTGGCTAGAGGCTTCACTCAAACATATGGAGAAGACTATCTTGACACCTTTGCTCTAGTTGCTAAACTCCATACCATTCGGATTGTTCTATCAGTGGCAACCAATCTGAAATGGGATCTTTGGCAAATGGATGTCAAGAATGCGTTTCTACAAGGAGAACTTGAAGATGAGGTCTATATGAAGCCACCACCAGGTCTTGAGAGTCTTGTGAAACCAAGGAATGTGCTGAGGTTGAAGAAATCTAAATATTTGCCTAAAGCAGTCGCCTAGAGCTTGGTACAACAAGCTAAGTACTACTCTGAATGGGCGAGGCTTTAGGAAGTCTGAGCTAGATCACACTCTCTTCACTCTCACCACAAACTCAATTATTATTGTCCTTCTAGTTTATGTTGATGATATCATCATAACTGGAAGTGACAAAGAAGGTATACAAGGTACTAAATACTATCTAAAATCGGTGTTTGAAATCAATGACTTAGGGGAGATGAAATACTTCCTTGGAATTGAGATATGTAGATCGAATGAAGGCTTGTTCATGTCCCAAAGAAATACACTCTTGATCTTTTGAAAGAAGCATGCAAACTTGGTGGGAAGGCAACTAAACTGCCATTGGAGGATGGGTACAAAGTACCACGAGAGGGGGAGATTGAGAACAGCCAATACCTTAAAAATCCTAAACTCTATAGGAGGATGGTTGGTAAGTTAATATACTTGACCATTACCCGTCCTGATATTTGTTTTGCTTTGAACCAGGTGAGCAAGCACATGCAAGAGCCAAGGGAACATCACTGGAGGATGGTGGAACGGATACTAAGTTACCTCAATGGATCACCAGGCCAAGGAGTATGGATGGGGTGTAATGAGAGCAATGAAGTGGTGGGATATTGTGATGCGGATTGGGAAATAGATAGGGCTGATAGGAAGTCTAGTACAGGCTATTGCACCTTCATTGGAGGGAACCTGATCACTTGGAAAAGCAAGAAGCAGAAGGTGGTCTCTTGTTCGAGTGCTGAGGCTGAGTATATAGCCATGCTGAAGCTGACAAATGAATTGGTGTGGATCAAAGGGATACTGAAGCATCTAGGAGTTGAGCAAGCCACACCAATGACTATGCATTGTGACAACCAGGCACCTATCCACATTGCAACGAACTCGGTGTTCCATGAAAGAACCAAGCACATTGAGGTGGACTGCAACAAAGTGAGGCAGATGATTGGTCTTAGAGATCTTGCCATGCTATACAAGAAGTTAGGATCAGTTGGTGGATGTATTTACCAAGGCAGCAAGGCAAAAGGTCAATGAGTCTATTCACACCAGATTAGGACTCATTGACCTTTCACCAGATACCTAATCCCCTCTCTATGGGGTCTCCACTCCTTTTCCCTCATCAAGGGTTTTATCCCAAAAAGGGTTTTCCCTTTGGTGAGGTTTTTAATGAGGGAGATCTCATAGCATTACAAGCTTGACTTATTCCACATGGTCAAGCTTGAGGGGGAGTGTTGATCTGAGTAAATAAAGAAGGGAGGTTTAAGGGCCTTAAGCTAAGTAATGAGTTCAAGAGAAGGTTGGTGCCAAGTTAGGGCGAGTGTACAGACCGTACGGACTGTACGGCCGACTGTACGGACTGTACGACCCACTGTACGGACCACTCGACCCAAGCTTGTTTAAACACGACCAAAACATATTTTGGTCTTGTGAAAAAAATGGGGTTAAGTTGTACGGATGGACCATGTCCGTACAACTCGAGGTTCGTACATCCATGGTGGAAACTTGGGTCACAAGGAAGAAAGGTTGCAAGGTAAACTGGTTGGGTGAAAAGAAGAAGGTTAACCTTTAGGTAACCCGGTAAGAAGTTGGCTCACGGATAAGAAGATAAGGCTTGACCAGACATGCTGGCTCGTGCGGGAAACGCATATTTTTTGAAATGAAGAAGGGAATGTCTAGAAGAAGAAGCTGGTTCATGATCCAAGCATTGATTAAGAGAAATAAAGAGGACAAAAAGAGAAAATATTAGACACTTCAAGATGAAGTTTGTCCGTACAGTCTTGATTTCCAAGGAACCAAGCTTGAGCTAGAGTGTCTTGGAAGGCAAGGCAAGAATGTTAGAATGAAGATGAAACATCCAGAAGAAACAAGCCAGACCATGATTCAATCCGGATGCAACACATAAGCCGGTTTAAGGTCTGTTCGTACAACCATTTGTACACACTCGACATGAGTGACTTGCAAGTCAAGAAAGGAGTTGGGGAGAGGCTTGTGACCGTTTGTAGGCTCCAGAAAACATCTTATTCGAATTCAAACAGGAGGAGTTAGTTTAGATTAAAGAAAGAAGATCATATGTGCATAAGAGCTTGTACCTGAGCTGTCACTTTCATATGTGGGAGACTGCACCACCATCTATCCTCCTGTCCATTTCTGCTCCTTCTGGTCGTGCCTGCACTTGTCCTAATCCTCTTGTCCTCTTCATTTCGCTACAATAATATCATTTTAGTCTTCCCCCATTTTATGATTTGTTTATTGTTGTCATTTGGCTATTTAAAGCCTTTATTGTAACCTATTGCAATCTAAGGAGAAAGTTCTTCTCTCTTCATATTCTTGGTTTCTCTCTCCCTCTCTCTCATTACACACGAAATTCTTTTCCTCTCTACTCTCTGGTTACCTAAGTCACTCATAATCTCTTATTCTCTCAGATTTTCTTCATAGTCTTCACTTATACTTCATCACCTACATTCACTCTTCATCACTTACTCTTTCCTTCTCTCTGTTCAAACAGAACCAGGAGCTTCTTGTCAGTTTACTCTACCTATTCATCTTATTTTCTCACATGGTATCAGAGCTTAAAATCTCTTGAAGACCTCATTACTTCCGCAAATTCCCTTTAAAAGAAGTCTCTGTCAAACTTATGTTCATAATCTTCTTGGATATAACTCTTTATCCACTGGTCCAAAGGTTTTCCAGGAGGGAAGAACCTCACCAGTACTGAAGATAAGAGTATATATCAGTCTTTGAAACCACAAGAAAGCTTCAGCAAGTTCAGAAAAGTTCTGCAAGCTTGTGTTCTTGTTCATCTCTCTTGAGAGCATTCTTTTACCCAGCAGTCCATAGCTGTCCAAGAAGGAGAAAATTATCAACTATGGCGTGTCCAGGGACTCTCAAAAGGTTAAGATGGTTCAGAATGAAGAAAATAACTCCTGGAGGCAAAGGTGTTTGGAAACATGTCTCAGATGAAACACCATGGCAAATCTACAAGGTCCTTTCTCATGGAAATGAATGGCGACCAGAAGCTCTTCCTCTGTTCAAAGAAGCTGAAGGAGAGGAGGGGTCAGAAAGGTCCACAAAGCATTCTCAATGAGCCCCCATGGGTTGGAGGTTCAAGAAACCAGCTCAGGTTTCTTGATAGTAAGTTGACCCTCCTAATCTAATAAGAGCATTTTGTGTCATGTTCTTATGTGTTAAATTGTCTTAGGGTTTTAACTAGCTTGATGTTCTTGTTTAGTTTCTGCTCATGAAAAGTTTGTTCTATTGTTTTGTTTTCTTGTCTAGAATTTGTCTGTTTTTAGGATGTTGGAAGAGTCTTAGGTTGTCTAGACTCTGTCTTCTCTCTGTTTTCTTGTTGTTTGATCCTAGGTTGTTTAGAAAATCTGTGATGTCTGCTGGAATGGTGATTTGCTGTTTTTTATCTTGTCTTAAGTTGTCTAGAGACTAGGTTGTTGTTCTTTTCTAATCTCTGCTCCAGAAAAAATCATTTAAAACTGTCAAGTTCTAGAAGTGTCTACCTAGGTTGTCATTGCATCTATGGTGTATTGAAATTGATTAAGAGGTTTTTCGTGGTCATGTCTGCCTTGAGATTGTTGATTGTTAAGCATCTAGAAGTGCATATCTAATTGATAATTAGTCTTGTTAAGTGTCTAGGAGTGTTCCTAGACTTGTGTTGTATTCATGCTCGGATTAAACTTAATTAGATGATTTATTTAGTCTCATTTAGCATTAGGATTGTTCCTGCATCTAGGTGCTGTTTACAAGTGATAAGTTGTTTTGACTAAATATTTTTTTGTTGAATTACTGATCATTCATGGTATTTAGAAAAAGTGTGTGCATGACTGTTAGGATGATTAGAAGTTGTCTAATTCTTTGTTTCATCTAAACTGAACCTGTTGCATCCTTCCATTGGTGAATCCATAAATCAGAGCCTATTTGCTATTGTATTGATGATTAATCTTGAACTGCATTTAGAGATGTTAGTTTCTTGATCTTGTTCTTGTTGATTTACCTTGTTTCAAGATTAGTGCATTCTGTTTTGAGCATTGGCGACTAGATTTGGTTTTGCACCAAGTTCTAGTCCCAATGAAGTGGTCTAATTCTTGTTTGAGTTTGAGTGATGTTCAGGAACACAAGAAGTGTCAAGATACATACATCACACCGTGAAGCGAAGTAGAAATCAGTGTCCATGTAATAAGAGCCTGCACAAGATGCATATTCCTGGCCATGGAGGGACAGCTTCTGAGTAGAACTAGTTGGTTTTAGCGCATGCGTTGGAGTTGTTGTGCTCCTGGTTAAAGAGATTCACAAGAAAGGACATTTCCTAAGTCATGAGGAGACTGGTGAATCGGTTGGCTTAAGCGCAGATGTCGGTATTTTTTGTGCTCCCAGTTCTTCTAAACTCATTGAAGCTCACCTTCAAGTTTGTCTCTGTTACTCATTCAAGCCTGAGGAGGGGAACCAGTGAGCTTAAGAAGATAAATGAAGCTTCAGTGTCTCCTCTTCCTCATATCAACACAAATAAATAAACATCAGCAAGGACAACAGAAACCTTGTGTTAGAATAGATGGCCATCATAGACTACTTGGCAAGAAGATCAGGTGGAGAGGCAAGCTGATTGGAATGATATGAATCAGCCCAAGGAGTGGGAGTTAGAACAGTTACCTTCTGGTTGGGAACCTATGGATCAGCTTCTACATGGAGTTAGAACAGTTACCTTCAGTTGTGAAGCTATGAATCAGCCCATAGTATGTATGCTTGTACTTGGTTGATGAAGCTTAAGGAAGACAGTAAATGGTGATTTACAATCTGGCCAGCTATATGCAAGGACACAAGGAGTATTAAACTAGGGACATTCTTGGCTGGGCTATCACATTATGGTGGTAGATCATGGAGTTGCAAAGTTCCCCAACATGTTGAAAGCTTCAAGAGTGACAATGCACATGCTGGTTGAAAAGCAAGTTGCGTGAGGGATTCAAGTGTTCAGCATTCCGCACTAGTATTCCAGAATCTTATACAAGGTACCTATTGAGCTCATGAGCAAAGCAGGCTTGGAGTCAATCCCTAAATGGAGTGTTCAATTCAGAAGAAAGGGGGAGACAAGTTCTGGTCATAAGATGAAGCTCAAATGCTTATTGAATATGGTTGAATGTGAAGGAAGTGGCACCTAAAATGAGTTTGAAGCAAGGAGCGCCTGACTTGCAACTGAAAAAGGCCATGATCCAGGGTTTATGAGTTCCAAAACCTGATCATAAGGCTCATAAACCCACTGGCCAATGCCTAGGCTGAGATGCTTGCACTCTTTTTCCCTAAGTGTTGGTTTTATCCCATGAGGTTTTCCACACATAGGTTTTTAATGAGGAAAGTACTCACAGTTCCAAGCTTTCCCAAGGATATCCTATGGCAAAGCTTGAGGGGGAGTGTTGAAATGAAGAAGGGAATGTCCAGAATCTGGTTCATGATCCAAGCATTGATAAAGAGAAATAAAGAAGACAAGAAGAGAAAAGTTTAGACACTTGAAGATGAAGTATGTCCGTATAGTCTTGATTTCCAAGGAACCAAGCTTGAGCTAGAGTGTCCTGGAAGGCAAGGCAAGAATGTTAGAATGAAGATGAAACATCCAGAAGAAACAAGCCAGACCATGATTCAATCCGGATGCAATACATATGCCGGTTTAAGGTTTGTTCATATAGCCATTTGTACACACTCGACATAAGTGACTTGCAAGGCAAGAAAGGAGTTGGGGAGAGGCTTATGACCGTATGTAGGCTCCAGAAAACATCTTATTCGAATTCAAACAGGAGGAGTTAGTTTAGATTAAAGAAAGAAGATCATATGTGCATAAGAGCTTGTACCTGAGCTGTCACTTTCATATGTGGGAGACTGCACCACCATCTATCCTCCTGTCCATTTCTGCTCCTTCTGGTCGTGCCTGCACTTGTCCTAATCCTCTTGTCCTCTTCATTTCCCTACAATAATATCTGTTTAGTCTTCCCCCATTTTATGATTTGTTTATTGTTGTCATTTGGCTATTTAAAGCCTTTATTGTAACCTATTGCAATCTAAGGAGAAACTTCTTCTCTCTTCATATTCTTTGTAACTCTCTATCTCTCTCTCTCTCATTACACACGAAATTCTTTTCCTCTCTACTCTCTGGTTACCTAAGTCACTCATAATCTCTTATTCTCTCAGATTCTCTTCATAGTCTTCACTTATACTTCATCACCTACATTCACTCTTCATCACTTACTCTTTCTTTCTCTCTTGTTCAAACAGAACCAGGAGCTTCTTGTCAATTTACTCTACATATTCATCTTATTTTCTCGCATAGTTATCTGGTCAAGATGACAAAGGCATCTTGCCTTCTAATCCAAGCATTCAAAAACCAGGCACGCTTCCTTCCTAGAGTGTCCACATCTATGCCTTTGTTACCATACTCCTCTTGACCGTTTGTGGATGAGATTAAGCCTCTCTATATATTGTAACCGAGACTGAGTTATTTCATCAAGCAATACAAATAATTTTCGAGTTACTCTCTACTTTCTCTCTTGTTCATCATGAACATCAAGCATTCTCCTCCCTAATCTCTCACTCTTGTTCACTCTTTCTCTCTTAGTTTCGCATACTCTTCTCTTATTCTCTCAAAATCTCAAAGAGGTACCAAGAATGTTACAAGAGTTGTCCTTGAGTATCTTGATGAGAGCCTCAATGTCAGATCGCTTGATGGCTTCATCTTGAGTGGTTTTCAAGGTATAGGAGCTACTGGAAACCAGGGTTTTCCCTTCACTAGCCGGATTAAGATTAGTGGTTGAGCGCATGGAGTTTGAGGTAGCTGGTTTGCCCATTTCACCAGAGAAGTTGGCTCTTGAATCATGGTAATGAGTCCTGAACTTCTGTGGCTTAAGATGTGGGTGAAGAATCCAGCATCTGTCCTTGCCATGACCCTTCTTCTTTAAATGACCACAAACCCAAACCTTTTTGTCCTCATGCTTGTAGTGGCTCTTGTTTGCACTACCATCAGCTTGATTCACTAACACAAGCTCTCCTTTTCCCCAAATAGACCAACTGAACCTTTCTCCTTTTGGATTTGAGAGAACACCTCTTCTAAGTTTGGAGCTTCTCTGCTCTAAGCAAATGCTTAAATAGGTCATTGTAGCCGGTGTTCAAGGTGAGAAGTAAAGCAAGCACCTTGTCTTGTTCACGCTGGTCATTCAAGACATTAGGATCCACGACACATGGACTCAGCATCTCCAACTCAGTCCATAAGGCTCTAAACTTGCCAAAATACTGATTGAAATCCATGTCTTCTTGATGGAGCTAGTTAATAGTCCTCTTGACTTCAAATACTCTACTCAAGTTTGATATGTTGTCATACACATTCTGGAGAGTGTTCCACAACTCTTTCGAAGTTTCACAGTAGGAGTAAGCTTCCAAGATTGATGTCTCAAGGCTGTTTTGTATGATAGACAATACCATGAGGTCCTCCTGACCCCATTTGTCCTCGCCAGCCAGCGCCACTTCAGTACCATTCTCTCCTAGGATGGTCTTCTTTGATGGTTTGTCTTCTGTCACATAGGACGAGAGACCTCATCCTCCAGAGGCTGTCTTGACAAGCCTTGACCATAAAAGATAGTTAGCTCCCTTGAGAGTAACTGGAATGTTTACTTTGGTATTTTCCATTTTTGGCAATTTCTGGAGCTGGAAATGAAGAACAGCTGAAGAACAAGAAGAACTTTCCCAAAAACAGAAAAGAAAACTCGATTTGCGGAAGTTAGTTAAAAGAAAGAAGAAGAATAGGTCTCAAGAGAATAAGTGCTCTGATACCATGTCAGTTTTAGAGGTTAAGGGTGACATTAAGTGAAGAACATCAAGAACTGATGAAGAACAAGGAGAGAGTGAAGAGAGAATTCGTGAGGGAGGAGAGAGAGAGCAACAAAGAGAATAGAAGGAGAAATGTTTTCCTTACTTTCTTTGTGATACAAACAACAATATTTAAAGATAATTAGGGACTGAAGAAGACAAGAAGAATAAGAATAAAATAAAATGGTCTTCTCCAGGTCTGGACTATGAAAGTGACATGTCTGGAATGGTCCCAACACCTTAAGGTAGCATGTGACTTTTAATGTATTTTATTCAACCACTTGCCTGCTCTTGTCCAGAATCTGCAACGGATCTCTTCCATTCAAATTTGTTCCAGACGAGTTAAGTCTCTTCTTCCTTGCCTTCCAAGTAAAGCTAGGTCATATGGGTTACTTGAATAGCAAGGCTTTACGGATAGACTTGAATCACAAGTCTTCTCGTCCACTTGCTTCTTCAACCATCAGAATCCTTTCTTCTTCTTTCTTGTCTTGTTTATTTCTTCATGTTCACACCAAGCTTACTTGAACTTCGGCCATTTCCTTATTTATTCTTGCTTCATCTCAACATGATCCACACCAGGTCGTTTGTGAGCTTCAGCATCGCCCTATACACAGCTTCTGCACTAGAACAAGAGACCACCTTCTGTTTCTTGCTTTTCCAGGTTACTAGGTTCCCACCTATGAAGGTGCAGTATCCAGTGGTCGACTTCCTATCCATCCTATCTCCTGCCCAATCTGGATCACAATAGCCCACCACTTATGTGCTTCTATTGCTTCCCATCTAGACTCCAAGGTTTGGTGACCCATTTAGATACATCAAGATCCTCTCAACCATCTGCCAATGATGTTCCTTTGGAACTTTCATGTGTTGGCTCACCTGTTTCACAGCAAAGCATATATCAGGTCGGGTAATGGTAAGGTAAATCAGATTACCAACAAGCTTCCTATAGAGATTGGGATCATGGAATGGCCGGCTGTCTTCAATCTCCCCCTCACGAGGAACTTTGTACCTATCCTCTAATGGCATCTTGGCTGTGTTTCCTTCATACCTACCTGCATCTTTCAAGAGATCAAGTGTATACTTTCTTTGAGACTGAATTAACCCTTCCTTGGATCTACATATCTCAATACCAAGGAAGTATTTCATCTCTCCCAAGTTTTAAATTTCAAACACAAATTTAAGGAAGTCTTTAGTGGATTGTATAACTGTCCTGTCACTTCCTGTGATGATGATATCATCAACATACACAAGAAGGACTACTATACCTGATGTGTTCAAGAGAGTGAATAAGGTGTGATCCAGTTCAGACTTCTTGAGCCCTTTTCCATTAAGAGTAGTGCTCAACTTGTTGTACCATGCTTTAGGTGATTGTTTCAGACCATAGATTGCCTTCTTGAGCCTCAGCACAATTTCCTTCTTCCCTAATTGTTCCAGACCTGGTGAAGGATGTATATAGACTTCATCTTCAAGCTCTCCTTGAAGGAAGGCATTCTTTACATCCATTTGCCAAGGGACCATTCAAGATTAACCGCAAGAGACAAGATGATTCTAATCGTATGAAGCTTTGCAATTGGTGCAAAGGTATCCACATAATCCTCTCCATACGTTTGGGTAAAGCCTCTTGTTGAATAAATGGGTTTACTAAATAGAGGAATGCTAAAGGAATGGAGAAGGTTTGAATTTGGGGTCTCTGTACAATGGACCGTACAAGTCCGTACAAGGTGTCCGTACAAGGCCGTACAATGGTCGACCTGAAAGAAGTTGGTCGAAAGTTACCCGAGGTAAATGTAACTCGACCAGGAATCACATTTACCATTTACCACCTGACTCATGCTTGGTTCGCGGATAAGGAAGAGTTTTTGTGTAAGACCCGTTCCTGGCTATTAAGCCCAACATGGACTCACGGCCTTACTTAGCTAGATCATAGGGTGTTTGTTCTCTTTTAAGGTTCCATAATTTACTAAGTCATTTTTCGGTCAAGTGAGGTTCATACATTCCAACCCTAAGTCTAAGCAATAAGAGAAATCGTATCTTTATTAATAATAAACATGTGATCCATACAAAGTAGTCATATCATTCCGTTTGCACATTAGGCTACCATAAGTTCAAGTTACAATACAATACTATACTAATCCACCCACACATCCATACACGGCCTGGTCCTCATGGTTCCTTGGCCTTGCCACGGTCCTGGTCGGATCCTGAAACCAACATACATACGATAGAATAACATAAGTAATCCGATAGCTTAACATTTCCAAGTTCTAATGCATGGTTCGGTTCACCTAGTCTAAGTTTCCAAACTATTCCAAACTTTACACTATGTCACGATGACACCAGGATATTCAACTAAGTCCATCCTAACACCAGTATCAACATCTATTCAGTCGGTTCCTATCCAGTCTAGACCATTGTCCCGATAGAACCCTATAAGCCTAAGGTCGGGTCCATTTCTGACCCTTTTTGGAAAGTACCTAGAACGATCATTGAAATTCATGATAATCTCTTAAAAATCCCAATTAAGAAGAATCCATAATCAGATTGATGAGAACCGGCCTCCTTCACATAGAACTTGGCCAGTTTCCACCAAAACGGCCATAACTGACCACCATCGATTTGGTTTGCTAAACCCAATCTAAATACATGATAATTCATGATAAATCCCCATTAAGAGGAATCCATGGTCGGATCCCATTAATTCCACCCGGAACCATGAGATCCGAGCATACCTGCCCAACCAAGGCCATGGAGAGTTTCACTGAACAACCAAGGCCGTGGCTCGGCCATACTATGTTGGGATCATCCAACACATTCAGAATAAAGAAGAACACGAGTAGATCAGAAAGGGAAAGAGAAGAGATGGGTCTGTCCTCGCCAATCCAACCACAGCCTACACGGTATTCCAACCGGGCCTTGGTAGGATGGTTCGGATCATCCCACTCACCTTGGGCGTACGCTCAGGAGTGCTCAAGCCTTTCTCCACGTCCTTATCCTTTCCTCTGCTACCCATCATTAACCGATCTTCAAGTCACACGGTCGCCCTTCTGGTCGGAATTCACCAACAACCCACACGGCCACCCTTTTGAATCAATCCCTCTCTCTCTATCTTTCTTTCTCTCTGTCACGATTTGGGCAGAGCTTTCCCTTGGGAAAATTGTGTCCATTTTCGTCCCCATGGCTGTGTTTTTATAGGGTAAGGGGTCGGCCAACTGCCTGGGCGAACAGGCACAACCGTTTGGGCAGTTTACACCCATTCGGCCAAACTGCCTCCAACCGCCTGGAACTTCCCTTCTTCCTTTTGGGCTGGACGAAAACATAAGCCCACATCCTTATCCTGATGTCTGGCCTGCTTTCCCACATGCCCAACATAATCAGCCCTTGACCCATGGGCCCTTTGTGATCGACCCACAACCAACCGGACCACAACCGTCCATGACCCGACCACACTGGCCCGGATCATATCACTCCACCCAGCTGAGTTGAGCTGGTTGCCAGCTACTCCAGCTGAGTGAGCTAGTGATCCAGCTGCTGGAGCTGACCTAAGCTAGTGTGAGCTACCCTGAGCTTGTACCAGCTGGTGGAGCTAAGAATCCAACTACTGGAGCTGACTCTAGCTAGTGGGGAGCTGCTCCAAGCTTGCCCCAGCCGGTTAAGCTTGTGATCCACCTAATGAAACGGAATTAAGCTTAGTATAAGCTTACCCTGAACTTACTCCAGCTGATTGAGCTACTTTCCTTTACTCACCAGCTGCCTTAGCACTCGTTCCGGTCCCTATCTACTTGTCTTTATCCGATCCTGGTCAAATCTCAGCATACTGATGCACTTAACCATCCCTCCCAACCATGGTACGCTTGTCCTTAGGTCACATGACCTGACCAGTGCGTTCCCTCGCACCATGGCCGTGCCCAAAGGCCTTATCCAGATTTGGGGATGCTACAAGTCTCCCCCACTTGAATTGGATTCGTCCTCGAATCTAGAACAAGTACATCTCTGGTTTCATATTGTTCAAACCACTTAGGATATTCAGCCCTCATCTTGGCTTCAGTTTCCCAAGTTGTTTCCTCACGCCCATTACATCCCCAAATTACCTTAACCATTTGGACCACCTTCTTCCTAGTTGCTTTCTCCATCCTGTCCACGATTCTAAGTGGCCTTGTCTCCAAGGTCAGGTTCGTCCCAAGGTCTGCTGGAATCTGAGGGATGTAAACATCCTGGTCAGACAAACACTTCCGAAGTTGGGACACATGGAACACATTGTGGAACGCATCCATTGCGGATGGTAGTTCCAACTTGTAAGCTACCTCCCCAATCCTTTCACTGATCCGGAAGGGACCTAAGTACCTTGGATCCAACTTTCTCCTACCGGAGATTCGTACTCTACCTTTGAAAGTAATCATCTTCAAGTAGACCATATCACCAACTTCAAACTCAAGATCCTTCCTACGCTTATCAGCATAGTGTTTCTGTCGATCCTGAGCTGCCTTCATCCGGTCCTGGATGAACTTGATTTTCTCAGTTGTCTCCTCCACTATCTCAGGTCCAATCATGCTACGCTCCCCCACTTGGGTCCAGCATACTGGTGTCCTGCATGGCCGTCCATATAAAGCTTCATATGGCGACATCCCTATGCTCCGGTGGAAGCTGTTGTTGTAAGCAAACTCCACCAAGGGCAAATGCTTCTCCCATGAATCACCCCAATCTAGCACACATGCTCTCAGCATATCCTCCAATGTTCTGATGGTGCGTTCAGATTGCCCATCTGTTTGTGGGTGGTACGCAGTACTCATATTCACTCTAGTTCCTAAGGCTTTTTGGAAGGCTCTCCGGAACCTAGAGGTGAACCTCGGATCTCTGTCCGACACAATGCTAGATGGAACTCCATGCAGCCGTACAATCTCATTCATATACGTGTGCACAATCTGGTCAACTCCATCTCCTTTCTTTATGGCTAGGAAGTGAGCCGATTTAGTCAATCAATCCACAATCACCCAAACCGCATCATTCTTTTTCCTAGTGGTAGGAAAACCCGTTACAAAATCCATTGTAATATGATCCCACTTCCACTCCGGAATAGGCAGGCTTTGGAGTAAGCCACTAGGGACTTGATGCTCTGCCTTAACCAACTGACAGGTAGAGCACTTAGAAACCCACGCTGCTATGTCCACCTTCATCCTGATCCAATGATAGTATCTCTTTATATCTTGGTACATCTTGGTGGCGCCAGGATGCACTGAGAACTTGGACTTATGAGATTGCCTCATAATTTCTTCCTTAAGACTTCTATCATTAGGCACACTCACTCGACCACGCACTAAAATGGTGCCATCTGAGGTGATCTGATACTCAGTCAGCTCATTGCGAGCAACCTTTTGTAGGTTCTCATCCAAGCTTTGTGCTTGTCTAATCCTGGTAAGGAGATCAGCCTGGTTCACCGCTTCTAGACCCAGTGGTTCGTCCTCGCTGACCAATGTGTTTAGATGCAATGTCCGGACCATCCCTTCCAGCACATCCGCATCTCTTTCAGCTGATACCTCGGCCCTTCTCCGGCTCAAAGCATCAGCCACCAAATTTGCTTTTCCTGGGTGGTAAGAAATCTCAAGATCATAATCGGCCACAAATTCCATCCATCTCCTCTGCCTCAAATTCAACTCGGGTTGTGTGAATATATACTTGAGACTCTTGTGGTCGGTTAGGATCTGAACCTTGGCACCATACAAGTATGATCGCCATATTTTGAGGGCAAATACCACTGCGGCCATCTCTAGGTCGTGGGTTGGGTAGTTTCCCTCATGCTTCCTTAACTGCCTAGAGGCATAAGCAATGACCTTGCCATGTTGGGTCAGTACACATCCCAATCCAGTGATGGATGCATCTGTGTATACCACATATGGTTGGTCTGCCTCTGGTAACACCAGTACGGGTGCACGGGTCAGCATGTCCTTAAGTGCTGAGAAACATGTCTCACACTTCTCAGTCCATATGAACTTCACATCTTTCCCAGTTAGTTGCGTCATAGGTTGAGCCAAACTTGCAAATCCCTTGACAAACTTTCTGTAGTACCCGGCCAAACCCAAGAAACTCCTAACCTCCGTAGCACTCTTGGGCCTAGGCCATTCCTGGATGGCTTTGATCTTTTCTGGGTCAACGGACACACCTTGGTCGGATACAATGTGACCCAGGAATCCTACACTCCTTTGCCAAAAACTACACTTGCTCAGTTTGGCAAAGAGTTGTTGTTCTCTCAGCCTTCCCAACACTGCCCTCAGATGTTTCTCATGTTCCTCCTTGGTCTTGGAATAGACCAAGATATCATCAATAAAGATGATCACAAACTCATCTAAGAAATCTCTAAAAATGCTGTTCATCATCTTCATGAAAGCTGCTGGTGCATTGGTTAATCCGAATGGCATGACCACAAACTCATAGTGGCCATACCTGGTCCGAAAAGCTGTTTTCCTTATATCTTTTTGTTAGAATGAAGACAAATAATGTGTTGAGATCAAGCAATGAAGAGAGACCTAACGTGACTTGCAAGCAAAGAAAAGAGGAGAGGCACTTGAAATAAACTAAGGAGACCTATGGGGAGCTACTTCACGTGCATAGACAAGGTCATAAGCACTCACTCACTTGCAAGACAAGGACCACTCAGCAACTTGCTCATCCCCCATGCTAGCCAAGCACATGCTGTCACCTTTTGCTCCTCTCACTCCAAACATTAGATCTAGATCAGCATGGGTCTCTTATTATATTGTTTCTATTGTTTATTCATGTATGGGCAGTAGTATGGGCAGTAGGCTCCTCTTGGTGCCTATTTAAACTCTTGTACTCTCATCATTCAAAGCAAGGAAAAAAAAACCCTTCATTATTCTCTTGTTCTCTCTTGATCACAATCTCTCTCTCTCTCTCCCTCTGGTCACGAATCACTCTCTACATTCTCTCAAGTGTTCTTGAGTATTCTTCAATATACTCTTCATATTCTTACATGGTATCAGAGCCATTTGGCTCCTAAACCTAGTTTTCTTCCGCAAAACTACACTATTCTTCATCACTTCTTTCATAACAGAGACAAACTTTTCTAAAATGGAACAAAACAAGGCAATGGTTATTCCCATCACTCTAAAGGGAGTTAACTACCTTCTCTGGTCAAGATTGATCAAGAATGCCCTTGGTGGAAGAGGCTTATGGTCCCATATCACTTCAGTGGAGGCGCCAAAGCAAACTGTCCAAGGAGAAGATGGCAAGGAGATCGTGGTAGCAGATGAAGGCAAATGGAGTCAAGAAGACTTTATGGTGCTGAACATCCTCCAGAACTCACTTGATGGTCCCATAATGGAGGCATACTCATACTGTGAAACCGCAAAAGAATTGTGGGATACCCTCCAGAAGGTTTATGGAAACACATCCAACCTCAGTAGGGTCTTTGAAGTGAAGAAGGCCATCAACGGCCTGAACCAGGAAGATATGGACTTTAACCAACACTTTGGTAAGTTCAGAGCTCTCTGGGCAGAACTGGAAATGTTGAGGCCAAATACCACTGATCTAACCATCCTGAATGAGAGGCGTGAGCAAGATAAGGTATTCGGTCTACTCCTCACTCTCAATCCAGGATACAATGACCTCATCAAACATCTGCTAAGGGCAGACAAGTTACCTACCCTTGAAGAGGTATGTGCTCAAATACAAAAGGAGCAAGGATCTGTGGGACTCTTTGGTGGAAAAGGTGATCTTAACATGGCGCACAAAGCAGAAGCGTCAGTCCATAAGGCCTATTTCAAACCAGAGAACCGGCGAATCACTTGTGAGCATTGCAAAAGGAATGGACACATGAAGAACCAGTGCTGGATTCTTCATCCTCATCTCAGGCCTCCATCACGGTTCAACCAAGCTAGAGGACATGAAGCTGTTTATCAGAATACTCAACCTTTGGTTCAACCAATACAACAACAAAACGGAGGAAGAGCCATGAACTCTACTGCCCACATTGCTGGAACATCTACTCAACCTCAACAAGAGGACTCTCTAATCCGCAAGTCAGACATTGAGGCTCTCATAAAAGCCATCAATGCAAACACTGGTAACATTAGTAGTAATGCTTTAAATACTATTCAATGTGACTCTAAAATTGCTAGGCCTTTAATCATAGATTCAGGAGCCTCACATCATATGATAAGAGATGCTAAACTGATTAGTAATGTTAAACCGGCTATAGGAAGTGTTACAATTGCAAATGGTGATAGGGTACCCATTGAGGGCATAGGGAATTTGAAACTATTTGATGGAGAATCTAAGGCTTTATACATGCCCACCTTTACATCTAACTTACTCTCGGTAAAAAGGGCTACGTGTGATCTTAACTGCCATGTGATATTTAGTCCTAATGAGGTTCATTTTCAGGATATTGAGACCAGTAAGATGATTGGAAAAGGTGTGAGCAAAGGAGATCTCTATTTGCTTGAAGACACTGAACTTAAATCAAATTTATCTTATGCTTTTACTTCTGCCTCTGTTTTAAATTCGAGTACTTTATGGCATGCTAGATTAGGCCACCCCCATTCTCGTGCCTTAGGATTGATGTTACCTAATATGTCTTTTAAGAATGATAGCTGTGAGGCTTGTATTCTTGGTAAACATTGCAGAACCGTTTTTCCTAAATCAAATTCTATTTATGAACATTGCTTTGATCTAGTTCACTCAGATGTCTGGACTGCACCTTGTGTATCTAGGGAAAACCACAAATACTTTGTCACCTTTATAGATGAGAAATCAAAGTATACTTGGCTGACATTAATCCAATCTAAAGATAGAGTGTTAGAAGCCTTTATTAACTTTCAAAACTATATCACTAATCATTTTAATGCCAAGATTAAGATTTTTAGGTCAGACAATGGTGGTGAGTACACAAGCCACACTTTCAAGAACTATTTAACCAGGCATGGAATCATCCATCAAACCAGTTGCCCATACACACCTCAACAAAATGGAGTGGCAGAAAGGAAAAATAGACATCTCATGGAAGTTGCTAGGAGTATGATGTTCCACACTAATGTCCCAAAACGGTTTTGGAGTGATGCTGTGGTATCAGCATGCTACTTAATCAATAGAACACCTACACGGATCCTCCATGATGTCTCTCCTTATGAGGTATTGAATAAAACTAAACCCTCCCTTGAGCATTTGCGTGTGTTTGGATGTCTCTGTTTTGTTTTGATTCCAGGAGAACAAAGAAATAAACTTGAAGCCAAAGTGTCAAAGCCATATTCATTGGGTATTCCGCAAATCAAAAAGGATACAAGTGCTATGTACCAGAAACCAGGAGGGTAATGGTCTCAAGGGATGTTAAATTTATGGAGTCAAAAGGGTATTATGATGAGAAAAGCTGGGATAACCTGAAAGATCTCTCACACACCCCATCAGACAGAGCAACTAACTTGAGAATCATACTGGAGAGCCTTAGAGATCAACAGCTTTCCGCAAATGAGACTCCTAGAGAGGTGCTCAATCCAACCACAGTTACAGCTCCAGAGGGTTTCCCGGTTGATCCTGAGGGGGGCAACCAACCAGAACCAGAAGGAGCAATACAACATGAAGGTTCTGAAAGTCATGATCAACATGAGGATGACGACACTGCAGAGCAAGTACAAGTACAACCATTAAGAAGAAGCGACAGGATTAGGCAGCAAGCACACACTGAAGAACAAGTGCAAGTACAACCATTAAGAAGAAGCACCAGGATTAGGCATAAAGGGGTATACTTCAATGCCAATGTAGTTACCCATCCCACTCAGGCAGTATGTTCCTTGGCTCAATATCCAGAAGAACATCAAGCCTTCATAAGCAACGTAGATCAAGAGTATCTTCCAAGAACTTATGAAGAGGCCATGGCAGATGATGAGTGGAGAGCATCGGTTGAAGATGAAATCAATGCCATGATCAAGAATGATACATGGTTTGAGGTTGAGCTCCCCAAAGGAAAGAAAGCAGTAACAAGTCGCCTCATCTACACCATCAAGTATCTAGCTAATGGAAAACCAGAAAGAAAGAAGACAAGGCTGGTAGCAAGGGGATTCACTCAGACTTATGGAGAAGATTACTTGGATACATTTGCACCAGTAGCAAAACTTCACACCATCAGAATTATACTGTCACTTGCAACCAACTTGGAGTGGGAACTATGGCAAATGGATGTGAAGAACGCTTTTCTTCAAGGAGAACTAGAGGATGAGGTCTACATGCGTCCTCCTCCTGGTCTAGAAGACATGGTCAAACCAGGAAACGTGTTGAGACTCAAGAAGGCCATCGATGGGCTGAAGCAATCACCAAGAGCATGGTACCATAAGCTCAGCACTACCCTTAATGGAAAAGGGTTTAGTAGATCTGAGGCGGACCATACTCTTTTCACCCTCACCAGCCAACAAGGTATAGTAGTCATCCTTGTGTATGTTGATGATATCATCATCACAGGGAGTGACAAAGAAGGTATACAAACCACCAAAGCATATTTAAAATCTGTTTTTGATATTAAAGATTTGGGTGAACTAAAGTACTTTCTTGGAATAGAAGTATGCCGATCTAAAGATGGGCTATTCTTATCTCAAAGAAAGTACACACTTGATCTCTTGAATGGAGCAGGTATGCTTGGAGAGAAACCAGCAAAGACTCCACTAGAGGATGGCTATAAGATCTTGCGTGAGGGGGAGTATGAGGCAACACCATTTGATGATCCAAAACAATACAGAAGACTAGTAGGTAAGCTTATCTATTTAACGATCACTAGACCTGATATTTGTTTTGCTGTGAACCAGGTGAGCCAGCATATGCAAGTGCCAAAGGTTCATCACTGGGAAATGGTGGAGAGGATACTCAGATATCTCAATGGAGCTCCTGGACAAGGATTATGGATGGGATGTAATGGCAACACAGAAGTAGTAGGATACTGTGATGCTGATTGGGCAGGAGACAGAAATGATAGGAAGTCCACTACTGGCTACTGCACCTTCATTGGAGGCAATTTGGTAACTTGGAAAAGCAAGAAGCAAAAGGTGGTTTCATGTTCAAGTGCTGAAGCTGAATATAGAACCATGAGGAAACTTACAAACGAGCTGGTATGGATCAAAGGATTACTCAAGGATTTGGGAGTCGAGATCACTTCTCCAATCATAATGCATTGTGACAACCAAGCAGCCATTCACATAGCCTCAAACTCAGTGTTTCATGAGAGGACGAAACACATTGAGGTGGACTGCCATAAGGTGAGACAAATGGTGATCCAAGAGGTCATATTGCCGTGCTACACAAGGAGTGAAGATCAGCTGGCCGACATTTTCACTAAAGCCGCAAGTACCAAGGTGTGTGAGTCCATTTATCCTAAACTTGGACTCACTGACATTACTAAGGCATAACTCTCTTAGCCATGGAGCTTCTACTCTTTCCTTAGTATGTTTTTGTCCCAACAACAGGGTTTTGCATATTAAGGTTTTAATGAGGGAAGTCTTCATGGTTTCCAAGCTTGATCCAATATAATGAGGTCAAGCTTGAGGGGGAGTGTTAGAATGAAGACAAATAATGTGTTGAGATCAAGCAATGAAGAGAGACCTAACGTGACTTGCAAGCAAAGAAAAGAGGAGAGGCACTTGAAATAAACTAAGGAGACCTATGGGGAGCTACTTCACGTGCATAGACAAGGTCAGAAGCACTCACTCACTTGCAAGACAAGGACCACTCAGCAACTTGCTCATCCCCCATGCTAGCCAAGCACATGCTGTCACCTTTTGCTCCTCTCACTCCAAACATTAGATCTAGATCAGCATGGGTCTCTTATTATATTGTTTCTATTGTTTATTCATGTATGGGCAGTAGTATGGGCAGTAGGCTCCTCTTGGTGCCTATTTAAACTCTTGTACTCTCATCATTCAAAGCAAGGAAAAAAAAACCCTTCATTATTCTCTTGTTCTCTCTTGATCACAATCTCTCTCTCTCTCTCCCTCTGGTCACGAATCACTCTCTACATTCTCTCAAGTGTTCTTGAGTATTCTTCAATATACTCTTCATATTCTTACACTTTTGGCTCAATGGGAATTTGATGATACCCTGACGCCAAATCTATTTTGGAAAACCACTTTGCACCCTTGAGTTGATCTAACAACTCATCTATCCGAGGCAATGGGTACTTATTCTTCACAGTCACCCGATTCAACATTCTATAGTCAATACACAATCTGAAACTACCATCCTTCTTTTTCACAAAGAGGACTGGTGCTCCCCAGGGTGACACACTTGGTCGTATGAAACCCTTATCCAGCAATTCCTCAAGCTGTTTCTTAAGCTCGGCCATTTCGGCAGGAGCCATTCTGGAGGGACTTTTGGATAATGGGGCCGTCCCTGGTTCGAGTTCTATTATGAAAGGGTCTGACCTATCAGGGGGAATGCCCTGTAGGGCCCTAAACACATCCTGGAACTCACCAACCAGCGGTATTCCCTCCGGGTCACCACCCCCTACAACCTCCTTTGTGGCGATTGTGGCTAGATAAGCTTCACAACCCTTCCTCAGCATCCTACCACACTGGATAGCTGACACCACTAAGCATCCAGAGGTTGGACATATACCTTGGAACCTGATCGGAGTCCCACACCCACTCTCAAAAAGCACACGCCCCCGGTGACAGTCAAGAGTGGCCCGATACTTTCCAAGCCAATCCATACCTAAGATCACTTCATGATTCTTTAGGTGGACTACCACAAGATCCACAGGCATGACCCTGTCTTGGATCACCACTGGAATGTCCTGAATCACCCCTAGTGAACGCATGACTTGGCCACCAGCCGCATTCACTACCCCAGGACAATCCCCCGTTCCCAACTGGAACAACCCCTTTCCGAGCATCCCCGGACTCACAAAACTATGTGTAGCTCCAGTATCGAATAGTACATGTGTTTCCACACCACCGATACTTAGGGTCCCTACATATGACCCAAACTAAATATCTAACCATCCTAGGTTCCATACCATGCAATCCTACTGAATTTAAAAGAGTAGAATCAGACACATTACCAGTGATTGCGAGGAATGGTCCAGCCTTGTTCTCATCCTTGGACAACTCATACACACGTGGTGCGGATGGCTGCCCGCGGTTCTGGTCCGGCTTACTGGCCTCTCCTCGGTTCTTGTTAACCCCGGCTGCCAGCTTAGGACAATCCTTTCGGAGGTGTCCCCTCTTTCCACAATAATGGCAAGTCCTGGTATCCCCACCAGCCCCTTGCTCCTGCCTGGAACAGTCACGGGCTGAGTGGTCCATCTTACCACATCGAAGACAGGCTCCCATTGCTCTCCAGCATTCCCCACCATGATGACGGCCACACTTAGGGCACACAGGTCTACCACTTGAGGTTTTTACCTCCTCAACCTGATCCCTCTTCCTTTTCCGGTCACCATTGTGACTAGATGGCACCATCACGCTCTTGATCTTTTGTTTATGTTCGTCTGCAAGGTTGGCCTCCAGCAAGGCCATCCTCTCAACTAACTCAGACACTGTTGGGAAGGTGCGGACCGAGCAGTAGGTCCTAAGTTCAGCCCTAAGGCCTCTAATGAATCGTCTCACCTGAACTGCCTCATCCTCCAATTCCTTACCCACATAGCGCCTGAGTCGGTTAAATTCCTCCTCATACTCCCGTACTGACCTGCGTCCCTGGACCAAGTCCAAGAACTTGGCCTCCAAGCGATCCCAAGCCTCAGCTGGAAAGTACTTGTGGTTGAACTCAACCTCAAAATCCGCAAAGCGCACAAGAGCACCGTTTGTACGCTTATCTAGAGCCAACCACCAGTTGTGTGCATCTCCCTCCAGAAAGTGCACCGCAATATCCTTCTGGTACTCCTCAGGACATCGTGTGGATTTGAAGTTTCGAACCAGTCGAGTTCTCCACTCGTCAGCCTCCATAGGATCAACACTTCCAGCAAAGTGTTTGGTACCCAACTTGGAGATGTGCTCCAGCACTTTCAAGTAATCCACCTTCCAGGCTACCCTGGCCGGGGGGTCAATCTCAATCACTTCAGCCACATGTTCCACTTGTGCAGGAGCCCCTCCTTCGGCTGCCTGAGCTGATGTGGTACGACCAGTCGGAGGGTTCCCAAGAGGAATAGCGGTCTGGATTGGTATGGCCTGACCCAAGGGTGTAATCGCCTGAGTCAAAGCCAGCATCTGAGCACCCATAGCCTTCATGACCTCCAAAACCTCATGCATGGTTGGTTCCCCGACCGGATTCACTCGACCAGTTGCCCTACCATCCGTAGCCACATTCTGGTCATCCACACGTCCAGCATGTGGGGATTCGCCCCCACCTTCATGCTCCTCTTGTTGTTGCTGTCCAGAACCCTCAATCCCATCAGTTCCCTCCATATGAACCTCGGCCAGGTTGGGCTGATTAGTAGACAATCCGATCCCACTATCACCCAATCCCGTTTGGATTGGCAAAGTTGCGGCCAGATTCACATCATCTGCACCCACAAGACCGGATGCCTCTATAGCCTCCCTTCCCTTCCGAGTCTTAGACTTGCTCCTTGCACCCTTGGGCGTAAAACAAGTAATCAACACAAGTTAGTCCACAAGACTTAACGGATGTACCAAACAAATCCTAAGACTAACAAACAACCAGACCTCACCATGGAACCCAGCCGGATGTGTGGTGACTAACCCAACCCCAAACCAATCCTAGAATCAACTCCGCTCTGATACCAACTTGTAAGACCCGTTCCTGGCTATTAAGCCCAACATGGACTCACGGCCTTACTTAGCTAGATCATAGGGTGTTTGTTCTCTTTTAAGGTTCCATAATTTACTAAGTCATTTTTCGGTCAAGTGAGGTTCATACATTCCAACCCTAAGTCTAAGCAATAAGAGAAATCGTATCTTTATTAATAATAAACATGTGATCCATACAAAGTAGTCATATCATTCCGTTTGCACATTAGGCTACCATAAGTTCAAGTTACAATACAATACTATACTAATCCACCCACACATCCATACACGGCCTGGTCCTCATGGTTCCTTGGCCTTGCCACGGTCCTGGTCAGATCCTGAAACCAACATACATACGATAGAATAACATAAGTAATCCGATAGCCTAACGTTTCCAAGTTCTAATGCATGGTTCGGTTCACCTAGTCTAAGTTTCCAAACTATTCCAAACCTTACACTACGTCACGATGACACCAGGATATTCAACTAAGTCCATCCTAACACCAGTATCAACATCTATTCAGTCGGTTCCTATCCAGTCTAGACCATTGTCCCGATAGAACCCTATAAGCCTAAGGTCGGGTCCATTTCTGACCCTTTTTGGAAAGTACCTAGAACGATCATTGAAATTCATGATAATCTCTTAAAAATCCCAATTAAGAAGAATCCATAATCAGATTGATGAGAACCGGCCTCCTTCACATAGAACTTGGCCAGTTTCCACCAAAACGGCCATAACTGACCACCATCGATTTGGTTTGCTAAACCCAATCTAAATACATGATAATTCATGATAAATCCCCATTAAGAGGAATCCATGGTCGGATCCCATTAATTCCACCCGGAACCATGAGATCCGAGCATACCTGCCCAACCAAGGCCATGGAGAGTTTCACTGAACAACCAAGGCCGTGGCTCGGCCATACTATGTTGGGATCATCCAACACATTCAGAATAAAGAAGAACACGAGTAGATCAGAAAGGGAAAGAGAAGAGATGGGTCTGTCCTCGCCAATCCAACCACAGCCTACACGGTATTTCAACCGGGCCTTGGTAGGATGGTCCGGATCATCCCACTCACCTTGGGCGTACGCTCAGGAGTGCTCAAGCCTTTCTCCACGTCCTTATCCTTTCCTCTGCTACCCATCATTAACCGATCTTCAAGTCACACGGTCGCCCTTCTGGTCGGAATTCACCAACAACCCACACGGCCACCCTTTTGAATCAATCCCTCTCTCTCTATCTTTCTTTCTCTCTGTCACGATTTGGGCAGAGCTTTCCCTTGGGAAAATTGTGTCCATTTTCGTCCCCATGGCTGTGTTTTTATAGGGTAAGGGGTCGGCCAACTGCCTGGGCGAACAGGCACAACCGTTTGGGCAGTTTACACCCATTCGGCCAAACTGCCTCCAACCGCCTGGAACTTCCCTTCTTCCTTTTGGGCTGGACGAAAACATAAGCCCACATCCTTATCCTGATGTCTGGCCTGCTTTCCCACATGCCCAACATAATCAGCCCTTGACCCATGGGCCCTTGGTGATCGACCCACAACCAACCGGACCACAACCGTCCATGACCCGACCACACTGGCCCGGATCATATCACTTCACCCAGCTGAGTTGAGCTGGTTGCCAGCTACTCCAGCTGAGTGAGCTAGTGATCCAGCTGCTGGAGCTGACCTAAGCTAGTGTGAGCTACCCTGAGCTTGTACCAGCTGGTGGAGCTAAGAATCCGACTACTGGAGCTGACTCTAGTTAGTGGGGAGCTGCTCCAAGCTTGCCCCAGCCGGTTAAGCTTGTGATCCACCTAATGAAACGGAATTAAGCTTAGTATAAGCTTACCCTGAACTTACTCCAGCTGATTGAGCTACTTTCCTTTACTCACCAGCTGCCTTTGCACTCATCCGGTCCCTATCTACTTGTCTTTATCCGATCCTGGTCAAATCTCAGCATACTGATGCACTTAACCATCCCTCCCAACCATGGTACGCTTGTCCTTAGGTCACATGACCTGACCAGTGCGTTCCCTCGCACCATGGCCGTGCCCAAAGGCCTTATCCAGATTTGGGGATGCTACATTTTGACAGGCTGGCTCATGTGGCTAAGAAAGGAAGAGCCTCTGGTCAAGATACCTTTGGCATCTCACGTGTGAAGCTTGTTGGCCAAGTATTCGAATTAGGCGCCTTAACCAGCGTTGACTTCACATGCTCAGTCTACTTACCGTTGAAACCTTATCCCCTTGTTGCCCTAAACTTTTCTCTATATATTGTAACCCATTGTCGAGTATTAATCAATCAAGCAACTCATTTCTTTTTCTCTTGGTCTCTCTAGTCTCTCGGTTTATCCAAAATGGGTTCTTAGATTCTATTCTTTCTTTCTTCTTCTAATCAGATTCTACTCAAGATTTCATGGTATCGGAGCCAGGTTCACTTGAATCTGAGTTCGTTTGAGTTCGTTCACATAAAGTTTGATCCTTTTGTTTTCTAAAGTTCAAGTCTCAACCTTTTTGATCCGGGAATGGAGAATACAAAGACTACAGTCATTCCGGTTACCCTCAAGTGAGGAAACTACCTGCTTTGGTCTCGTGTGGTGAAGACAGCCGTGGGAAGTAAGGGTCTTTGGAGTCACATCCTCGAGAGTGAAGCTCCAAAACTTATTACTCATGAAGGCGACAAAGACGTGGTGGTTTGTGATGAAGTGAATGGATCCAGGAGGACAACCTTGTGATGTCTATCCTACAGAGCTCACTGGATCCGTCGATCTTGGAGGCCTATGCCTGTTGTGAGAAAGCCAAGGATCTATGGGATACACTGCAAAAGGTGTATGGAAACATCTCAAACCTTACCCGGGTATTTTAGATCAAGAGAGTTATCAACAACTTAGCTCAAGAAGACATGGATTTTACCAAACACTTGGGAAAGTTTAAAGCTTTATGGTCAGAGCTTGCGATGCTGAGGCCTAATACTACTGATCCGGATGAGCTTAATGAGAGACGTGAACAAGACAAGGTCTTTGGCCTTACTCTCAATCTAACCTACAACGATCTCATTAAGCACATCCTTAGATCTGAGAAGCTCCCAACTCTTGAAGATGTTTGTGCTCAGATCCATAAGGAACAAGGGTCCTTGGGGCTCTTTGGAGGGAAGGGGGAGCTCACTCTTGCCAATCAAGCCTAGGTGCCTCAAGCCAACAAAGCTCACAAGTATGAAGACCAGAGGTTCACTCGAAACTATGAAGAAAGGAGGTTTGGGGGAAACTGTGACCATTGCAAGAGGCATGGACACAAGAAGACCCAGTGATGGATCCTCCATCCTCACCTCAAGCCAGCCAAGTTCATGAAGGAATGGGAGGCTCGCGCAAATCTCACCTATGGTACAAGTGATCAAGCCGGAGCTGGGACTTCTAATCGGGCCAGTGAGACAGAAGGGCGTGAAGGTGGTGAGAGCAAGGCGTTGGTGACCTACACTTCCCATCATCCACGACCCAACGAGCATGAGTTTATCCACCGATCTGAGATGGATGCCCTCATCAAAATGCTCAAGGATAATGGTAACAGTCTTGGTAATATTAGTGGGTACTCATTGGGCGCATATAGGATTGCTAGTAATGTTGAAATTGATAGTGCCGACACCCACTCTAGGATGCTTGGTCAATCTCATACTGCTCATAACATGTCTAAACCTTTGATAGTAGATTTAGGTGCATCTCATCATATGATTAGTGATACTAGTCTTATTAGAGACATTGAACCTGCGCATGGACATGTAATGATTGCTAATGGAGATAGGATACCAATAAGACGTGTATGCAAGTTGAAGCTGTTTAACAAGGATTCTAAAGCTTTCTATATACCTGAGTTTACTTCTAGCTTACTTTCAGTCAAGAAGTGTACCACTGATATGCATTGTAATTTTATCTTTAGCCCTAACGATATGAAATTTTAGGATACTGATAGCAAACGGTTGATTGGGCAAGGAGTAATCAAAGGAGACCTTTATATGCTTGAAGAGCTTAGTTTTGTGCTTGATCATAATCGCTCGTTTACCGCTGTTCCTGCTTCTGTTTTTAAATAAGAGTGATTGGGCATGCTTAATGGTTCCTGGTGTTGTGTTTGAGAATAATGATTGTGAAGCTTGTATTTTAGGCAAGCATTGTAAGACTGCGTTTCATAAATCCACAACCATCTATGAATATTGCTTTGATTTGATTCACTATGATGTTTGGACTGCACCTTGTTTGTCTAGGGAGAATCACAAGTATTTTATAACATTCATAGATGAGAAGTCTAAATACACCTGGATAACCTTGATCCCATCTAAAGATAGGGTGCTTGATGCATTTAGAAATTTTCAAAACTATGTGACTAACCAGTTTAACGCCAAGTTGAAATTTTTTAGATCAGATAATGGATGGGAGTATACTAGGAAAGCCTTCAAGAATCACCTATCTCAACATGGCATACTTCACTAGACGAGTTGCCCTTATACCCCTCAACAGAATGGAGTGGCCGAGAGGAAAAATAGGCATCTTATGGAGGTTGCTAGGTCCATGATGTTCAGGCGAATGTCCCAAAGAGGTTTTGGAGTGATGCAGTGTCTATAGCTTGTTATCTCATCAACAGAACACCAACGAGGATCCTGGGCAACCAGTCTCCATTTGATACACCAACCCTGGATCATCTTCGGGTCTTTGGTTGCATATGTTTTGTTCTTAGACCAGGAGAGTTGAGAAACAAACTGGAGGCAAAGAGCACTAAAGGGATGTTCATAGGGTATTCGCCAACTCAGAAAGAGTATAAATGTTGTGATCATATAGCCAGAAGAGTGGTTGTATCAAGGGAGGTGAAGTTCATTGAGGACATAGGTTATTATGAAGAAAATAACCAGGCATAGTTAAAGGATCTTGCTTCTGATAAGGCCGCTAACTTGAGGATAATACTAGAGAGTCTTGGGATCAATCTCTCACAAGATCTTAAGGCTGGAGGACGACAACCACAAGGTCCCTCCACCAATGAAGGAGAACAAGCTCCCCACTTCGACCATGAGGGGGAAATGAACCAGAAGACCAAGGGGAAGTTGGAGAAGACTCTGGTTCTCATGATCAAAGTGTGGAACAAGAGGAAGACATGATGAATGAAGAGGAAGAAGGATCATTGCAAGATGGAGATGGGAATGGTCAGAACCAAGATCAACCGGCTGTTGAACAACAACTAAGGAGAAGCACTAGGATCCGTAACCCACCATCCAACTGGGTAAACACTAGAGTATACTATAATGCTCAGGCAGTAGAGCACCCTGCTCAAGTTTCCTGCTCAGTCGCCCAATACCCTGAAGAGCATTGTGTCTTCATGGTAAATCGGGATGATAGTTATATACCTCAGTCATATGAGGAAACAATGAAGGACAAAGAATGGAGAGAGTCAGTAGAAGCTGAAGCAACCGCAATGATCAAGAATGATACTTGGTATGAGAGTGAACTACCAAGAGAAAAGAAGGAAGTATCTAGTAGGTGGATCTTCACAATCAAGTATCTAGCAAATGCGAAGATAGATAAAAGAAAGACTCGACTGGTTGCAAGAATGTTTACCCAAACATATGGTGAAGACTATCTTGATACTTTTGCCCCAGTTGCAAAAGTCCACACCATCAAAATAGTTCTTTCAGTAGAAGTCAACCTTAAGTGGGGTCTTTGGCAGATGGATGTGAAGAATGCATTTCTTCAAGGGGAACTTGAAGATGAGGTCTACATGTATCCTCCACCTGGGATAGAGTAGTTGGTCAAGGAACGAAATTTTCTAAGGCTGAAGAAAGCTATCTATGGCCTCAAACAGTCACCGAGAGCTTCGTACAACAAGTTGAGCACAACTTTGAATGGGAGAGGGTTCAAGAAATCCGAACTAGACCACACTCTCTTCACCCTCACCACTTCATCAGGTATTATTGTTCTTCTAGTGTATGTTGATGATATCATCATTACTGGAAGTGACAAAGAAGGTATCCAAACCACCAAAGATTATTTGAAATCTATGTTTGAAATCAAAGACTTAGGATAGATGAAATACTTTCTTGGAATAGAGATATGTAAGTCCAAGGAAGGTTTATTCTTGTCTCAAAGGAAATATACACTTGATCTTTTGAAAGATGCAGGTATACAAGGAGGGAAGACATTCAAAACACCTCTGGAAGATAGATACAAAGTTCCTGGTGAGGGGGAGATAAAAGACAGTCCACCATTCCAAGATGCCAAGCTTTATAGAAAGCTTGTTGGTAAGTTGATCTACCCAACAATCACATGAACTGATATTTGTTTTGCTGTGAACCAGGTAAGTCAACATATGCAAGGACCAAGGGAACATCACTGGAACATGGTGAACCGTCTACTCATGTACCTGAATGGATCACCGGATCAAGGAGTCTGGATGGGATGCAATGAGAGCACTGAGGTGGTTGGGTACTGTGATGTGGATTGGGCTGGAGAAAGGATGGATAGGAAGCCTACTACTGGATATTGCACCTTCATTGGTGGGAATCTGGTTACTTGGAAGAGCAAGAAGCAGAAGGTGGTCTCTTGCTCGAGTGTTGAAGCTGAGTATAGAGCAATGTTGAAGCTCACAAACGAGCTGGTTTGGATCGAAGGCATACTGAATCACTTGGGGATTGAGCAGGCCACACCCATGACAATGCATTGTGATAACCAGGCAGCCATCCACATTGCCTCCAACTCGGTGTTCCATGAAAGGACGAAGCATATTGAAGTTGACTGCCATAAGGTGAGGCAGATGATTGTATCTGGAGACATTCTACCTTGCTACACCAGAAGTGAAGATCAGTTAGCCGATGTCTTCACCAAGGCAGCCAGCCAGAAAACTATTGAGTCCATCTATACCAGACTTGGACTCATAGACCTCACAAAATGAGCTTGATCCCCCTGCCATGGGGTCTTTACTCTTTTCCTTGTTGAGGTTTTATCCCTAAGGAGGGTTTTCTTTGACAAGGTTTTTAATGAGGGAGATCTCATGGCATTCCAAGCTTGACTTGTTCCACATGATCAAGCTTGAGGGGGAGTGTTGAATAAATGGGTTTACTGAATAGAGGAAGGCTAAAGGAATCAAGAAGGTTTGGATTTGTGGTGTCCGTACAATGGTCCGTACAAGTCCGTACAAGGTGGCCATACTAGGCCGTACAATGGTCGACCCGGATGAAGTTGGTCGATAGTTACACGAGGTAAATGTAACTCAACCAGAAGTTACATTTACCATTTACCACCCCGACTCAAGCTTGGTTCGCGGATAAGGAAGAGCTTTTGATAGGCTGGCTCATGTGGCTAAGAAAGGAAGAGCATCTGGTCAAGATACATTTGGCATCTCACTTGTGAAGCTTCTTGGCCAAGTATTCGAATTAGGCGCCTAAACCAGCCTTGACTTCACATGCTCAGTCTACCTACCGTTGAAACCTTATCCCCTTGTTGCCCTAAACTTTCCACTATATATTGTAACCCATTGTCGAGTATTAATCAATTAAGCAACTCATTTCTTTTTCTCTTAGTCTCTCTAGTCTCTCGGTTCATCCAAAATGGGTTCTTAGATTCAAATCTCTCAAAGTCTCTTCCTTTAGTCTCAAATCTTCTCGATGTCTTCTTTCTTTCTTCTTCTACTCAGATTCTACTCAAGATTTCAACTTGCAACCAATCTGGTCTTCCTCCTATCAATCTTCCCATTTGCCAAGTATTTGATGGTGAAGATCCATCTACTGGTAACTTCCTTCTTCCCCTTTGGGAACACACTTTCATACCAGGTGTCATTCTTGATCATTGCATCTGCCTCAAAACCAACTGATTCCTTCCATTCCTTGTCTTTAACAGCTTCCACATAGGATCTTGGTATGTAACCCTCGTCAAGGCTGACCATAAAGGCACAATGCTCTTCTGGATATTGTGTAAACGAGCACACCACTGGAGATGGGTGTTCAACAGCTTTGGCATTGTAATATACCCTAGTGTGAACCTAATCTTATTGGGAGGGGGGGTCTTCTTATCCTTGAGCTTCTTCTCAATGGTTGTTGCTGTTCTACTCCACCATCTCCAGGTTCTTCCTCCTCTTGATACCCTGAACTCCTCTGACCTTCTTGAGTATCACCACCTTGATCATGAGACCCGAAACTGTTGAGATGAAGCAATAAAATGAGGAGGTGAAACAATAAGAAGAAGATAGTTCAGATAACACAAGGTTCAAGGTAACTTGTGCACCAAGGCTGTTCGTACAACCTAGAGGACCCAACGTGACTTCCAAGCAAAGAAAGAGAAGTGGCGTGCAAGAAATATAATAGGAAGACTTATGTGGTCTTGCCTGAAGAATGGGAAAGTTGGGGATCTGGGTTCACATGTGAAGATGGGGACCAGAAGACCACACAACCGTTGGCACCTGTCCCTTTCCAGTCTGGTGCGTCTGGACAAGTCTAGGCAAGTCAGGACAAGAACTTTGGACCCTAGTCCATTTATTTATTCTTATTGTTTTATCCTCTTTGTTTAGGATTTTATTTACTGTCTCCTTGTCTATTTAAGGATTGAATTCAGTAGATCAGAAAGTTAAGTTGAATAAAACATTTTCACTTCTCTACTCTCTCTCTTAGACTCACGAATCTCTCTCTTCTCTCTCTTGTTGTTCTTGCTGTTCTTGAGCAAGTTCATCATCTTCTTGGTCTAAAGATGAGGAGAACATTGAAGTCACTCATTCTTATCATGAGGGGGGCAATGAAACAATTCAGCCTGAGGACCAGGCGCAACAACCTGAAGACTCAGTAGCTCATGATCAAGATGAGATGCCATCAGCTACTGAAGCTCAATCAGAAAACGAAATCCAATTAAATGAGGAGGAAGATTCTGATCAGATACAGCCTGTGAGAAAGAGTACAAGGATCAAGAGACCAGCATCAAATTGGATCAACACAAGAGTTTACTTCGATTCAAAGGCAGTAGCTCATCCAGTTAGTGCAGTATGCTCTCTAGATCAGTATCCAGAAGAACATCAAGCTTTCATTATGGAACTGAACCAGGAAAACATCCCAAGATCTTATGAAGAAGCACTGGAAGGTGAAGAATGGAAAAACTCAGTAGCTTATGAGATCAATGCCATGATCAAGAATGATACCTGGTATGAAGCTGAGCTCCCCAAAGGCAAGAAAGCAGGGACAAGTCGTCTACTCTTCACAATCAAGTACTTAGCAAATGGAAAACCAGAAAGGAAAAAGACAAGATTAATTGCAAGAGGCTTCACTCAGGTTTATGGAGAAGATTACCTGTATACATTTGCACCAGTAGCCAAGCTGCAGACCATACGGATTTTGATCTCATTGGTAGTTAACTTGGAATGGGACTTATGGCAAATGGATGTCAAGAATGCTTTCTCACAAGGTGAATTAGAAGATGAGGTCTACATGCGACTACCACCTGGTCAAGAAAGCATGTTCAAACCAGGAAATGTATTGAGGTTAAAGAAGCCTATCTATGGCTTGAAGCAGTCTCCAAGAGCCTGGTACCATAAGCTGAGCTCAACACTAAATGGAAGAGGATTTGTCAAATTAGAGGCAGATCACACTCTCTTCACACTGACCAGCAAGAAAGGGATTATTGTCATTCTCATTTATGTGGATGACATTATCATCACTGGTAGTGACAAGGAAGGTATTCTCTGAACTAAGACTTTTCTTAATTCTGCATTTGATATAAAGGATTTGGGAGAGTTGAAGTACTTCATAGGGATTGAGATATGCCGCTTTAAAGAGGGGCTCTTCCTATCCCAAAGGAAGTACACACTTGATCTTTTAAATGAGGCAGGAAACCTTGGAGGAAGACACGCCAAGACACAATTGGAGGAAGGTTACAAGGTACTGCGAGAGGGGGAGTATGAGGATACTCCATTTGAAGATGTTAAGAAGTATAGGAGGATGGTGGGCAAGCTCATATACTTGACCATTACTCGACCAGATGTTTGTTTTGCTGTGAACCAAGTCAGTCACCACATGCAAACACCTAAAGTTCATCACTGGAATATGGTGGAAAGGATCTTGAGATACTTGAGAGAAGCTCCTGGTCAAGGTGTGTGGATGGCTTGCAATGGAAGCACAAAGATTGTGGGGTACTGTGATGCAGATTGGGCTGGTGATAAAGTGGACAGGAGGTCTATAACAGGATATTGTACCTTTATTGGAGGCAACTTAGCCAACTGGAAGAGCAAGAAGCAGAAGATAGTATCATGCTCAAGTCCTGAAGCAGAATATAGAGCAATGAGAAGGCTTACTAGTGAGCTTACCTGGATCAGGAACCTGCTAAGAGACTTGGGGATTGAGACTACAACACCCATCAGCATGCACTGTGACAGCCAGGCTGCTATTCATATAGCATCCAACAGTGTGTTCCATGAGAGGACTAAACACATCGAGGTAGACTGCCATAAGGTTAGACAAGCCGTGGAGCAGCAACTCATATTACCATGCTACACTAGAAGTGAAGATCAGTTGGCCGACATCTTTACCAAAGCTGCAAGTTCAAAGGTCTGTGAGTTCATTCATTCCAAGCTTGGACTCATGGATCTTCCATCTAACTGATCCTCTTAACCATGAGGTGTTCTACTCTTTTTCCTTGGCTTAGTTTTCTCCCAAGTGGTTTTTCTAAGCTAAAGGTGTTAACGAGTGAATGCTTCATGGTTTCCAAGCTTGACCAGTCGCTATGGTCAAGCTTGAGGGGGAGTGTTGAGATGAAGCAATAAAAAGATGAGGTGAAACAATAAGAAGAAGATAGTTCGGATAACACAAGGTTCAAGGTAACTTGTCCACCAAGGCTATCCATACAACCTAGAGGACCCAACGTGACTTACAAGCAAAGAAAAGGAAGTGGCGTGCAAGAAATATAATAGGAAGACTTATCTGGTCTTGCCTGAAGAATGGGAATGTTAGGGAGCTGGGTTCACATGTGAAGATGGGGACCAGAAGACCAGACAACCGTTGGGACCTGTCCCTTTCCAGTCTGGTGTGTCTGGACAAGTCTGGGCAAGTCAGGACAAGCAGTTTGGAACCTAGTCCATTTATTTATTCTTATTGTTTTCTCCTCTGTGTTTAGTATTTTATTTACTGTCTCCTTGTCTATTTAAGGATTGAATTCAGTAGACCAGAAAGTTCAGTTGAATAAAACATTTCCACTTCTCTACTCTCTCTCTTAGACTCACGAATCTCTCTCTTCTCTCTCTTACTGTTCTTGCTGTTCTTGAGCAAGTTCATCATCTTCTTGGTCTAAACTCCCCTCCTTCTCTTAAAATCAAAGTAACTTCAATATTCTTCTGGAGAATCAAACTCTTCACTACTGTCTGAGCTTCCACCTTCCTGATCTTCAGTGTTTCCCCCCCTCATGACAAAGGTGGGGAGACTAGTTTGTTCATTTTTCCCTGCTGGACCACTTCCATTCGGGTTCTTGGTCACTCCAATGCCAAGACCTTCCAAGATGATCCTTAGAGTTTCTGCCTTATCTGAGGTAAGGTCCCTCAACTCTTCTTGATTCTTTTCCTCATAGTACCCCCTTTCTTCTATGAACTTTACATCCCTAGACACCAGAACTCTTCTTGCCACATGATCATAACACTTGTATCCCTTTTGAGTCGTGGAGTAGCCTATAAACATCGCCTTTGTACTCTTGGCTTCCAACTTGTTTCTCATCTCCCCTGGAATCAGTACATAGCACAAGCATCCAAAGACCCGCAGGTAGTCCACTGTTGGCTTGTACTTGTTTAGAAATTCAAAAGGAGCTTGATCTTGTAATACCTTTGTAGGTGTGCGGTTGATCAGATAACAATCTGTAGCCACATCATCACTCCAAAACGTCTTGGGTACATTGGCTTGAAACATTAAGGACCTTGCTACCTCCATGAGATGGCGATTCTTCCTCTCAGCAACTCCATTTTGCTGAGCAGGGTAAGCGCAACTGGTCTGGTGAAGGATCCCATGTTGAGCTAAGTGATCTTTGAATGCATGACTGGTGTACTCCCCTCCATTATATGATCTAAAGATTTTAAACTTAGCTTGATAATGGTTAGTCACATATGATTGAAAGTTCTTAAATGCATCAAGGACCCTATGTTTTGATGGAATAAGTGTTAACCAGGTGTATTTGGATTTTTCATGAATGAATGTTACAAAGTACTGATGATTATCCCTAGATATGCAAGGTGCAGTCCAAACATTAGAATGAATTAAATCAAAGCACTTCTCATAAACAGTAGATGATCTTGGAAAGACAGTCTTACAATGCTTTGTTGGATTTTACCAGAGTATATGGATCTGGGTTTGTTAGTGATGAACAAGCCTTTAAGGCAAGGATGAACTCGAAATGATGAAGAGAAAGGGTTATGGTTTAGTTGTGTGAACTTGAATAAGAATCAGAGATTAAGAGAGACTTAGAGAGATTAAAGAGACTAAGAAAGAGGTAGACTAAGGAGGTTTCGATCCAAGAACACTACAAGCTTTCTTTAGAAGTGGAGAGGGGAAATCCCCCTTACTCCCTTGAGAGATACAATGTTACGCCCTGATGAGCTTATATATTGGATCTCTTGGATGGTATGGTTGGCGATTGACCTAAGAGACTACTAGCACTCATTGGCCGATGGATCTTCTCTTTAGAGTTATGGAAGGACTCCAAAGATGCTTTGCTACTCTCTAGACGCAGGACAACCCTAGGGAAAGTCTGAGATGGATCACGATAGATCACTCTATCCTTAGTGAAAGATTAATGTTCTTAGGCTGAAGAGAGAAAGCACTGGAACGAGACAAGCAATTGCTTAAGATTTGTTTTATAAAAGTTCTGCCTAAAACCAGAAGCGGCTACAAGTTTATAAAGAAGAAAACGAAAGCATAACCTAGAAGAATATTCTAAAAACCCACGCCTCGTCTAGAAAGATTTGGCCTAATCCTACTTGGAATTGGTTTTAAAATCCTAATCCTACTCGAAGTTGGTTTACTCAGTTACAAATCAAAAACACATTAAAACAACACATTAATTTATCTTCTCCCTCGTTCTCTTCTCTCTTCTTCACGAAATTGACTAAGTGTTGAATGGTCTCCTGATGGGATTGGTCTCTAGCTCTGGTTGTTGGCCCAGTCCAAAAGCTAATGGGTTGTTGTTGTTGATCGTGGGGCCCCTTTCTGGTCGATTGGGCCCTAACTGATCCATCTTCTTGTCGAGCTCGTTCCAAGATGTCAGGTCCTTGTTCTCCTTGCTCTCCAGGCCTAGATGAATCAAGAGAGTGATCGCCATAGCTCCAGTTGAGATCAAACTCATTGATGGCCTCCTCTGGTTCACCCGGCTCAGTCTCACCTACTGAACTCTCCTCAGTCTCCTCAGTCAGTTGCTGATCCAGGGTTGTACCATCCCCTCCTCCTTTAAAAGGATTTGACCACAAATCCAGTTCATCTGCAACCAAATGGATCAAGTCAGACACATTGAAAGTGGAACTAATGGAATACTTACCTTGGAGATCAAGTTGGTAAGCATTACTGTTGATTCTTTTCAACACTTTAAAGGGACCATCCAGGCGTGACATTAACTTAGACTTCCTCTCAGCAGGAAACCTGTCCTTTCTTAAATGAATCCACACGAGATCACCTGGTTGAAGAACCAACTCCTTTTTGACTTTGTTCTTTTTCCTTACATACACCTTCGTCTGTGCCTCAATGTTCTTCTTAACCTGTTCATGCAAAGATCTAACAAATTCGGCCTTCTGAGTGCCATCAAGGTTAGCTGTTCTTTCAAGGGAAAATTAAACAAGTCTAATGCAGACAATGGATTGAATCCATACACAACCTGAAATGGGGTGAGTTTAGTTTCTGAATGCATTGACCTGTTGTATGCAAACTCTACATGGGGTAAACAATCTTCCCAAGTTTTAATGTTCCTACTGATGATAGCACGCAGCAAAGTAGACAAAGTCCTATTGACTGTTTCAGTTTGTCCATCAGTCTGAGGGTGGCATGTTGTAGAGAAAAGCAATCTAGTCCCTAGTTTACCCCACAAGGTTTTCCAGAAATGACTTAGGAATTTCGAGTCCCTATCTGACACAATTATCCTATGCATTCCATGCAATCTAACAACTTCCCTAAAGAATAGTTCAGCTACCATGATTGCATTATCAGTTTTGTGACAAGGAATGAAATGTGCCATCTTAGAGAACCTATCCACAACTACAAAGATGATGTCTTTACCTTTCCTTGTCCTAGGCAAGCCTAACACAAAGTCCATAGAGATATCAACCCAAGGTTGATCAGGGATAGGGAGAGGAGTATACAAACCTGTCGGCTGGACCTTGGATTTGGCCTGCTTGCACACGACACACTTGGAACATACCTTTTCCACATCTCTCTTCATACCTGGTCAGTAGAAGTGTTCCTGAAAGGTGGTTAGTGTCTTGGCAATACAAAAGTGGCCCATCAATCCTCCTCCATGACATACAACTCCCTCAGAGTACCACAAGGAATACATAATCGATTATCATAGAAAAGGAAACCTTTAAACTGATAATACTTTCCATTGGAATGTTTTTCAGTATCCTTAAAGGCCTCTTGAAAGTCAGGATCGTCCACATAACAAGTCTTAAGGTGTTCAAATCCCAAAAGTTTTGTTTCCATAGAAGTTAAGAGAGTGTACCCTCTTGAGAGTGCAACAGCAACTACATTCTCCTTACCTTGTTTGTAGTGGATGACATAGGGAAAGGTTTCAATGAATTCCACCCACCTAGAATGGCTCCTGTTCAGCCTATGTTGCCCTTTTAGATGCTTACGAGATTTATGATCTGTATGCATCACAAACTCTTTAGGCCAAAGGTAATGTTGCCACATTTGAAGTGCCCTCACCAGTGCATACAATTCTTTGTCATAAGTGAGGTAGTTCAACGTAGCACCTCCAAGCTTCTCACTGAAATAAACTATTGGTCTCTTCTCCTGCATTAGCACAGCTCCTATACCTATTACACATGCATCACACTCTATCTCAAATGTTTTAAGAAATTCAGTCAACACAAGCAACGAAGCATTAGTCAATCTATGTTTTAGAAGCTGAAAGGCTTCTTCTTGGGTGTGACCCCAAGTGAATCCTGAAAGTTTGAGAGAATATGGGTGTAGAGAGTGAGAATGAGGGACTAAGAACACGATTTAAACTAGAAAAGAGAAGAATCGACATGAGAGATTTCGAACCATTGAGAGAGACTAGAGAAAAAGAGATAAGAGAGACTAAAAGATTTCGTTATTTATTAATGAACGAAAGTTACAAATATATAGAGAAAGAAGGATAAGCTTTACAACAGATAGATGATAAGGTTTAGGATAATCTTATCCAGCAAGCATGTGTAGTCAAAGGTTTAGGCGTGCCTATTTGAAAACTTGTGGCCGAGAAGCTTCACACGAAAGATACCTTTGGCATCTTGACTAGATGTTCTTCCAGCCTGTCAACACGCATCCCTTATCCATTCAGTCATGCTTGATCCGTTTGGTAACTAGTAAGAGTAACTCTTGGTCGAGTTACTCTTACCCGGGTAACTTCTCGTCCAAGGTAACTTGCCTCGCCCATGTGTACGGCATGTACGACATAGTTGTACAGACTTGTACGGCCTAGTTGTACGGACTTGTACGGCCTAGTTGTACGGACTTGTACGGACAACCCCAAATCCTTTCATTTCCTCTTTATAAGCCTTCCTCTATCATTTCATAACCTCTGTTCAACACGCCCCCTCAAGCTTGGCCATGTGGAACAAGTCAAGCTTGGAATGCCATGAGATCTCCCTCATTAAAAACCTTGTCAAAGAAAACCCTCCTTAGGGATAAAACCTCAACAAGGAAAAGAGTAAAGACCCCATGGCGAGGGGATTAGTTCTTTCTGGTAAGATCCACGGGTCCAAGTCGAGTGTGGATGGACTCAATGGTCTTCTGCCTAGCCGCTTTGGTAAACACGTTAGCTTGCTGATCTTCACTCCGGGTGTAGCATGGCAAGATGCCTCCGGATACTATCATTTGCCTCACCTTATGGCAATCAACCTTAATATGCTTTGTCCTCTCGTGAAACACTGAGTAGGAGGCAATGTGTATAGCTGATTGGTTGTCACAGTGCATGGTCATAGGTGTAGCTTGATCAATCCCCAAGTGCTTCAGTATACCCTTTATCCAAACCAACTCGTTTGTAAGCTTCAACATGGCTCTATACTCGGCCTCAGAACAAGAACATGACACCACCTTCTGCTTCTTACTATTCTAGGTAACAAGGTTTCTACCAATGAAGGTGCAATAGCCAGTGGTAAACTTCCTATCCATCCTGTCTCCAGCCCAATCTGCATCACAATATCCAACCACTTATGTGCTCTCATTTCACCCCATCCAAACTCCTTGACTTCATGATCCATTCAGGTACATGAGTAGCCGGTTCACCATGTTCCAATGATGATCCTTAGGTCCTTTCATGTGTTGACTCACCTGGTTCACAGAAAATCATATATCAGGTCTTGTGATTGTCTAATAGATCAACTTACCAACAAGCTTTCTGTAAAGCTTGGCATCTTGAAAGAGTGGACTGTCTTCTATCTCCCCCTCTCGTGGTACTTTATATCCTTCCTCCAAGGGTGTCTTGGCTGTCTTTCCTTCTTGTATATCTGCATCTTTCAAAAGATCAAGTGCATACTTTCATTGGGATAGAAATAAACCTTCCTTGGATCTACACAACTCTATTCCAAGAAAGTATTTCATCTCTCCGAAGTCTTTAATTTCAATTACAGATTTCAAGTATTCTTTGGTAGCTTGTATACCTTCCTTGTCACTTCCAGTAATGGTTATATCATCAACATATACTAGAAGGACAATGATACATGAGGGAGATATGAGGGTGAAGAGGGTATGGTCGAGCTCGGATCTCTTGAGGCCTCTTCCATTCAAGGTAGTACTCAATTTGTTATACCATGCTCTTGGTGATTGCTTAAGACCATATATAGCCTTCTTCAGCCTCAAGACATTTCCTTCCTTCACCAAGTGTTCAAGACCCAGTGGTGGATACATATAAACCTCATCTTCAAGCTCTCCTTGAAGAAATGCATTCTTCACATCCATCTGCCATAGTCTCCACCTTAGATTAACCGCAACTGACAACATTATTCTGATGGTATGAAGCTTTGCAACCGGAGAAAAAGTGTCTAAGTAGTCTTCACCATATGTTTGAGTGAACCCCCTTGCAACCAGTCTTGTCTTCTTCCTATCTATCTTCCCATGTGCAAGATAATTGATGGTGAAGATTCATCTACTAGACACTGCCTTCTTCCCTCTTGGAAGTTCACTCTCATACCAAGTGTCATTCTTGATCATGGCATTTGCTTCAGCACCAACCGACTCCTTCCATTCCTTATCCTTCATAACCTCATCATAAGACTTTGGAATGTAACTTTCATCCAGATTGACCATCAGCACACAATGATTTTCAGGGTAGTGAGCAAGAGAGAATGAAACACGAGATGGGTGTTTTACTGCTTGTGCATTGTAGTACACTTTGGGGTTAACTCAATTGGTTGGAGGGTTTCTGATCCTGGTGCTCCTCCTTAGTTGTTGCTCTTGTTGTTCTACTGTCAGCTCTTGATCTTGACCATCTTCCACATTCACTGACCCTTGTCCTTCTTCTTCTTGCTCTTGTTGTTCCACACTTTGATCATGAGAACCTCAGTGTTCTCCATGTTCTTGAGTATTTTCTTCAGGTTCATTTCCCCCCTCATGGTCGAAGTGGGGATTCTGACCTTCTTCATTTGTAGTGGGGGGACCTTGACGTTGTCCTCCTCCATTTTGTGGATCTTGAGAGAGATTAATCCCAAGACTCTCCAGGATTATCCTTAAGTTGGCACCTTATCCGATGCAAGGTCCTTCAATTCTACTTGGTTCTTCTCTTCATAATAACCTCTTTCTTCAATAAAATTTACTTCCCTTGACACCAGTACCCTCCTTGTAACCGGATCATAGCACTTGTACCCCTTTTGGGTTGGTGAATACCCTATGAACATCCCCTTCGTACTCTTTGCATCCAGCTTGTTCCTCAATTCTCCTAGTCTTAACACAAAGCACAGAAAACCAAAGACTCTAAGGTGATCCAAGGTTGTATATACCTGTTTAAGACCTCGAATGGTGACTTTTCTTCTAGGATCCTGGTTGGTGTTTTGTTGATTAGGTAACAAGCTGTAGACACTGCATCACTCCAGAACCTCTTTGGGACATTAGCCTGGAACATCATCAACCTTGCAACCTCCATGAGGTGTCTGTTATTTCTTTCGGCCACTCCATTTTGTTGAGGTGTGTAAGGGCAACTCGTTTGGTGAAGGATTCCATGTTGAGATAGGTGTTGCTTGAATGCTTGGCTAGTGTATTCCCCTCCATTATCTGATCTAAAGATTTTCAACTTGGCATTAAACTGGTTAGTCACATAATTTTGAAAATTTCTAAATGCATCAAGCACCCTATCTTTAGATGGAATCAAGGTTATCCAGGTGTATTTAGACTTCCCATCTATGAAAGTTACAAAATACTTATGAAAGTTACAAAGTTCCAAACATCAAAGTGAATCAAATCAAAACAATGCTCATAGATGATTATGATTTATGAAACACAGTCTTACAATGCTTGCCTAAAATACAAGCTTCACAATCATTATTCTCAAACACAACACCTGGAACCATTAAGTTTAAATCTCTAACATGAGGGAGTCCTAGTCTAGCATGCCACAAAGCATTCTTATTTAAAACCGAAGCAGAAACAGAAATAAATGAACATCTATGATCATGCACAGAACTAAGCTATTCAAGCATATAAAGATCTCCTTTGGTTACTCCTTCCCCAATCTATCGACGTCTCTCAATATCCTGAAACTTCACATCATTAGGACTAAATAGAACATTGCAATGCATATCAGTGGTACACTTCTTGACAGAGAGTAAGTTTGAAGTAAACTCAGGCATATAAAAAGCTCTAGATTCTTTGTTTAACAATTACAGCTTGCCTACACCTCTTATTGGTATCCTATCTCCATTTGATATCATCACATGTCCATTAGTCGGTTCTATATCTCTAATAAGACTAGTGTCACTAATCATATGATGAAATGCACCAGAATCTACTATTAATGGTTTAGACATGTTATGAGCAATATGAGAATGACCATTCATCCTAGAATCAGTGTGGGCACTATCCATTTGTTCAACCATACTAGCAACCCTATATACACCAAATGAATACCCTTTGAAATTACTAAGAGTGTTACCATTATCCTTGATCATTTTGATGAGTGCATCCATTTCAGATTGGCGGATGAACTCATGCTCATTGAGGCGTGGCTGATGGGCAGTGTTGGTCACCAAGGCCTTGCTTTAACCACCTTCACGACCTTCTATCTCATTTGCTTTGGTTGAAGTTCCAGCACCAGATTGATCACCCGTTCCATAAGTCACATTGGCTCTTCCTTCCCTCTCCTTCATGAACTTGGCCGGCTTGAGGTGAGGATGGATTATCCAGCATTGGCTCTTCTTATGACCATGCCTCTTGCAATGATCACAGTTTCCATTGAACCTTCTGTCTTCAAAGTTCCCAGCAAACCTCCTATCTTCATACTTATGGACCTTGTTAGCTTGAGGCACCTCGGCTTGGTTGGCAAGTCTGAGCTCCCCTTTTCCTCCAAATAGCCACAAAGACCCTTGTTCCTTCTGGATCTGAGCACAAACTTCTTCAAGAGTGGGGGACTTCTCGAATCTGAGGATATGTTTGATAAGATCATTGTAGGTAGTGTTGAGTGTGAGTAAGCACTACAAGAAAACAGGGTATATTCCGACGGAAATTCGGACGGAGACGTAATTCCTTGGAATATACCGACAGAATTCCAAAAATCATGTTTCCTCGGAATTTCATCGGTAATTTCCGACGAAATTCCGAGGAACGTGTATTTCGTCGGTATAAACAAAGAAAATTTTGAGGAAACAGATTTCGTCGGGTTTTTCCGACAAAATTCCGACGATTATTTATCCGTTAAAAGAGCCGTTGTGGATATTGAAAAAATTCCAACGACATTCCGAGGAATCGTAGGAATTTCGTCGGAAATGCCGGTAGCATTTCATCTATAAATACAAGCACCCCCTCACCCTCTTCATCCACTCAATATTTTCATCCTCTCACTCACTTTACACACAAAATATATTCAAAAAAACCATGTCTTCTTCAAATTATTATCGTTCTTGGATGGATCGACCTCATATGGATCCTAACACAAGATTGGTTACGGATGAATATCAAGAAGGTATAGCCGAATTCATGAGCCTAGTTCATCAACAACCAGAAGCAAAAACGGGTATGTTAAGATGTCCTTGCTCTACTAGTAAAAATAAAAAGGTTATAAAAGAGTGGGATGTTTGGACACATCTATATTTGAATGGTTTTACACGTAGTTATAAAATTTGGTATCATCATGGAGAAACTGATTATGAATATGGTAGTACTAGCGAACCTCAAACTGCGGATACATTAGAAGAACCAATTAGAACGGATGTAGATTATGGTGTAGGTACTGAGCAGATGGTACATGATCATTTTAGAGGGCAATAATTACCCAATGTAGAAGCTAGGAGATTTTTTGATATGTTGGATGCATGCAAACAACCTTTGTTCGAAGGTTGCAGAGATGGTCATTCGCCTTTATCATCTGCAACAAGACTGATGGGCATTAAATCAGATTATAATTTGGATGAAGATTGTGTGGATGCGATTGCTGATTTTGTAAAAGGTATTCTACCAGAAGATAATCTAGCTTCGGGTTCATACTACGAAGTTTAGAAACTCGTAGCTGGTCTTGGTTTATCGTATCAGGTAATAAATGTATGCCTCGATAACTGCATGATATATTGGAGGGCGGATGAGAACTGGCTTCAGTGCAAATTTTGTGGGAAGGCTCGTTATGGAGATACGAGTGGAAGAGTTCCAGTGCTATACAAAAGGATGTGGTATTTGCCGTTGACAGAAAGGTTGAAGAGGTTGTATCAGTCTGAACTCACAGCCCAACCAATTAGATGGCATGCAGAGCATTCAACAGATGGTGAGATTAGACATCGTTCAGATGCAAAAGCTTGGAAGCATTTCCAATCAACATATCCAGGATTCACGTACCGATGGTTTCAGCCCATTTGGCCAGCATGGAAGACAATATTCTGTATGGCCAGTCATTCTTACACCATACAACTTACCGCTAAACTTTTGCTTGCGCCGAGAGTTTTTGTTTCTCTCCATTCTCGTTCCCGGGCCAGAGCATCCTAGGAGATCACTTGATGTGTTTCTTCAGACACTAATATATGAGTTGCAACAACTATGGGCTCAAGGTGCTGAAACATACGATGTCTCGTGTAAAGAAAACTTTCAAATACGGGCAGTACTTATATGGACAATAAGTGATTTTCCAGCATATGGTATGTTATCTGGAAGGACAGCGCATTGAAGGTTATCATGTCCATATTGTCAAGATAACACAGATGCTTTTCAACTAAAACACAGAAGGAAAACGTGTTGGTTTGACTGTCACAGGAGATTCCTACCACTTGATCATCCATATCGTAGGAGTAGGACTTTGTTTACGAAGAACAAGAAGGTGTTTGACAGTCCACCTCCAGAAATTTGTGGGGCAGATTTGTTGACACAGTTAAGAGATTTTGGTGCAGAAAGGACGCCAGACGTTGGTGCACATGTGCATTATCCAGAAGATGTTGTTGGAGAACCACATAATTGGCACAAGAAGAGTATTTTCTGGGATCTACCATACTAGAAGGATCATCTGATGCGGCATAATTTAGATGTCATGCATATTGAGAAGAACTTTTTTGACAATATCATGAACACGTTCCTTAACTTCCAAGGTAAAACAAAAAATAATTTGAAGTCAAGACTTGATTTAGTCGATATATGTGCTCGTTCCGAACTTCATGTTGATGAGAATGGTAGGGCTCCTGCTCCCATATACCGACTGGATGCAACGGAAAAAGATGCGTTCTTTGATTGGATTTCAAACGATGTGGAATTTCCAGATGGTTACGCATCTAATTTGCGTAATTGTGTTGACAAAAGAGAAGGAAAGTTTATCGGGTTGAAGAGTCACGATTGCCATGTAATGATGCAGCGCCTCCTTTTGTTTGCCTTCTCGGGACTGTTACCACGAAATGTTCATTAAGCAATTGCAGGGATAAGTGCTTTCTTCCGTGATTTATGCACGAGATCAGTGACTCCATAAGGTATCCAAAATTTGAAGTCAAACATACCTGTGATCCAGTGCAACCTCGAGAAGATATTTCCTCCATCATTTTTTGATGTTATGGAGCATCTTGTTATTCACTTGGCAATAGAATTGGAACTTGGTGGTCATGTGCAGTATAGATGGTTGTATGTTTACGAGCGGTATATGTTTCATCTAAAGAAGAAGGTCATGAATTTAAGCAAGGTGGAAGGTTCTATTGTCGCACAGATGATCAATGAAGAAACTGCAAACTTTGCTGAGTACTAGTTTCCAGCAGAAGTGTGGACAAAAAACAGAAAACCTGCTCGGCATGATGATAGAGGCGAAAAGACAACATATTATGTCACGGTTCCAAACATCTTCACAGATGTCGGACGACTTAGCGGAAAATCAAAGGACAGTCGGCTTCCTGAGCATGAGCGCAGTCATTTTCAAACATATCTACTCACTAACCGCGAAGAAATTCTTCAATATGAGAGGTACATATATAATTATGTTTAACAATTATTATTTTAACAAGTTGTAATTTAAATCTTAATTAATTTTATTTATGTGTTCAGGATTTTCATGGCTGAAAGCGGTTCACTCATAGACACGCCACAGAAGAGGAACTTGAAGAACTAAAGCAGAGAGAATTTGCTGCTTGGATGCTTGGTTATGTGAGTACTTTAACCCTCGTAATATTAATCACATGTTATAATAATCCTCAGAATATTGCTATAACATATTTTCTATTAATAGGTGTATGCTGGAATTGCCAGAGGTGAAACATTTGACGATTGGATACGCGAGATGGTGTGTGGACCACAACATGTTGTGAAGTCATATCCGAGATTTTGTACTCGAGGATATGCATTCACAACTCAAAAAAGGAGACGTTCAAGTACAACTTATGATGCTGGTGTCTTGTCTGCATCTGGAGATGATGTGTACTACGGGAATATACGCGAAATTTTGGAAATCAAGTATCCGGGCATGGTTGGATTGCAGTGTACGGTTTTCTATTGTGATTGGTACGACAACACTGCAGATCGAGGCGTGAGAACAGATGCATTTGGTGTTACATCAGTACATTCGCGACGAAAGCTGCAATATTATGATCCTTTCATTCTTGCTTCGCAAGCCGATCAGGTAATTATATATATGTCAATTTATTCATAATGATTTATTCGTCTGTATATTACTATTACTAATTTACATATAAATTTGTAATGTTTTACAGGTTTGCTATATCAAGTATCCTCGGGTTAGTAACAGAGATGACCCATGGGTCACTGTTATATCACTCAACCCGAGAGGGAGAGTTCACGAATGTTCTGATCAAGACCCACTACAACCAAGCGCATCCGGAAATTTAAGTGCAGCTGAAGATTTAACAAACGCTGAGCTGGTAGTCGATTTAACTTACTTTGGAGAGGAAGATGTTGTTCACGAAGAGGATGAACCTGTGATTGGAGAGTTTCACCAAGATTCAGATTCAGATTCATCTGGTGATGACTCGGAATCAGAATAGAACACACGGCCCGAGATTTTTTTTTTTTAATAAAAACCAAGGAAATTTCAAGGAAATAAGGGTTAATCCTCGGAATATTCCTTTGTACATTACGGATTTGGGGTTTGAGTTTAGGGGCAACTATTTCATCGGAATTTCTTCAGAAATTTCCAAGAAAATTACGACGACGTGGTCTGTTTTGTCGGAATTTCCTCAGAATATTCCGAGGAAATTCCCACAAACTGTTATATTTTGAACCGAAAACATCATTTTACGGTTAGAAATGAAACATACAACCAAAAAACAATTACTAAGTGTCTTAAATTGATTTTCATTCCAAATGTGACTTTATCTTAAGATAATAAACATTTTTCTGATTGTATGAACGAAATTCATACACTTCATGAAAAACACTTATACAATTTAATAAACGGGAAGGACAATACTTGTAATTGATTTCGATGTTTTGTAATTGAATTGTTTATCCACATATTTAGATAGAATTCACAACGTTATGCATTGGACAACTTTGAAATTGTGTAAGAAATGAACTAGGGTTCACAAATTTGAGGTTTCCAAACCCCAAACAAGTTTTCCTCGGAATTTCCTCGGAATATTCCGAGGGAATTCCGACAAAAAGGCAGTACGTTCATCCAATAAGAGTACATGCAGAGCATATTCCGTTTTTGTTGGAATGTCCTCAGAATATTCCAAGGAAATTCCAAGGAAAGGGAATATGCTTTGCATCGATTATGATGTTTTGTCCGATTTATGGCTTTTCGAGGAAATTTCGACGAATTTTTTAGTATTCGTCGGTATTTTCTCGGAAATTTCATTACCCGGGAAACGGAACCGCCAAAAATTTTCGCGAAAATCAAGTTTTGTGGATTCCGAGGAAATTCCGACGACCCCTATCCGTCGGAAATATCCGTGTTTATTTACCAGAAACATTTCTTCTTCCCCATTTCTCTTATCTCTCTCTCGATTTCCGGCGAAGCTCTCCCCATTTCCTCCATTATTTCCGGTCAATCTTCTCCATTCCTCCTCAAAACCTATCCCTAAACATGTAAGATCATTATTCCACTCTTTTTGGTTGTTTTTGTTAAGTTTTAGAATGAATTTGATGATTTTAGGTTTTGTAGATTGTTGTTTTTGGATTGAAGATTGTTACGATTTAGGATTATTAGGACTGTTAGGATTTGGGATTATATTGTTTGGATTGTTTGGATCTAGGATTATATTGTTAGGATTGTTTGGATTTAGGATTGTTAGGTTTATAAAACTATTTTTAAGGTTTATAAAAACGTTTAAAACGTTTTTAATATTTATAAAACGTTATTAATATTTATAAAACGTTTTGATATATATAAAACATTTTTATATTTATAAAACGTTTTAAATATTTATAAAACGTTTTTAATATTTATTAAAACGTTTTATAATATAAAAACGTTTTTTATATATACAAAATGTTTTTTATATTTATAAAACGTTTCCAATATTTATAAAAAGTTTTTTATATTTATAAAATTTTTTATAAATATCAAAAACGTTTTATATAAAAAATGTTTTTGATATTTATAAAAACGTTTTTAATAAATATAATAAGTTTTTAATATTTATAAAAAGTTTTTTATAGTTATAAAACGTTTTTGTATATAAAACTATTTTTATATTTACAAAATATATACAAAACGTTTTTTATTTTTTATAAAACGTTGTCAATATTTATAAAAAGTTTTTTATATTTATAAACCGTTTTATAAATATCAAAAAGGTTTTATATAAAAAATGTTTTTGATATTTATAAAACGTTTTTAATAAATATAAAAAAAATTTAATATTTATAAAAAGTTTTTTATAGTTATAAAACGTTTTTGTATATAAAACTATTTTTATATTTACAAAACTATTTTAATATTTATAAAAACGTTTTTTGTATTTATAAAAATGTAATTTGTATATAAAATCTACTTTTAGATTCTTATATAGATTCTTATATTTTAAAACTATTTGTAAAACTTTGTTTTACAAATAGGTCTAGTGGCGAGAATCGGACTAGACTTCGTCGTTTTGCACCACGAGGTCGTAGTGGTTCGTCCTCCCGCTCTCGGGCTTCTTCAGCGTCCCAAAACGAAGCTGCGGACGAGTATGCTCACCCTCTCGCTCCTCCGGTTGTTCCGGGAACCATGACTGTTGAATAGTTGGTTCAGCAGTCGGGTCGAGAGCATCTTCTCGTTCTTACTACGTATCCATCCACATGGACGACACCAAACTTGATAAAAAAAAATTTCTTTTTTGTTTTTTTTATCATTTTATTTCATTATATTTTTTTCATTCTTATTTTTTTTTCTTATCTTAGGTTCGATCGATCGGGGAACGAGATCAGCACCTTCATCAACCGGATGATGTACTCGACCCTCAAGAAGGGATATCCTACCTTCAGCAGATTTTAGGAACAAGAAATGTGGTTCCGTCAGTTTGCAGTAATTTTTATTTTTTTAACTTGTTTTTAATCTTTAACATAATTGTTTTACTAAATTGTGTATTTTTCAGCAATAATTCAACTGGAATTCTAAGCAAATCATGGATAATTATGGGAGGCAAATCTATGAGTGGAAGCAGAATTGGAACAAAGGAAAGACACTAGAAATCGATTAACGAGATGATGTGGGCGGAGTTGATACAACATTGGGAGAAGAACGAGACGCAAGACCGATCGGTGACCAACTCTGGCAACCAAAAGAGCGAGCGTCGCGGGAAGGGCATGTACAAGCACAACTTGGGTGCCCAGTGTATTCACACTCTCGGAGATCAAATGGTAAGTTAAATCTATTTTTTATTTCAATTCTTTAAACATTTTTCAGGCGGAAGAAAATGATGGTGAGCCGGTTGATGATCTCGCCCTAATGAGGATGGCGTATACCAACAAAAAGACCGACGAGATTTCTTATGGTCTTGTGAGGGAAGTGGTCGACATGGTCCAAAGCCAAAGGATGAAGAAGAGTTCCGCCTTTCTCAGCTTCTCTCTGATGAGTACGCCACTACTGCTGCTTCCACCAACCTGTCTCGAGGTCAAATCAACGAACGTTGAATCGGTAAGTTCTTGATTAATTTTAATTTTCCCTATATTTTCATTCTCTTATATTTATTGCTACTAAAAAAATTATGTTTTCTTTTTCAGGCGGTTCCAAAGAGAAAAGGGCGTTTGTTCAGTTTGGGTCGTCGATCTCCGTCGGTTGCTTCTTCTTCATCAGCTCCTTTTGTTTATCCGGAACTTATGGAGCAGCTACAAAACAAGGATGACCGCATATCAGCACTGGAGACCCAAAACAACACCATTCTTGCTAAGATGGCCGCACAACAAGTTAAAGTGGAAGCAGCGGAGAGGGCGAATTCACAAATAATGGAAATGATGAGACGGATGTTCCCGCACGAGTTTTAGTTTGTGTTTTTTTTTTATAAAAATTTTAATGTTTTTTCTTTTAATTTGTAAAACTTTTAATATTATAATAATATTTTTTCTGTTTCAGATTTAATAGAATTTTTAAAAATTAAATTCAAAATAGAAAATATATTAAAAATATTTATTTTTCAAAATTAAATTTCCGGATATTCCGAGGAATGAGTTCCCTCAGAAATTTCCTAGGGAATTCCTTCCTCGGAATCCCTCGGAAATTTCCGACGGACATATTTCCTCGGAATATTCCGAGGGAACTCATTGCTCGGAATATTCCAAGGAAACCTCCATCGGAAATTTCCAAGGATATTCCGAGGAAAGTCTCCTACGAAATATGTCCTCGAAATTTCCTCGGAATATTCCATTCTCGGTAGTCCCTCGAAATGTCTGACAAAATTCCGATGAAATATGTTTCTCCGACGAGATATTTCCGACGACTTTTTTCGTCGAAATACCGTCGGAATATGCCTATTCCGACGAAACTCCGATGAAATTAGTCGTCGGAATAACGCTGCTTTCTTGTAGTGAAGAGCCCAAGGACCTTGTCTTGCTCACGCCTCTCATTCAACTCATCCGGATCCGTGGTGGTTGTCCATAGCATCTCAAGCTCTGACCATAAAGCTCGAAACTTTCCCAAATGCTTAGTGAACTCCATGTCTTCTTGAGCTAAGTTTTTGATAGCCCTCTTGATCTCAAACACTCGTGTGAGGTTTGAGATGTTTCCGTACACCTTTTGGAGTGTATCCCATATATCTTTATCCTTCTCACAGTATATGTAGGCTTCCAAGATCGACGGATCCAGTGAGCTCTAGAGGATGGACATCAGTAGATTGTCCTCCTGGATCCACTTCAGTTCATCACAAACCACCACTTCTTTGTCGCCTTCCTGAATAATGAGCTTTGGAGAGTCGTCTTCAAGGACATGATTTTAAAGGCCCTTACTTCCCACGGCTATCTTTACCACACGATACCAAAGAAGATAGTTTCCACCTTTGAGAGTAACCGGAATGACAGTAGTCTTCATGTTCTCCATTTCGAAACCAAAAGAGTGAAACTTGAACTTAACAGAGCAAAAGGTTGAGACTTTGAACAAAAGAAATCAAAAGAACCCAAATTCAAGTGCACATAGCTTTGATACCATGAAAGTTTGAGAGAATCTGGGTGTAGAGAGTGAGAATGAGAGACAAAGAACACGATTTAGACTAGAAAAGAGAACTCTCGGCAAGGAAGATTTTGAACCATTGAGAGAGACTAGAGAGAAAGAGACTAAAAGAGACTAAGAGAGACTAAAAGATTTCGTTATTGATTAATGAACTAGAGTTACAAATATATAGAGGAAAAAGGATAAGCCTTACAACGGATAGATAATAAGGTTTATGATAAGCTTATCCAGAAAGCATGTGTAGTCAAAGGTTTAGGCGCGCCTATTTGAAAACTTGTGGCCGAGAAGCTTCACAGGAAAGATACCTTTGGCATCTTGACTAGATTCTCTTCCAGCCTTGATCCAGCCTGTCAACGCGTGTCCCTTATCCCTTCAGTCAAGCTTGATCCGTTTGGTAACTAGTAAGAGTAACTCTTGGTCGAGTTACTCTTACCCAGGTAACTTCTCGTCCAAGGTAACTTGCCTCGCCCATGTGTACGGCATGTACGGCCTGTACGGCCTAATTGTACGAACTTGTACGGACAACCCCAAATCCTTTCCTTTCCTCTTTATAAGCCTCCTCTATAAATTTCATAACCTCTGTTCAACAAATCCCACACTTGATGAGGTGATGGACCCGAACCAAGATCTCATAACCATTCCTAAAGTCACAGAAGGTCCCATGACACGTTCCAAGGCTAGGAGACTTAAGGATGGTTACATACTTGCTGTCCAAGCTATCCTAGACAACATGGATGAACCACCAAACATGCCAATAGCTCAACCCACCAAAGTAGAGCATATCAACAAACTAAGTGATGACTTGAGCAATGCCTTTGCACAACTTATTATCACTCCTGGTAAGGAATCTCATTTGGCTGGAACTGACAAAGATGGTTATGTGGCAGGAATGGATGTGGAAGGAGACCCCATTTCTGATGAAACCCACATGAGTAAGAATGAAGACTTCAAAGACTCAAGTATTGAAGAACCAGAGGTAGAAGACCAAGTCAAGAGTCCTATCAAGATTGGTCGAGACGCCCTCAAGATCAACTACTTAGCAAAGAAGGCCAACACTGAACTAAGGAAAGTCTTTACTCTATTAATGTTGAAATAAGTGAGTACATGAAGAATAAATAAGGCAGGACTTAAGAATTAGAAGAGGGGAGATAAAGCTTTATAAGGTTTTATAAGGTTTCTATAAGCCTTTATAAGCTGGTTCTTATAAGCTTTTATAAGCTGGTTCATATAAGCCTTTATAAGGTTTGTTTATAAGTCCTTATAAGCAAGTATTCTGCCGAAGGAATATTCTGCCTCTCTTTTATGTCTATCTTATTATTTTATTCTCAAGTCTATTTAAGTGTTGTAACCAGAAACCAAGTTTAATAACACTTACTCTTATTATTCTCTTTATTCTCTCTATTCTCTCTCTACTCTCACAAATCTCTTAATCTCTTACAAACACTCTGATTCTTTCCTAAATTCAAATCTATACACTCACTAAATCAAAAACTTTCATGGTATCAGAGCCAAGTTCATTAAACTGGTGAGTGTGTTCTTTGCGAAATTTGGGTCTTCTTCACGAAATATGGGTTCTTTGTTCTTGGTGTTCATCGTGTTCTTGGTGATTATGGGTATTTCCTTTTCTCAGTTTGGGTGAAAGGTTCTAATGAAAACCAATGAACATAGTGTGAAAGTAAAGAGTAGATCTGTAACTGAGGTGTCCAGATCTGTTGAAACAGCTTTGGAAAAGCTTAGATCTGTAGCTGAGGTGTCCAGATCTATTGAAACAACTTTGGAAAAGCTTAGATCTGTAATTGAGGTGTCTAGATCTGCTGAAAGATTGGGATCTGACCAAACAACCAGCGTGTGGGAAGATTGGTATTAACCACAAGAAAGGAAGACTTAGAAATATTTCCATGGCCAGGAGAGCTAAAGGAAAGTATTGGAAGAAGAACATACAGCTTGCTGGTCTAGAAAAGAACCTAAAGATATTGGTAAAGGAAGTGACACAACAAATGGTCATATTCAGCTTACATGGGTGAATCAGTAGGAGAAATATTGGGATCCAGTGAACCGGAGATAGCAAGAGTTGATGGTCTTGCTACCAGGAAAGATTTGGAGAGACTTATGGAGCATGTCCACGCTCTGATTACAACCAAGAAGCAAAGAAGACACTCTAGTGGTGGTGGAGAGGCTACTAAGCCTATTATAATTGATTCTAGAGCAACCCATCACATATCAGTGATAGGAGTTTGATGAGTGATATCAAAGCCACCATAGGGAGTGTGAGGATAGCTAATGGTGATCAGATTCCAATAGAGGGGATATGCAATCTGAAGCTGTTTGAAAAGGATTCAGCTGCCTTCTACCTACCTCAGTTCACATCTAATCTGATATCTGTGAAGAGAGCAACTGTGGATCTTAATTGCCAAGTTGTATTCAGGCCAAATGAAGTTGAGTTTCAAGACTCGGAGTCTGGAAAATTCATTGGCCGAGGAGACAACAGGAATGAGCTTTACCATCTCCAAACGACTAAGCTCTCTAAACCTTTGACTCTATTTGCTTGAGTAGTGCTACTGCTATGATTGATAACACTATCTGGAATGCTAGATTGGGTCACCCTCATACTCGTGCAATGGAACTGATCTTACCTACTTTGTCATTCAATCATTTGGAGTGTGAAGCTTGCATCTTAGGAAAGCATTGTAGGACTTTTTTCCAACATCAGAGACTATATATGAGAATTGCTTTGATCTAGTACACTCTGATGATGTGGAAATCTCCATGCGTGTCAAGAGACAATCGGAGGTATTTTGTGACTTTTGTTGATGAGAAGTCTAAGTATACTTGGATCCCAATTCTTCCATCCAAGGATAGAGTGTTAGATTCCTTTGTAAACTTCCAAGGATATGTTACTAATCATTACAATGCTACTGTGAAGGTACTAAGGTCTGACAATGGTGGAGAATACACGAGTAATGCCTTCAAGAATCACTTGGCCAAGCATGGGATAGTGCATGAGACGAGTTTTCCTTACACACCACAGCAGAATGCAGTTGCTGAGAGGAAGAATAGGCATCTGATGGAGGTTGCGAGATCCATGATGTACCATGCAAATGTCCCTAGGCGGTTCTGGAGTGATGCAGTTCAGACTGCATGCTATCTCATTAACCGGATTCCAACCTATATATTGAAGGATCTGTCTCCATATGAAGTGCTGAACAAAACCAAACCATACATAGAGCATCTGGCAGTCTTTGGATGCCTATGCTATGTCTTGGTCCCTGGAGAGTAGAGAAACAAGCTAGATGCAAAGAGTACTAAAGCTATGTTTATTGGTTACTCAGTAACACAAAAGGGGTACAAGTGCTATGATCCAGCGACAAGGAGAGTGTTGGTATCCAGAGATGTGAAGTTCATGGAGGCAAAGGGATATTATGAGGAGAATAAATGGGAAGACTTAGAAGACATGCCTAAAGAACCAGAGGATAAGGCATTGAATTTGAGGATCTTATTGGAGAATTTTGGGATAAACATGTCCCAAGATGAAGGGATAAGAAGGAGTTCTCCCCCGTCTGATCAAGCTAGAGAAGCTGAAAGAACAATTCCCCTTGATCATGAAGGGGGAGAAGAATGTCAAGCAGAAGTGCAGGAGCAGCACCAAGAGGATTCAGGTCATCATGATCAAGAGGTGACACATGAGGCTGAGAATTTGAATCAGTCTAGTGGAGAGGAAGTAAATGAGACACCTCCAGAAGTTCAAGAAGAGGTTCAAACTATATCTCCAGAAGTTCAAGAAGAGCTTCAGCCTTTGCGGAGGAGCACAAGGGTTAGGAAGGACTCTTCCAACTGGTTAAACACGAGAGTGTACTACAATGCCCAAGCTGTGAAGCATCCTTCTCAAGTCGTGTGTTCCTTTGCTGAGTATCCAAATGAACACAGGGTGTTTATGTGTAACTTGGATGACAATGAGATTCCAAGATCCAATGAAGCAGCCATGAAGGATAAAGAATTGAGAGAGTCAGTGGGTAATGAAAGGGATGCAATGATCAGAAACAACACATGGTATGAGAGTGAATTACTTAAGGCGAAGAAGGCTGTGACTAGTAGATGGATTTTCACAATCAAATACCTTGCAAATGGTCCGATTGATAGGAAGAAGACCAAGTTGGTAGCAAGAAGATTTACACAGATTTATGGGGAAGATTACGTTGACACGTTTGCCCTTGTAGCTAAGCTTCACACAGTCCGCATTATATTGTCTATTGCTACAAACCTAGAGTGGGACTTATGGCAGATGTATGTGAAGAATGCTTTCTTGCAAGGTGAGGTTGAAGATGAGGTTTATTTGCTTCCGCCCCCTGGTCTTGAGCATCTAGTTAAGCCAGGGAATGTGTTGAGATTGAAGAAAGAAATATATGGGTTAAAGCAGTCACCTAGAGCCTGGTATAGGAAACTGAGTACAACTCCAAATGGAAGAGGTTTCAGGAAGTCTGAATTGGATCATACTCTCTTCACCTTGACTACTCCATCAGGGATCATTGTGATATTGGTGTATGTGGATGATTTTATCATCACATGAAGTGATTGTTGAGATGAAGAAGAAATAAGATGGATTTATGAATATGTAAAGGCAATCTGGAACCAACTAAGTTGAGGTCGACCTAACTTGACCTGGAAGGCAAGTAACTGAATGAGACTTGCACATTATCTTGTCTGAGTGACCAGAAACTATCAGGAAGGTTTGAATTCGAAATATAGCTGTTGTGAGCAAGAGACAAGGAAAAATCACATGTTTGGCTAAGGAGGAGAGAGATGGACGACATGTCCCTTTCACCCAAGCTTGGAGAGCCTTTTGTCACTTTCTGGACAATCCTTGTTTATTCATTTATTTGTCAACTTGTATGCCTATTAATATTCTGTAACCAGAACCATAATTTATAAAAGGAAAATATTTTCTCTCCTTCTCTCTCTCTCTCTTTCTCTCTCTCTCTCTCTCTCTCTCTCTCTCTCTCTCTCTCTCTCTCTCTCTTGTTCTTTATGTTCTTCATTCTCCAGAAATAAACTCTCTCTAAATCTCTCATTCTTTCATGGTATCAGAGCTTTAAGCTCCTTTCATTCCGCAAATCTCTTTTCATTCCACAAATCTCTTCTGTTTCTTTTCATATTATATGTGTTCTTCACTTTTACCCACTGGTCCATAGCTTTGCCCATTGGATAAAAAAATTTCGACCAGAAAATTGGAGAAGGAGAACCTTATTCCAGTGACCCTTGCGGGTCCTAACTATCTGTTATGTTCAAGAGTGGCCAAAGTTACCTTGGAGAGTCATGGACTTTGGGACAGCCATATCATGGAGGCTGAAACTTCAAAGAGGATGGCTCAAGAGGAGAGTCAGGCTACTTGCCTGAAGAATGAAAACAAGTGGGTTCAAGAAGACCAGCAAGCACTTGGAATCATACACAACTCTCTTTCAAAAACCATCTTGGAGGCTTACTCACACCATGAAACTGCCAAGAAGCTATGGGAGAGTCTTCAAACTGTTTATGGGAATCTCTCCAACCAGAGCCGGGTATTTGAAGTCGAGGACTATCAACCATCCGAGCCAAGAGGAAATGGAGGTCAATCAGTATTTTGGGAAGTTCAGAAGCTTATGGGCAGAGATGTATATGCTGAGGCCTTTCTCTACAGATCCAGAGGTCACAAGGGAAAGATATGAGCAAGAGAAGGTCTTTAGCCTTCTCCTGAACCTAAACCCGTCCTAAAACAAGCTGATAAGTCATATCCTTAGAGAAAGCACGCTTCCAAACTTAGAAGATGTATGCTCTCTGGTCCAAAGAGAACAAGGAGCAAACACATTGCTTCAAGGACAAACCATGTACTCAGCTTTCATTGGTGATTCAAATGAAGGAGGAACATGGAGTAGTATGGATGGTGCAGACAGCAGTGATGGCCCAGTGACTAGGAGAGACCTGGATGCCTTTATCAAAGCTGCCAAGGCCCTTATCTCACCCACAAAATCTGGTACAAACTCTCTTGACTGTAAACCCATCATTATATATTCAGGAGCTAGCCATCACATGATTAGTGATAGGAACTTGATTAGTGATGTACAGCCTGCCACATGGAATGTGATTATAGCAAATGGTGATAAGGTTAAGATAGAAGGGATAGGGAACCTTAGGTTGTTTGATAGGGAATCAATTGCCTTGTATATGCCTCAGTTCACATCAAACTTGCTATCAGTGAAAAGAGATATTGTTGATCTGAGTTGTCAAATTGTCTTCAGACCTGATGAGGTTGATAATCAAGACCTGAAGACATGGAAGATAATTGGAAAAGGTCACATCCATCAGGAACTATATCACCTTCAAAAGACTAAGTTATCTGAAGCATCTCCTTCTCTTTGCATGGTCAGTACATCCACTGAGGTTAAGAGCACCATATGGCATGCTAGATTGGGACATCCTCATACTAGATCTTTAAATCTGATGCGAAGCATTGTAGGACAGTCTTTCCAAGGTCTAGCACTATCTATGAGAAGTATTTCGACCTTGTTCACTCTGATGTGTGGACTACGCCTTGTATTTCCAGAGAAAATCACAAATACTTTGTCACCTTCATTGATGAGAAGTCCAAGTACACTTGGGTGACATTGATTCAGTCTAAGGACAGAGTGCTTGAAGCCTTCAAGAATTTTCAGAATCATGTCTCCAACCATTTCAGTGCCAAACTCAAAATCCTTAGGTCAGATAATGGTGGAGAATATACAAGTCAAGCATTCAAGCAGTACCTAGTTCAACATCGGATCATTCATCAGAAAATCTCTCCTTACACCCCTCAACAAAATGGAGTAGCTGAGAGGAAGAATAAGCACCTTATGGAAGTAGCAAGAATGATGATGTTCCATAGTAATGTGCCATAGAGATTTTGGAGTGATGCTGTTATGGCTGCTTGTTATCTTATCAACAAGATTCCCACTAAGATACTCAATGACATGTCTCCATTTGAGGTATTAAACGGCAACAAGCCACCTTTGGATCATTTGCGTGTATTTGGATGTCTCTGCTTTGTGCTGATACCAGGGGAACAGAGGAGCAAGTTAGATGCTAGAATTTCAAAGGCTATGTTCATTGGATACTCACCAACACAAAAGGGATACAGGTGTTATGATCCAATGGAAAGAAGGGTTTTAGTATCAAGGGATGTGAAGTTTGTGGAGACTAAGGGATATTATGATGAGAAGAGTTGGGATGAATTGAAAGATCTATCTCAAGCCTAAGACAAAGCCACTGATCTCAAGGTAATATTGGAAAATCTTGGTATTAGTGTGCCTCAAGGGAATAAGGAAACAAGGGTATGCCCTCCTGAAGCTGCACCTGTTCCAGAAACTGTGATTGACAAAGATGGGATAGATGAAGCTGTGGAAGCTATTCATCCTGATCCTGAAGGGGGAAATCAACATGAATCGGATACTGGTATAGAATCTCATGATTAGGATGAAAGGCAACAAGAATCAGTCTTTCAGCCAGTTGAAGAAGTTCAACCAGAATAGGTTCAACCATTGAGAAGGAGTACTAGAATCACGAAGCCCCCTTCCAATTGGAGAAACACCAGAGTCTACTTCAACTCTCAAGCAGTAGCTCATCCTATACAAGCAGTGTGCTCTTTAGCTCAGTATCCTCAAGAACATCAGGTTTTAATTTGTGAATTGGATCAGGAGTATATCCCAAGTTCATATGAAGAAGCTATGGAACATGAAGATTGGAGAGAGTCTGTTGGGAATGAGGCTAATGCAATGATAGTCAATGATACTTGGTATGAAGCTGATCTTCCCAAAGGCAAAAAGGCAGTAACAAGCAGGTGGATTTTCACAATCAAGTACCTAGCTAATGGAAAGGTGGAGAGGGGCAAGACAAGGCTGGTAGGAAGGGGATTTACTCAGTCATATGGAGAGGATTATATTGATACCTTTGCACCAGTAGCAAAGCTTCACACCATTAGGATCATTTTCTCAATTGCTACTAACTTGGAATGGGATTTGTCGCAAATGAATGTGAAGAATGCTTTTTTCAAGGAGAATTAGAAGATGAGGTCAACATGCATCCTCCACCTGGTCTTGAGAATCTGGTCAAACCAGGTAATGTTTTGAGACTGAAGAAAGCAATTTGTGGCTTCACCAAGGGCCTGGTATCACAAGCTGAGCACCACACTGAATGGAAGAGGATTTAGGAAGTCAGAAGCTGATCATAGTCTCTTCACATTGTCTGGTCCACAAGGAATGGTTGTTATCTTGATATATGTGGATGATATCATCATCACAGGAAGCGACAAGGAGGGGATTCAGGCTACTAAGGCATTCCTAAAATCAGTGTTTGACATCAAGAACCTGGGAGAGCTCAAGTACTTCCTTGGAATTGAAGTGTGTAGGTCCAAGGAAGGACTATTTCTATCTCAAAGGAAGTATGCAATTGATCTGTTGAGTGAGTCAGGAAACCTTGGAGGAAGAGCAGCCAAGACTCCTCTTGAAGATGGTTACAAAGTGCTGCGAGAGGGGGAGTTTGAGGACACTCCATTTGAGGATGTCAAGAGGTATAGAAGAATGGTTGGCAAGCTCATCTATCTGACCATTACAAGACCAGACATTTGCTTTGCTGTAAACCAAGTGAGCCAACACATGCAAGCTCCTAAGGTTCATCACTGGAACATGGTGGAGAGGATCATGAGGTATCTAAGAGAAGCTCCTGGTTAAGGAGTATGGATGGGTTGCAATGGAAGTACTGAGATTGTAGGATATTGTGATGCTTATTGGGCAGGGGATAGAGTTGATAGGAGATCAACCACTGGTTATTGTACATTCATTGGAGGCAACTTGGTAACTTAGAAGAGCAAGAAACCGAAGATGGTGTCATGTTCTAGTGCTGAGGCAGAATATAGAGCTATGAGGAAGCTTACTAGTGAACTCATATGGATCAAGAACCTACTGAGGGATTTGGACATTGAGTAAACAACTCCAATCACCATGCACTGTGATAACCAGGCGGCCATACACATAGTTTCAAACTTTGTGTTTCATGAGAGGGCAAAGCATATTGAAGTAGACTGCCACAAAGTGAGACAAGCAATGGAACAATAAATCATCCTACCTTGCTACACTACAAGTGAAAACCAGCTAGCTGATATCTTCACAAAGGCAGCAAGCACCAAAGTCTGTGAGTTCATCCATTCAAAGCTTGGACTCATAGACATCACATCTCACTGACTTTCCTATCATGAAGACTTCTACTCTTTCCTTGATGTGTTTTTCTCCCATTGGGTTTTGCACATTAAGGTTTTAATGAGGGAAGTTCTTCATGGTTCCAGGCTTGACCAATACCTAAGGTCAAGCTTGAGGGGGAGTGTTGAGATGAAGAAGAAATAAGATGGATTTATGAATAAGCAAAGGCAATCTGGAACCAGGTAAGTTGGGGTCGACCTAACTTGACCTGGAAGGCAAGTAACTGAATGAAACTTGCACATTATCTTGTCTGAGTGACCAGAATCTTTCAGGAAAGTTTGAATTCAAAATATAGCTGTTGTGAGCAAGAGACAAGGAAGAATCACATGTTTGGCTAAGGAGGACAGAGATGGACGACATGCCATTTCACCCAAGTTTGGAGAGCATTTTGTGACTTTCTGGACAGTCTTTGTTTATTCATTTATTTGTCAACTTGTATGCCTATTAATATTTTGTAACCAGAACCATAATTAATAAAAGGAAAATATTTTCTCTCCTTCTCTCTCTCTCTAATTTTGAAATCTCTCTCTCTCTCTCTCTAATTTTGAAATCTCTCTCTCTCTCTCACTCTCTCTCTCTCTCTCTCTCTCTCTCTCTCACTCTCTCTTGTTCTTCATGTTCTTCATTCTCCAGAAACAAAATCTCTCTAAATCTCTCATTATTTGAGTGATAAGGCTGGGATTAAAGCGACTAAGGAGTTTCTCAAGTAAGTTTTTGATATCAAAGATGGTGGAGAGATGAAGTATTTATTGGGGATTGAGATATGCAGATTTAAGGAGGGTTTGTTTATGTCTCAAAGAAAGTATATGATGGATATGTTGAAAGAGACTGATGTGCTTGGAGGGAAGACAGCCAAGACACCTCTTGAAGAGGGGTATAAGGTCTTTCTTGAGGGGGATATTGAAGAGAAGCAACTGTTTGAGGATGCTAAGCTATACAGGAAATGGTTGGAAAACTGATATACTTGACTATCACAAGACCAGATATATGTTTTGCAGTAAATCAGGTAAGTCAGCATATGGAGGCTCCAAAGGTCCATCACTGGAAAATGGTTGATAAGATACTGAGGTACTTGAGTTGAACTCCTGGACAAGCAGTTTGGATGGGATGTAATGGCAGTACAGAAGTAGTTGGGTATTGTGATGCTGATTGGGAAGGAGATAGAGTGGATAGGAAATCAACTACTGGGTATTGTACATTCGTTGGAGGAAACCTGGTTACTTGGAAGAGTAAGAAGCAAAAGGTTATCTCCTGTTCAGGTGTTGAGGCTGAAAATAGAGCTATGTTGAAGCTGAAAAACGAGCTGGTATGGATCAAAGGTATTCTCAAGCATCTGGAGATTGAACATACCACTCCTATGACAATGCATTGTGATAATCAAGCAGCAATTCACATTGCATATAACTCAGTCTTCCATGAGAGAACAAAGCACATAGAAGTTGATTGTCATAAGGTGAGGCAGATGATTGTCTCAGGAGTCACATTGCCATGCTATACAAGGAGTGAGGATCAACTTGCTGATGGGTTCACTAAGTCTGCGAGATTAAAGACAATGGAGTCCATCCTTTCAAGGTTGGGACTCATTGATCTTACTCCAAACAACTGATCCCCTCGTCCTGAGGTCTTTACTCTTTTCCTTATCAAGGTTTTATCCCAAAGGAAGGTTTTCTTTGGTAAGGTTTTTAATGAGGAAGATCTCATGGCATTCCAAGCTTGACTTGTTCCACATGGTCAAGCTTGAGGGGGAGTGTTGAAATAAGTGAGTACATGAAGAATAAATAAGGTAGGACTTCAGAATTAGATGAGGGGGATAAAGCTTTATAAGGTTTTATAAGGTTTCTATAAGCCTTTATTAGCTGGTTCATATATGCCTTTATAAGGTTTGTTTATAAGTCCTTATAAGCAAGTATTCTGCCTAAGGAATATTCTGTCTCTCTTTTATGTCTAGTTTATTATTTTATTCTCAAGTCTATTTAAGCGCTGTAACCAGAAACCAAGGTTAATAACACTTACTCTTATTATTCTCTTTATTCTCTCTATTCTCTCTAATCTCTCTCTACTCTCACAAATCTCTTAATCTCTTACAAGCACTCTGATTCTTTCCTATATTCGAATCTATACACTAACTAAATCAAAAACTTTCAATTTACTCTTTGTGCAGGTAAGATGGGTCAGCCTAGTGGTTCCTAGAACTCGCCCATCCCACAAACAACCAGGGTTTGAGGCCAAGACTTAGCTTAGACCATATTTTCTTTTATTTTTGCAACTTTCCTTTTTTGGTCTTAGACCGGGCAATGTTGTTTTTCTATTTCTTTTAAACTATAAGTCCTGTCGGTTTGAGTCTTTTTCCTTTTCTTGAGTCGACCATTAGGTTAAGGCTAAAGCACTATTAATAAAGTCCCACACGCAGCCATTGTAACACACAAGTTTTTACCTAGATCAATATATGAGTCAGTTTGCCCCCTAAGCAAGCCGCAGCCGACTTCTTCTTCCTTGTGAGATTCAAGCAGAGTCTTGAACTGTATCAAGGATCCATCATCATCCTTGTGGTATTCTTCGTTCCATCAAACCCATCATCAACTGATCAACAAGAGAGAGCGTGTAAGCCAGCTTGTTAGATCCCATCCACACTTGATCCTTCTTGTGGTTAAGTGTCCTTCATTCAACCATCCCTTGTTCTCAAGAGAGTGCGTGAAAGCCAGCTCGATAATCCATCTTCACTACCCTTGCAGAGACTCCTTCGAGTCTTACATCATCTGGTATCAGAGCCAAAGGTTCATACCTTTGCTTTTTCTTACCCTCTATCTTTAGATCGTTTGCTTTTCTTGTTCCTTTCGTTTACTAAAAGAAAAACCCAAAATATTTACTTCTTTATTGCTTATTCTCGTGTTGTTTCACTATAAAAACCATAAAAAGTATTTGAAGTTGCACCTAGTTGTTTTAGTAGAGTCGATCTCCGTTTGAAAGAAAAGAAAAACCATAAAAAGTTAATTGTTCTTGTAGTACTTGTGTAATTCATAACTTGTTTTATCATTAGAACTCGAGTTTACCTTGCTCAATAGGTTACTAGATCTTTAAGTTTCGAAAAATTCAAAAAAGTTAGTTTATTTCCTTTTCTAGACCACCCGATTTCCTTTTGGGCGAATTTCCTTTTGGGCGAATTTCCTTTTTCTGATTAAGTCCTTGCGGCTGAGTCCCTTGTTCCTTTTAATTTTTCGAAAGACCTAAAAACATTACCTTTTCTCTCTTTTTCCTTTTACCTTTACTTAGTCAAAAAAGAAGCTTTCATTTACGTTTAAAACCCTTTTGTACTGTTTGTATTTAACATTCTTATTGTTTTTGAGTGAATCTAGTTGCCCCAGCTGAACAATGTGAGACCTTGGAGCTGGTGGATTTAACCCTCCAACCATAGAACAGATCATGACCGCCATGAGAGAAGAGATGAGGGCTGTCATATGAGAGTTTGGCCAGCAGGTCAATGCCAGGCTGAACCGACTGGAGCAGCCTCAAAGGAGAGGCCCGGTCCGCAACAAAAACCCCAACCCGGACGATGAAGATGGGGATGATGAAAGCATGCCCAGCCTAGAGGAAGATGATCATCTCCAAAACCGCAATCCTAGGAGACAGGATCCTCTTAGGAACAACCGAGTTAGAGAGGTACAAACTAGAGAACAAAACAAAGACAGTAAACTTGTTCCTCCTACTTTTGCAGGTAAGTCCAATCCGGAAGTGTACTTGGACTGAGAGAAACGTCTAGAGTACATTTTTGAATGTTATGGCTCTGGAGAGCACAAGAAGGTGGCCTTAGCAGCAGCTCAACTCATTGATAATGCCCTAGCATTGTGGGACAGGAATGTAGCTGAAAGAAGAAGGAACCAATTTGGGGCAGTCACAACTTGGACTAACATGAAATACCTTTCGAGGTTGAGGTATGTTCCTGATTATTACCACAGAGACTTACAAAAACGTTTTCGCAAGTTATCTCAGGGTATTAGGTCAGTAGAGGAGTACTTTGAAGAGTTTGAGAAGCTAATGCACTCACTGGTGTTGGAGGAATCCAAGGAAGCTTTGATGGCTCAGTTCATTGATGGACTCCAAGAACGTATCTCCAGGAAGGTAGAAAGGACTCAGTATAGTGGTTTACATGAACTCATGCATCTAGCCGTGCAGATGGAGCAACAGATCAAGCGCAAGACAACCAATGCTGGATGTTCCAGAACAAATACACCATGGGCATCTAATGTCAACAAACCAGCTGACAAAGGTAAGGCTGTAGAGATTGATTCACGGTTCAAAGGTAAGGGTAGTGAGCCAAACCAAGGTTCTAGACAAAGAACACAATAAGAACAATAACCAACAAAGAACTCGAGATATTACTTGTTTTAGATGTCAGGGGCGAGGTCATATGGCTAAGGAATACCCAAACCAGAGGGTCATGACCATCACTGCCAATGGAGACTATGAATCTCAAGAGGAAGCTGACAGGGAAGAAATAGAGTCAGGATAAGAAGTGGAGTATCCGGACACTGGAGAAATGTTGGTTACTAGGAGAGTATTGAGTGTGACCATCAACCCAGAGGAGAAGGGTCAAAGAGAGAACCTCTTCCACACTCGCTGCACCATCAAAGCTAAGGTATGTAACTTGGTGATAGATGGAGGATCATGTACTAACGTGGCTAGCAAGTACATGGTGGATAGGTTAGGTCTTGAGACAACCAAGCACCCTCGGCCATACAGGTTGCAATGGTTAGACAACAAAACTGAGTTGAAGGTCACTGAACAAGTCAACATTCCTTTTAGTGTTGGCAAGTATCAAGATGAAATCTTATGTGATGTAGCTCCAATGAAAGTTGGCCATATCATATGGGGAGACCATGGCAATTTGATAAAGCCACTTTCCACAATGGCCGAACGACCTACTCCTCTTTCAAATTCAACGACCGCAAGTACAACTTAGCTCCTCTTAGCCCATCTGAAGTGCAAGAGCTCCAAGCTAAGATGAACAAGGAGGATCAGATAAGTAAAACTAACCTTATGATTTCTCCTGGTTCTATTATTAACACTCTATGTGCCAAGGGCACTGTGCTGCTAATGATTTTAAAAGAGTGTCTAAGTATAGGTAACCAGGAACTCCAACTCCCTAAACAAGCCCAAGACGTGCTAGACAAGTTTCAAGATGTGTTTCCCGATGAAATACCAGCTGGGTTACCTCCCATCAGGAAAATAGAGCACCAGATAGACCTTGTCCAGGTTCTGCCTTGCCAAACAAACCTGCTTATAGGATGAACCCAAATGAGACAAAGGAGCTGGAAAAGCAATTGCAAGACCTCATGGCCAAAGGATATATCCGGGAGAGCTTAAGTTCGTGTGCTGTGCCAGTCCTTTTAGTTCCCAAGAAGGATGGGTCATGGAGGATGTGTGTGTGTAAGATTTTCAGAGTATAGGTTGTGTGTGTGTGTGTGTGTAGATCCAACCTCAACAGGTTTGGACTAGTCTTGTGTCAAAGAGAGTGAAAGAGAGACTAGATTGAAGAGTGAAGATTATGGAAGATATTAAGAGAATAAGAGAGATTCGTGTGAGACTTAAGTAACCAGAGATCAAGAGACTCAAGAACAGAGATTCATAATCAAGAACCAGAATTTAGATTATGAAGCAGGAGGGGAAACCCCCCTCACTCACTTAGTTGTTTACACTCGCCACTTATGGTCTTTTATAGGCAATACAAGTAGCAAAGTAATAAACCTAGATCATATGGATAGAAACACTTGAAGAAGGATGAACGGCTAGAATGATATCTGGATGGAAGGCAATCCGTGTAGGAAGGATGATTGGAGGAGAGGAGAAGTGTATCTGGACCAAAAGCAGTCTCCATTCAGTATTTGAAATACTTGGCCCTTATTGCAGCTCGCCTTGGTCAAGAGACAGCCTGTCTTGTGCTGGCTTGTGGACTGAGTGAGTGGACAGGAATGGCTGCGAGTGTGATCTGGGAAAGGAACATTCCTGGTTGCTTCCTAAGGCATCTTGAATATGCCAAATGGATCTCTCTCCCTTGGATAACTATACTCGCCCATATCATTTCCTTGTGACCCAAGTCTTCATGAAAGGGGAGTGTACCGACTCCTTGGCCGTACACTTTGGTCCCTGATTTTGCACAAGCCTAAAATTGCTCAAATGGTCGAGAAAGTGTCATTTTGGGTCGACCCCGTCCGTACACTCCGTACGGTCGTTCGTACGGTCGCCCGTATTTTTGCACATTCCAGCCATTTGATCCCAAACTCCTCCAATGCCTTCCTACTTCAGTTTAAGAACTTCTTGGACCTCTTCCTGAATCTATACAACCATCTGGATACTCCTTAAGTCTTGATAAACATTTCCGGAGGACTTGCCCTAACTTTGCACTTTAGACCATCTTCATCATTTAGCTTCAGATGTTCACTTCTTCTCTTCAAGTTAACACTCCCCCTCAAGCTTGACTATTGGAGATCTTTAGTCAAGCTTGGAACCTTGAAGAGTCTCCTTATTAAAAACCTTATCAAAGAAAACCTTTTTTGTGATAAAACCTTGATAAGGAAAAGAGTAAGACCTCCAAGGCCTAGGGATTGGCCAGTGAGCCTTTGTGTCTTAGAACCGGTGTGGTTGGACAGAAAGGACTCTTAATCATGGCCCAACTGGTGCAGCAATGATAACCACATCATGCGCACTCATCAAACTCAGCTTGACCTTTTCATCGACCCGGTTTGGGTCTCCCCCTCTCAACTGACTTCACAGCCACCATAGAGAAGCTAGGAAACGACCAGATCATCTTCATTGAGGCTCAAGCTCCTTCTTGGATGGTGAGGAGTGGCTGCACTGAACCACCACTTGAATCCCCCCACTTGAAAGTATTCTCTCGAATCCTGAAACCCATTTACACTCCCCCTCAAGCTTGGAACTGAGAATTGGTGAAGGACCAAGCTTGCAAGGTTGCAATGAGCTCTAGATGACTTCACTGATCCGGCTGGTGAGGAGTGTAAACACCCTTGAATCCCCCACTTGACAAACCACAGCAACTTCTTGAGATAACACCAACTTGAGTGAAGGTCTGGTAGATACCTCAGCTACTTCCCCAACCACCTCACATTAGAAGCCGCATTGATCGAGTAACCTTCTTCTTCACACAGCCAAGACTTCTCTGAACAGCTCTTTCCTAGACACGCCACTACCTAGACCCGGTTGAATGCTTCTACAAATTCTTGCAATGGCCTTTGAAGAAACGAGACACTAAGATTCATGGATCTTCTGGTTGCTCCTTGATCCTATCTTCAAGCAAGCCTGAGTATAGGTCCAAGCTTGAATCAAGTTTCAAGGCGTTTTGAACCTAACAGGCCCATCATCTTGCCTTCAGCTTCAAGTATCATTGGACCACCGGTCTTGCTCCTGAATTTGATGATGATCCTCATTGCAGCACCCTCTTGGTGATGCTTTTCTTTGCTTGTCTACTGTCCTCTCTACACACTCATGAAATGTAGGCTATGGTGACTGAACCACCATGGACAGAACAGCAAGGCAGCTCTCCATTGTCACAACATCCTCTCTACACTCTTTGGAGTAGGCGTATGGACTTCTCCATGGATTGTTGGCAATGGGCACTTCCTTCTCTTTCATGGTTTGGTTAGACAATGAACACTTCTTATGTCCCTGTACAGCACTCAAACTCAAGAATAGATTAGGCCACAAGCATTGGGATCAAACCTTAACTAATCATCAAGTTTGATCTACAATGTCAAATGCAATGCACCCGATTGAATCAAGACAAGCATGTTCTAATCTATGCAAGCAAGTTCATAAATGACAATGCATGATCTGTTAAGATAAAACACATTTCATTTAGGCAAAACTAGGCTACCTTAACAGCATCCTTAGACATTACTCTAGGTGCTCAACCTAAGGCAGCAACCAACGAAGTGAATGATGATAATGCACAACACCTTAACAAGTTCTGATCATTCATGAATGCAATCACTGGAGCTGATACACTATCTAGCACCCTAATACACATTCAAGCAGTGAACAAGGTATGGCCTTTATCATCAAAACACAACACAAGACTTTAAAGCAACATGGGACAGCATCTAGCAACACAACTAGCAAGCTTTTTATGTACCTCAGGACATGAACACACATCACTACACAACCAGTTCATAAAGGCTCAAGCTTTATCAATGGAAGAGGAGTTAACTTACAGTCAAGGAACCTGTGCTGGTTCCTTGAACCTCCATGGCTAACCGGTTCAAGAATGGATAGATTTGAGTTGTTGGTTTGCAACCCAACATCTCAGCCTTGCGCCAACCTTCTCCTTGGACCCACCATGCCAAAGACACCTCCTTTCTTCATGTTTGGTCGCGTCTTATCAGGTACAAGGTGAAAGCTTTCATCTTGAAAGAGTTCTTCTTGGACTCGAATGAGAATAGCTTTAACAAAGGTTTGGAGATAAGTTTATCAGACTGCTCCATACACCTTGTTTCCAAGGCTCTTCTTCTTCAGGACGGACAAGAGAGAGGAGGATGGACTGAGGATAGCTTTTGGACACGCCATGGAGGAGAAAGGCTTCATCTTGAAGAGTTTAAATAGCCGTCTGGACAGTAGCTTCCTCATCAGTTTGGACAGGGCGTGGGAGTGAGCTTGAGCTTTCGGAAGCTAGGAACCAAGTTCTGATGAACTTAGCTCTGATACCATGTGAGATTTTCAGCGTATAGGTCATGTGTGTGTGTGGAGATCCAACCTCAACAGGTTCTAACTAGTCTTGTGTCAGAGAGAGTGGAAGAGAGACTAGATGGAAGAGTGAAGATTATGGAAGACATTAAGAGAATAAGAGAGTAAGAGAGATTCGTGTGAGACTTAAGTAACCAGAGATCAAGAGACTCAAGAACAGAGATTCATAATCAAGAACAAGAATTTAGATTACGAAAAAGGAGGGGAATTCCCCCTCACTCACTTAGTTGTTTACACTCGCCACTTATGGTCTTTTCTAGGCAATACAAGTAGCAAAGTAATAAACCTAGATCCTATGGATAGAAACACTTGAAGAAGGATGAACGGCTAGGATGATATCTGGATGGAAGGCAATCCGTGTAGTGAAGGATGATTGGAGGAGAGAAGAAGTGTATCTGGACCAAAAGCAGTCTCCATTCAGTATTTGAAATACTTGGCCCTTATTGCAGCTCGCCTTATTCAAGAGACAGCCTGTGTGCTGGCTTGTGGACTGAATAAGTGTACAGGAATGGCTGCGAGTGTGAGCTGGGAAAGGCACCTTCCTGGTTGCTTACTAAGGCATCTTGAAGATGCCAAATGGATTTTTCTCCCTTGGATAACCATACTCGCCCATATCATTGCCTTGTGACCCAAGTCTTCATGAAAGGGGAGTGTACGGATTCCTTGCTCGTACACTTTGGTCCCTGGTTTTTCACAAGCCTAAAATGGCTCAAATGGTCGAGAAATTCTCATTTTTGGGTCGACCCCGTCCGTATGGTCCGTACGGTCTGTACGGCCGTCCGTACGGTCTGTACGGCCGTCCGTACGGTCGCCTTATTTTTGCACATTCCAGCTATTTGATCCCAAACTCCTCCAATGCCTTCCTATTTCGATTTTGGCCCTTCTTGGACCTCTTCCTGACTCTAGAAAACCCTCTGGATACTCCTTAAGTCTTGATAAACATTTCGGAGGACTTTCCCTAACTTTGCACTTTAGACCATCTTCATCATTTAGCTTCAGATGTTCATTTCTTCTCTTCAAGTTAACAGTGTGGACTGTAAGGCCATCAACAACATCACCATCAAGTACATGCACCCCATCCCACGTCCAAGGTTGATGGTGTGGATACCACCAGGTGAGGATGCGTGAAGGAGATAATTGGAAGACTGCTTTCAAGACAAAGCAAGATTTATACGAGTGGTTGGTCATGCCCTTTGGCCTAACCAATGCACCAAGCACTTTCATGCGCCTCATGAACCAGGTTCTTAGGGACTTTATAAGTAATTTTGTTGTTGTCTATTTTGATGACATTCTTATTTATAGCAAGGGCTTAGATGAGAATCTTAAACATTTAGAACTTGTACTACTTACACTTCAGAAGGAAGGTCTATATGCTAACCTAAAGAAGTGCACCTTTTGTACAGACCAACTTGTCTTCTTAGGTTTTGTAGTAAGCAAACAAGGACTCCAAGTATATGGGGAGAAGATCAAAGCCATTGAAGAATGGCATACCCCAACCACCATTGGTAATGTTAGGAGTTTCCACGGGTTAGCCAGCTTCTATAGGCGATTTGTTAGAGATTTCAGTACCATAGCTGCTCCCTTAACTGTTGTGATTAAGAAGAATATTCCTTTCTCATGGGGAAACGCTCAAGACGTAACATTCAACACATTGAAGACCAAGCTGACCCAGGCACCAGTTTTAGTCCTTCCTGACTTTGATGAGATGTTTGAGGTCGAGTGTGATGCATCCGGAGTAGGCATAGGAGCTGTACTGCACCAGAGGAAGAAGCCAATGGCCTTTTTCAGTGAAAAACTAAGTGGCGTAACCCTCAACTACCCTACCTATGATAAGGAGCTGTATGCATTGGTTAGGTCCCTAGATGTTAACCTGAAGTGATAAACCATCTCACTAAAGGTTAAATGTGCAAAGCTTGGACAAAACCCACTTAGAGACTGATCAAGGTCTAAGGAGGGTCCAGAAGCTTATGCAGAGCTAGAACAAGGTTCAGGAGGGGTTTACAATGAAGGAAGAAGACTTGGGAGGAGTTTGGAAGCAAATGGTTGATGTGCAAAAATAGGGTGGACCGTACAGACAAGGTTGACCCAGAAACTTTATATTCGACTAAAAGAAGACATTTTGGGTTTGTGCAAAAATAGGGCGAAAGTGTACGGACCAAACCCTAATCCGTACACCCCCATGGTGAAACCTTGCATCCCAAGTCATGAAGAAGCTTGAAGGAAGAAGAAAGAGTCTCGGATTGTTTGTGTGAGAAGGAAGATCAGATAGGATTAGATTGCCATCTTTGGGAGGTATCTGCGAGATGCTGCTTGTGTTGACCGTTTGTGGATAAGGTTGAGGCTTATCTAGACTGGAAAGGAAGGAGACTGAATCTGGAGTGATCACTGGATAGATTCATGGACCTTGGTGGCCGATTCTCTCCCAAGTTACTCCCTTGACCAGCTAGGTTGTCTCCAAACGTGTATTGCTTCTCGTTCATTCATTTCAAACCAACGAGCCTCTTCCCTTTCGTTCTCTGATATTTTGTAAACCCTATTGTTGCTCTTCATTTCCTATATATACCTTTGTATATCTAGTATGAATAAACAAGTTGAGAGTTTCTTCTCTTGATAGTCTCTTAGTCTCTTACTCTCTCTATTCTCGAATCTCTGGTTACTTAAGTCTCCTAAACTCTCATATTATCTCTTAATCTCTCACGAATCTCTTTCACTCTTTCATCAGTCTCTTTCCTATTCTCTTCAAGTCTCATCGGCATCATCTCCATACTCGTTCATCATCACTCAAGAACTTGTTCTCTGAAAACTTTTATGGTATCAGAGCCAGGTTACTCAGACTCCTGGTGAAGCTTTCGTTTCAGTCACAAGCTCAAAAGTTATCTCCTTTACAGATCCAGTTCATCCAGATCTAAAGACCTCACCTTTGAAGACAAAGAAGACAGTTTAGCTCATATCCGACCTCAAGATGGAGTCCTCCAGAGCCATTGTCATTCCGGTCATCCTCAAAAGTCCCAACTTCTTTCTCTGGTCACGCCTGGTGAAGACAGCCCTTGGTGGAAAGGGGTTATGGAGCCATTGCATCTCATGTTCTCCAAACTCCTCCAAAGATGTCGCCTTTCGAGAGAGTCCATCGAGTGGTGATACTGGTTCTCTTACTGTCTCGGAAGAGAAATGGCAACAAGATGACTACATGGTCTTGACCTTTCTCCAAAGCTCTTTAGAAAGATCTATCCTTGAAGCCTACTCATACTGTGAGAGTGCTAAAGAGCTTTGGGAAACCTTAAACAAGATCTATGGTAACATCTCTAACCTCAGCCGTGTCTTTGAAATCAAGAGAGCCATCAATAACCTGTCCCAAGAGAATGAGAAGTTCACGGTACATCTGGGAAAGTTCAGAGTCCTTGTCTGAACTTGAGAAGCTGAGACCTCAATTGACGCAGAGGTGTTGAATGAAAGAAGGGAACAAGATAAGGTGTTTGGTCTGCTCTTGACCCTCAGTCCTACTTTCAATGACCTTATCAAACATATCCTAACGTCTGAGAAGCTTCCCACGATTGAAGAGGCGTGTTTCCAAGTCCAAAAGGAGGAAGGTTCACACTGGTTGTTTGAAGCAAAGGAGAGTCCTCTCCTTGCATCACAAGCTGAAGCATTTCCTCAGTCCAACTAGGCGGCCTACAAGAGGGGTCTTAAGTGCGAGCATTGCAAGAGGGATGGAAACACCAAGGAGAGGTGTTGGGTGCTTAACCCACATCTCAAACCTGCCAAGTTCAGATGAGCTGTGTCCATGGAGGTTCAAGGAATCAGCTCAGATTCCTTGGGTTGTAAGCAAACCTCCTAAACCCTTAATAAGAGATTGTGTCTTTGATTAGTTGTGCATTGAGTGGTGTTTGTGTCCCAGGATCTCCTAGCTTGTTCATTGCATTATAGTGTGTTCGTGGTTGCTTTTGTCATAGCTTATCCATCATAGATGTCTTGAAGCATTTAGAAGTTTGTCTAAGCTCTTGCATCATGGTTTTGATAATCTGTTTTGCATAAGCATGTCTCATTCTGTCTAAGTTCAATCCGTATGCATACTGGTTCTAATGCTTTTGTTTAATCCATCAATGTTTGTCTTGCATCATTTAGAAGATGTCTAGGTTGCTTGCATCATTGGTTTTGATTGGGACTGGTGTGCATAGTCCCTTGTAGCTCTCAGATTGAACCTATCACATTCATATAGTATTGTTGAGTTGTTGCATACATCTATTGCTGCATAAATTAAAGCCTAAAGTGTCAGTGTATTGTTGAAAGCATACATTGCACTTTAGTGATTGAAAAGTACTTGATCTTGTTCTTGTGATTAGCTTGTTTCAAGATCATAGCTTGTTGAGGCATTGGTGTTCAAACCGGATGTCTGATCTTGGTTTGATCCCAATAGGATGATCTAATCTTGCATTGAGTTGTGGTGATGTTAGGTACACAAGGAGTGATATAGTGACAAACCAAAGTGACAAGATAATGGTCTAATGCCATTGCATACCAACACTGGACGAGTCAGTCCACAACTACAAGAAGTGTAGTGTGATTGAGTATGCCATTGTATGATACCACTTGGACGTGTCAGTCCCAAAGTCTACAAGAAGTGTAGAGTGGGATATCATACAATAAGAGACTACCTTGTGAGGGCTCTTAAGGTGATTCAAACACCATTTGTTCCTGGTATAAGGAAGAGAGCCAAAACTCACAAGGGTTAGGACATCAAGTCTTGTGAAGACTGATGGTTCCTTAAGACCATGGAACTGTATACACTCAACTCACAAGCTTAACTCCTCCCAAAGTCTCAGAGTTAAGCTTGAGGGGGAGTATGAATATACATGATCCATGGTCCATTATCAAGCCGTGCAAGGACTTCAACAAAGGATCATCCAACCGGGTCTAGACAGTGGCATGTCTATGCAAAGAGGCTGTTCAGAGCAGTCTTGGTTGTATGTCCATGAAAGCTCAATTCAATGCGGCCTCTGTGGTGAGGTGATTGAAAACTGAAGCTGAAGGTTCCACACAACCTCCTACCAAGTTGGTGTTGCCATGAAGAGGTTGCAACCGGCCAAGTGTGAGGGATTCAAGTGACAAAGCAGTCACTCCTCATCCAAACAAAAAGGGAAGTAACATGAACTCAAACTATTTCAAGTCATTCATCATTTCTTCCTAACTCTCGAAATGGTTCTTGGGATGCTTGAATAGATTGGTTCTAATTGTTATGGTTAAATGGAATAAGTTCTAGTGTGATTGCCATAGTTGAAACCATCTTTGATCTTACTTCATTTAGAAGAGTGTTTAAGTTGCTAGAATCTCTGGTTTTGCTTAAACTATTGACCTTTGCCTAAGTTTCTTATTCTTGTGGATATTCTTGATAAGTACTGACGCACCTTTGGGATAATGTATCAGGTACCGCTACCAGTGCTTGAGCCTCACAGAAGATGATCATGGTCGTTTCCTAGCTTCTCTAAGATGGCCTTGAAGTCAGTTGAGAGGGGGGAGACCCAAACCGGGTCTATGAAGAGTTCAAGCCGAGTTGTATGAGTGTGCAAGCCTTGTGTTGTTGCTGCACGAGTTTAGGCCACGATCCAGATTCCTTTGTGTCCAACCACACTGGTTCTAAGGCACAAAGGCTCAATGGCCAATCCCTAGGCCTTGAAGGAGCTTACTCTTTTCCTTATCAAGGTTTTATCCCTAAGGAGGGTTTTCTTTGATAAGGTTTTTAATGAGGAGTGACTTCAGGCTTCCAAGCTTGACTCAGGATCTATAGAGTCAAGCTTGAGGGGAAGTGTTAACCTGAAGTGATAAACCATCTCACTAAAGGTTAAATGTGCAAAGCTTAGGCAAAACCCACTTACAGACTAATCAAGGTCTAAGAAGGGTCCAAAAGCTTATGCAGAGCTAGAACAAGGTTCAGGAGGGGTTTACAATGAAGGAAGAAGATTTGGGAGGAGTGTGGAAGCAAATGGTTGATGTGCAAAAATAGGGTGGTCCGTACCGTACGGACTGTACGGACGAGGTAGACCCAGAAACTTTATATTCAACCAAAAGAAGACATTTTGGGTTTGTGCAAAAATAGGGCAAACATGTACGGAACAAACCCTAATCCGTACACTCCCATGCTGAAACCTTGCATCCCAAGTCATGAAGAAGCTTGAAGGAAGAAGAAAGAGTCTCAGATGGTTTTTGTGAGAAGGAAGATCAGATAGGATCAGATTGGCATCTTTGGGAGGTATCTGCGAGATGCTGCTTGTGTTGACCGTTTGCGGATAAGGTTGAGGCTTATCCAGACTGGAAAGGAAGGAGACTGAACCTGTAGTGATCACTGGATAGATTCATGGACCTTGGTGGCCGATTCTCAGCCAAGTTACTCCCTTGACCAGCCAGGCTGTCTCCAAACGTGTATTGCTTCTGGTTCATTCATTTAAAACCAAAGAGCCTCTTCCCTTTCTTTCTAAACCCTATTGTTGCTCTTCATTTCCTATATATAACTTTGTATGTCCAATATGAATAAACAAGTTGAGAGTTTCTCCTCTTCGTAGTCTCTTACTCTCTCTATTCTCGAATCTCTGGTTACTTAAGTCTCCTAAACTCTCATATTCTCTCTTAATCTCTCATGAATCTCTTTCACTCTTTCATCAGTCTCTTTCCCATTCTCTTCAAGTCTCATCCGCATCATCTCCATACTCATTCATCATCACTCAAACACATGTTCTCTGAAAACTTTTACTAGAGACATGGCCACATTACTTGCTGTCCTAGGAATTCATCATCCATACCGACCATGAAAATCTCAAGCACCTAAGAGGTCAGACATCACTTAAGAGAAGACATGCTAAGTGGCTGGAGTTTATTGAGACCTTCCACTATGTCATCAAGTACAAGAAGGGAAAGGAAAATGTGGTTGATGATGCCGTATCTGATGTGATCATGAACCAGCTTACCAATGAGGAAGAGGAGAACATAGATGAACCACCTGATGACACCATGGACCAGCCGTTTGATGATAATTCCTTAACCATTCCAGAAGGCCCCATGACCCATGCTAGAGCCAAGAAACTCAAGGAGACCAATGGAGGCTTACTTACAACTACATTGCAACAAGAAGAAAGTTTTGGACATGGTTTGATGATTCGAGATACCTTGATCACCTTTCAAGCTATCTCTACATCAAGCTGAGTTAGTGTCTAGGCAAGGCACTTTGTGTGTGCTCTTTTCCTTTCTCTTGGTTTTGTCCCAAGTGGTTTTTGGGAGTAGGGTTTTTAACGAGGCCACAACTTGTCTTACACATCTCCTAGGTGCTATTGTCCAAGACTAATGAAGACCCTACCTTATGTTATATATATATCCTATGCTTTTATTTCATGTTTTAGTTTTCGAAAACTATACAACTTGGTGTTTGTTTAGTTTCCAAGTGAGCATGTTCCCTTTAATTTTATTTCTAGTTTCGAGACCTTGTGCATGTACAAGGGCCTCTCTTTATATGACTCCCTTGTGTCATTAAGCAATATTTTCAGAAAAAAAATATGTTCTTCTCCTTTGTCTCTCTACCGAGTTGATTAAGGTTTCTGGTTTGTAATATCCAGAGTTAAGGGCTTCTTATTTGGTGTGTCATATCCAGATCAGTCGCCTAGGAGTATCAAAAGATCATCCATCCCTCTTGTGTCACCAATCGATCCACATGCCTTGAGAAACTTGAGTCTTTTGATTCGTTTTTGCAAGGATTATCCCATCTGTTCCAGAGCATCATCATAAGAGCGTATTATGTAATACCAGAGCAACTTTGGAAGGGAAGTGTTCATCTTTCTCTCTGATTTTCGATTTGTCTCTTCATATTCATGCTAAAATTGATAGATCTGTGTTGTGGCTGTCGAAATCTGATAGATTAAGATCATCTGATCTTATTTTTTGTGTTTTTGGACTCTTCACATACTTTATGTTTAAGTTTTCGAATCATCTATTTGATAGGTTTCTGATTCTGTTTCTGAGAAATCAATTTGCGTGTGTGATAATCTACTCTGTTTTGATTAAACCATTGATTCTAGGTTGAAAATTGAAATTGAATTCGAAATCCGCTTATTCTATGACAAGTTTAAAACTAATATGTTATGTTTCTGAGTTTGTTTCTGCTTTGAATCTGTTTTGTTTTCTGTTTCAAGTGTGTTTCTGTTCTGAATCCATTCTGTTGTTGTTCACCTGATTTTGGATTCGAAATTTCAAGTATCAAGCTGTCTGTTTCAAGTGTTTGAGTTCTGTTTTGTTGTTTGCTTGATTCTAATTCGAAATTTAAAAACCAATCTGGTTGTTTTCTGTTCCAGAAACTAGCTTGATCTTAAACTTATTTTTCTTATTGTGTGTTCTGTTTATCTAGAACTTGTTACTGGTTCTCTTTTCTTTTATTCTCAGAAACAATGGCGAAGGAGCACAAAGGAGAAGTCAGCAAGAATGATACCATGTTGCTTGAAGCATTCACGGCTAGCTTCAGACAAGACATACATCAGCAAATAAAAAGTAGATCATCTAGAGATGAGTTCAAGCAAAGAGAGAATGATCAGTTGGAAAGAAACCAGAAGAATGTTGTTGTTAAGAAAGAAACTCAACAACAAAGAAAGTTTGAACGAGACAAGTGGAGCACAGATCGAAACCATCCCGCTGAGACAAAGCTTTATCCTTCAAACTCGGTTCAGAAACAACATGACAGCAAGAGATCACGTCCATCTAGTACTTTTGGTTCATCTATCAAGAAACCAATCTGTTATAGCAAGGAGAAGACAACCTCTAATACATTTAGAGAAGATAAACAATTCTGTTTATTCAGTGAAAAGGATAAGGAGGCATTGTTACAAGTAATGATGGATGTGGAGAAGCAATTCAAAAGGTCAAACACAACACGTACAGCCATAGAAGCACAGAATCAAGAGTCTTTCACTACTGTCTCAGAACTCCACTCAGCAGGACCAGAATCAGCAGCACAAGCTCAAGAAGATCAAGCCGAGATTCCAACAACCACCATTCCGAAGGATGATCAACCAGTAATGGACGACCTTTTTATTTTCAAACAGGATGTGATAGAAGAGGAGGGACACAAGAAACCACAATCAGGGAGTGGATTGGTGCAAATGAATGTGTTTGACTCATGTGATTTCCAAAAGACATTCTTAGGTACTTTTCTGATCAATCCTTTTGCTTGGAACAAGATCAGATCTATGGAGCTTTCAAGACACGAAATAGGCTTGAAGCATGTTGTATTTAAGCCTGTAGGAGTGTTGAGGAGTCAAAGTAACAAGATCATATTGATTGAGAAGAATTCAGCTGCACCAAAATTTGATTTTGTTGGTTTCTCATCCTTTGAAGATAAGATGATCCACGTCTCAGATCAACAAGAGTTTCACTATGAAACCAATTGGATAATGTTAACTCGGTCACGGATCCAACAAACCAGACCAAACAGCAAATGGCCATCTGATCATCAAGATATTGCTAGTTTTGCAAAAACATGTCGGTTTGGATCTTTCCCAAGAGAAACTTATATCTGATTGTGCTGAAAGGTCACAGACCTACTCGTGGAGACCTGGAGCATATGTCCATAAGATTATCATCCTTGGAGAGGGCTCTGTTCGTGCTAGAACCATCTGGGGTCATAAGGAGTTGGAAGTTGATAAAAGACTTGCCTCTCGACCATGTAAAGATATGGAAGCCACCAGATACGCAGCAACTTCAGTACCATTGCCGAGATTATCAAGCTATGATTGGAGATGAAGAATTCACTAGATTCAATGGTGAAGTAATTACTGGATCAGGAGAAGAACTCATGTGTTCTTCTCCAATCAAGGAGAAACCACTAGATCAACTTAGTCTACAATAGTCTCCAAAGAAACCAACCCGAGGTAACTATCTAAACTCAAAGAAGAACATGAAATTTGATTTGCTTGCTGTTGGTACAGGACAAAATGTTTTGAGGTGTACACTCTTTGGAAAGAAGGATATAAGCTATGAATCAACCTATCCCACATTCTTAGTCCTTCCTACATCTACAAGAAACCTGTTTGAGGCTAAAACAAAGTTAAATTTGCAAGTTACTGATTCTACAACTCAAGTAAACCTTTACTTGCTTTATTCTGAATTATATGGGTTTAGAACATCACAATCCTATCAATGACGACCAGGTGAGCATACCTAGGTAAGTAATCATGTTTTCAAGAGTTCTTTAATCGATTACACAAATATGATGCACTAGTTTTTGTCAAAAGAGCCAAGTATAGATTTCAGGAAAGCTTTGAAGGGTATTAGGAGAAGCTGCAAGCTTGAGGAAGATATGAGGTTCAAGCCACCTGATTTGGATCAGGATAAGCACCAAGACATCACTGGATTCATCCTCATTAAAGAAGCACCACCAGATGCAGCACACAAGCCAAAACCGAGTAAAAACCAATTTGGGATAAGACTATTACTCTTTGATAAATTTGTATGTGTTAACTTTCTTTATTTCAATGTATCAGGTTTGAGTAATGAATCAGGAACTAAATGGATCAATGCCTTCTACTTATCTGAACCAATCAGCAACAATGCCTATCAAAGAGGCTTGCAATGTAAGTGTAATCTGATTTCAAACTTTGATGTTACTTGTTGATTTGAGTAAACAAAGATGGGAGGTTTAAGGGTCTTAAGCTAAGGAATGAGTTCAAGAGAAGGTTGGTGCAAAGTTAGGGCGAGTGTACGGACAGTACGGACCGCACAGACTGTGCGACCGACTGTACAGACCTCTCGACCCAAACATGTTTAATCTCGACGAAAACATATTTTGGTCTTGTGCAAAAATAGGGTTAAGTTGTACGGATGGTCCATGTCCGTACAACTCAAGGTCCGTACAACCATGGTGGAAACTTGGGTCACAAGGCACAAAGGATGCAAGGTAAACTAGTTGGGTGAAAAGAAGAAGGTTAACCTTGAGGTTACCCGGTAAGAAGTTGGATCGCGGATAAGAAGATAAGGCTTGACCAGACAGGCTGGCTCGTGCTGGAAAGGCAAGGTATCTAGTCAAGATGCCAAAGGCATCTTGCCTTCTCAGCCAAGCATTAAAAAACCAGGCGCGCCTTCTTCCTAGAGTGTCCACGTCTCTGCCTTTGTTACCATACTCCTCTTGACCGTTTGGGGATTAGATTAAGCCTCTCTTTATATATTGTAACTGAGACTCAATTCTTTCATTAAGCAATAGAAATCATTTTTTAGTTACTCTCTCCTTTCTCTCTTGTTTATCATGAACATTAAGCAATCTCCTCCCTAATATCTCACTCTTTTTCACTCTTTCTCTCTTAGATTCGCATACTCTTCTCTTATTCTATCAAAATCTCATGGTATCAGAGCCAAGTTGCTCATATCCTGGTGTTTAGATCTGTTATCCTTCAGCTTTGTTTCGAGTTCAAAGGTTCAAACTTTATGGGTTCTTAAATGTCGTGTAGAAGATGGAAGGAAGCAAGATGGTGATAACCGTTCCGGTTACTCTTAGAGGTGGTGGGAACTACCTTTTGTGGTCTCGATTGGTGAAGACTGCGGTTGGAAGCAAGGGTTTGTGGAGTCACATCTCGGATGGTGCTCCAAAACCAGTTGCTAGTGAAGAAGGAGGCGCAAGGGAGCTTGCTGTAGCTGATCAACAGAAATGGACTCAAGACGACATGATGGTGCTAACCATGATCCAAGGGTCTCTAGATCCACCCATACTGAAGGCATACAGCTACTGCGAGACACCAAAGAACCTGTGGGAGACCCTCCAGAAGATCTATGGAAACACTTCCAATCTGAGCCAGGTGTTAGAGCTCAAGAGAGCCATTAACACTCTTGCTCAAGAAGATGTTGAGTTTACCAAACAGTTGGGTAAGTTTAGGGCCTTATGGTCCGAGCTATAGATGCTTAGGCCAAACACAACAGATAAAGACACACTCATGGAGAGGCGTGAGCAAGATCAGGTGTTTTGGTTGCTTTTGACTCTGAATCCTGCCTTCACCGATTTGATCAAACACATACTTAGGTCCTCAAAGCTTCCAAATTTGGAGGCAGTGTGTGTTCAGATCCAGAAGGAGGAAGGGTCCTTGGGGTTGTTTGGTGGTAAAGGAAATCTGTCCCTGGCCAACAAAGCTGAGGCTGGCCAAGCTAACAAAGCTATGACAGGCCTGATGAAAGAAGAGGTGGTTAGGATAGGAGGTTTGGAGGCAACTGTGAACACTGCAAGAAACCAAGGTTCAGAATCCTTTCAAAAAAAATGGTGGAGGTCTTCCTTTGTATCTCAAGTAGCTGTGGCTGTGGAGGTTATCCAATTGTTGCTTATTATCCAATTGTGTTACCAACAGACCATTGCCTCACCTCAGATCAAAAGTGGAGTATGCAAGCTGTGGAGTTCACACTTGCATCATAAACCGGATCAAAGAAGCCATTGCAAGGACATCAACAACTTGGAGTTAGAACAGTTACCTGCTGGTTGGGAAGCTATGGATCTGCTTATACATGGAGTTAGAACAATTACCTTCAGTGGGGAAACTATGAATCAGCCCAAGGCATAGAGTTAGAACAGTTACCTTCAGCTGGAAAGCTATGAATCAGCCCATAGCATGTGTGCATGTACCTGGTTGATGAAGCTTCAAAGAGCCGAGTATTGTCTAACCAAGAGAGGGGGAGACAAATGGAACTCAAATGGAGTTCACCACCCAAGTGGGGAATACAAATGGAGTACAAATGGAGTTCACTCCACACCATTGGAGTACAAATGGAGTGAACCAGGGTCTAAGAAGAAACCCAGATGTTGGTGTATGCAAGATGTGGAGTTCACACTTGAAACACAAGTTAGGCCATGATCCAGAGCATAAGGACTCCACTATGAGTTATCTGAAGTTCCTTAGCCTCACTTGCCAATCCCTAGGCCTTGTTGAACTCTACTCTTTTCCTTAGTTGGTTTTGTCCAAAATGGGTTTTCTGGCTAAGGTTTTTAATGAGGGAGTGTCTTCAAGGTTCCAAACTTGTCCAAGGATCTCCTAGGGTCAAGCTTGAGGGGGAGTGTTGGAATGAAGAAAGCATTGATCTGCCCCAAGCTGGACTTGAGAATCGGAAGAGGCTGGACTTGAGTATCAGACTAAAGGTAAGTATTGATCTGAATAAAGAAAGAAGAACCAGCGGCCCAATATGGTTATGGAGAAGACAAACCCAATCCTTATAAGGAATGGAAGTCCATCAAGCATGAAGAAAGGCTATGAGAAGAGCATTCCCAGTACTGATCCAATAAGGAGAAGTAGTCAAGCACACAAGCTGGTGACAAGCAGCTGAAGAAAAGTCAACAATAGTAGGCTAAGCTCATTATGGTTAGTTTAGAGGAAGGAAAGTGGCTGAGATATTTTCCAACATACAAGAGGTGGACCATGGTTTTAGCAGCAGGTTTTAGCTCCTAGTTTTAGTGTGTTGATGTAAACTTACGTGCATAAGCTTTAGAATAAAGTTTGTACTTTGTATAAATATGTATGTGTTGTTGTTAATGAATACTAAGAAAGCCATTGAGTTTCTTCCCTCTTATGCTCATGTACTTCACCAGAAATGTTTGGGGTTATAAATCCTTAAATTACAACATGTTGGAATGAAGAAAGCATTGATCTGCCCCCAAGTTGGACTTGAGAATCAGAAGAGGCTGGACTTGAGTATCAGACTAAAGGGGAGTATTGATCTGAATAAAGAAAGAAGAACCAGCAGCCCAATATGCTTATGGAGAAGACAAGCCCAATCCTTATAAGGAATGGAAGTCCATCAAGCATGAAGAAAGGCCATGAGAAGAATAGGCCCAGTACTGATCCAATAAGGAGAAGTTGCCAAAGTATTGAAGGCCCAAAAACTTGAGATCTTCAATGAAAAACCAGAATTTTTAAAATTGTTTGAACAGAGATCCTGCTCTGTTTTGTTTTAATTTTGCGGAAGCTTTTGGTTCAGGCATAACACTGCTCTGAACCAAAAGCTTCCGCAAAATCAAAACAAAACAGAGCAAGATCTATGTTCAAACAATTTTAAAAATTCTGGTTTTTCATGGAAGAGCTCAAGTTTTTGGGCCTTCAATTCTCTTGCTACTTATTTGCATACTCTCATTCTCTAAGGGAAGTGGCACGCCTAAGGAGAAACATGATGTTCAGTCTTCAAGCTTTTCAGAGAACTATCGGAGAACTAGAGTTGTTGAGCTGCTGAAGATGCAGCTTTTGAAGACCAAGATGGTCCAGAAGAAAAGGAGTTGGAGTTCAGTATCCTTGCAAGAAAGAGGTGCCTTCCCATAAAGTAAGGAGGCATTTGAATCTGTTGAAGACAGCCTTTGGAGATCAGTTTTGAAGATGTTCCAATTTTGTTACCAACTGACTAGAAGCTACAAGAAGAAGAAAGGTGTTTTTTCCAAGATGGTGTTTTGCAAAAAAAAAAACGTCTGTGAAACTTCTCAGGAGGAGAAGTATGCTATACATGGTGTTGAAAACTGAATCTCTTATTGGTGATGGTGATCTCTTTATCTATCTCGGGAGAAGATAGTTTGTTTATAAACTCATGTGGTAATAAGAGTTTTTTTAAGCAGCAGCCTTGTGTTTTTTGGATCACATCTAAAGCTCTCATGAAGCTGAAACCAAGGAGGAGAGGAGTTCAATAGAGCTCCCATCAGAAGCGGTTCAAGGAAATGAAAAAGCAATGTGAATCCAAGTTCTTAAAAATGTCAGTTTACATCAGCACACTAAAACCAGGAGCTAAAACCAGCTGCTAAAACCATGGTCCACCTCTTGTATGTTGGAAAATATCTCAGCCGCTTTCCTTCCTCTAAAGTAACCATAATGAGCTTAGCCTACTATTGTTCACTTTTCTTCAGCTGTTTGTCACCAGCTTGTCTGCTTGACTACTTCTCTCCTTATTGGATCAATATTGGGCCTGTTCTTCTCATGGCCTTTCTTCATGCTTGATGGACTTCCATTCCTTATAAGGATTGGGCTTGTCTTCTCCATAAGCATATTAGGCTTCTGGTTCTTCTTGCCTTAAAGGCTTGTTCATCACACACAAACCCAGATCCATATACTCTAGTAAAATCCAACATGGTATCAGAGTCGGGTTCATCAGAAATTGGGGTCTAGCTTCCGCAAAGATCAAGTATATCTCTCATGCCATCAAAACCCAGAAAGAAGCTTCCTTTCCAACCGATTCAAACCTCTACAAGGAGGTGTTCATCCAGAAAGCTCAGAAGTTGTTCTTGAAGACTCATGCTTTCTCATACCGTCCAGAAGAAGGGAAGGTCTCAGATCCAGTATTATGGAGTGGATTTGCTACCCTCTTCATCAAATCAAGTCTAGGCGAGTTCTTATTCAAAGACCAGGGAGACAGGTGAAAGCTTTCACCTTGTAACTGGTGGGGGCGACCAAAGTATGAAGAATGGTGTGGACTTTGGGCATGGAGAGTCCAAGGGAAGGTCCATGGAGGAAGGAGGTGTTGGGTCGCAACCAAGAGCTGCTAGTCTTGCCATGAATCAAAGGTGGTCAAGGAACTAACACTAGTTCCTTGTTTGTAAGAACCTACGGTCCCTTGTTATAAAGCTTGATACTTTATGAACTGAATGTGTTGTGTGATGTGTTCGAGACTTGAGGATTTGTTAATATTGCTAGATATGAATGTTTAGAATCTATCCCAGGATGTTTAGATGAGACTCCTTTGAATGGTTGAGTGTTTAAAGTGCTTACTCCAGTTCTAAATGTTGCTTGACATGATATTAGATAGTATGTTCTGAATCTGCTTGCATACATGAATATAAACTGATTAAAGTAAGGCACTTGGGTCTGGTATTTGGAAATGATAAAGATGCTTAGTCTCTATTCTAATGAATGTCTTGCTAGGATGATAGATAGTTGTATCTAATCCAGATTGCATTCATGAAGTAAATAGGTTAAGGCTGTTGCATACTATTGTCATTGGGACTGCCTTAAGGTTGAGACACCGACTAAAGTCTAAGGGTCGTTTAAGGCAGAGAATGGTTGCCTAAGTGCTTTGTGATAGCATTTAGAGACTGGTAAGCTTGAATTAGAGGGATCTCCATGATAATGAGATGTTGTCTAAGTGCAAAGCTTGTGACCTTGGTGATCAAACTTGATGATTAGTCAAGGTTTGATCTCAATGAAAATGTGTCTTATCTGGTTTGGAGTTTCAGTGTTGTTTCAGGTTCACAAGGAGTGTCTCTTGTTCAACATCAATCCGGAACAAAGAGGAAGGCAATGCCCATTGCTGAGGCAGTGGAGATTTGTTGGTGCTTGTGCATGAAGCCAGTAGACTAAGCGCATCTGTTGGGAGTGATGTGCTCCTAGTTCATGAAGATGCACAAGAGAAAGTCATCACTGAAGCTTGAGGAGGCCGGTGACCTGAGGGTACTTGGAGCTGAAGACATGGAGGTGGACCAGTGATTTAAGCGCAGCTGTTGGGGTGGTGGGCTCCTGGTTTGGATGCTCATTCAGGCTCACTTTAAAGCTTTAACCTAGACTCAATCCAAGCTTGAGGTGGGGACTTGATTAAGCTACCTGGTGATCTAAGTTCAAGACCTGGTTCCTCCTCACTATTGCACCAAGAAGAGAACATGAAGCCATCCAGGTTAAGTCATTGGCAAGTCTAGACAAGAGAGTGTTCAGAGTACTCTTGGATGTGTGAAGAAGAAGGTCACTCTATCAATGCGGCTTCTGAAGTGAGGTTGTTGAAGAGAAGACTGGGGCATCTACCAGCATTCCATTCAAGATGGCGAGTTCAAGAAGAGAGTGAGCAGTGGTGTGTTGATCAAGATCATGAAGCTGTCCTTCCAAGCTTCGGTCTTCCTAAAGTCTCAGTCCCAAGCTGGAGGGGGAGTATTGAGAAGCTTCAATGATCTGTGAAGATGGAGTCCTTGGTGGTTATTCTTGAAGAAGAAGCAACCAAGGCTGAGAATGAAGATCGTACTCAATGGAGTGTGTAACTTGGTAATCCGAGCACTTAACCCAAAAAGAGGTTGAGTGAAAGGGGGAGAGACCAAGATCAGTGGGAGATGAGCTCAAGAAGTGTTTGTGGTGAGCAATCCAAGTCGGATTAGACTTACCCCACAATTAGGCCATGATCCAGAGTTCTTTGTGTCCACCACACTGGTTGAGACACAAAGAACTCACTGGCCAATCCCTAGGCCTTGAGGACTTTACTCTTTTTCCCTCATCAAGGTTTTATCCCAAAAGGGTTTTCCTTGGTGAGGTTTTTAACGAGAAAGCTCTTCAAGGATCCAAGCTTGACTTAGGATCACTAGAGTCAAGCTTGAGGGGGAGTGTTAACTTGAAGAGATACACTGAAACTTATGAGAGATGAGATGAAGGCAAAGAAGATAGTGTAGTGTGAAGAGATCTTGTGAAACAAGAATGGAGAAGGCTGTGGACAGCTTCTAAGTGTGCAAGAAACTCTAGAGCGCCTTAAAAAGATCAAGAATGACCTTGGGAAGCTGTGGTGAAGAGATGGGATCAAATGGTCTATGTTTGGGTGAGTTGTACAGATGGTTGTACGGCCGTACAGACTGTACAGACCGTACGTATCTGTACGGACCGTACGTATCTGTACGGACCGTACGGATCTATACGGACCAGACTCGACCCAGAAACATAAAGACTTGACCATTTGATCATAGAAGATGGTTTTGAGTCTTGGGAAGGTTAGGGCACATCAAGGGATCCTAAAATGACCAAGACTTGTAACCCTGGGCAGCATCAAAACGTGTGAGGCAAGGAAGGGTTAGGGTTTGAAGTGGTGAGCAAAGACTTGGGATCCAAGGGAGGCTTAGGCGAGTAAAAAGATGCTAAGGGATATTCCATAGGCCAAAGGAAAAGAAGAGGAAGTTTCCAGGAAGCTTCTAAGATTTGGATAAGGTTATCCACTTACCATAAAGCAAAGGAAGAGCTTATGGATAACCTTATCCAAAAGGAAGAACAGCTTGGGACAGCCTGTCCAAGCATGTGAGCATTCTGAGCCACACATTTCAAACCAGGCGCCCAAATACTTGTTGACTCCACATGCTTAGTCTCATTAGGTTTATACTTGTATCCAGCACTCATCTCTCTATAAAAAGACCCATTGGGCGAATTGTATCATTAAAGGGAGTAAGGGGGAAAACCCCTCTCCACTTCTAAATAAAGCTTGTTGTGTTCTTAAGTCGAATCCCTCTCAAATCTTCCCCTTTCTTAGTCTTTTAATCTCTCTTAGTCTCTCCTAATCTCTGATTCTGATTCAAGTTCACACAAGTAAACCAGAACCCTTTCTCATCATCATTTCGAGTTCATCCTTGCCTTAAAGGCTTGTTCATCACACACAAACCCAAATCCATATACTCTGATAAAATCCAACATCTGGTCAACAGAACACCCACCAAAGTTCTTGATGACAAGGCTCCAATTGAAGTTTTGAATAAAGAGAAGCCGGTCATAAGTCATATAAGGGTGTTTTGGTTTCTATGCTTTGTTCTGGTACCCGGGGAGATGAGGAACAAAATGGAATCAAAGAGTACAAGGGCTATGTTCATTGGGTATTCAACAACACAGAAGGGTTACAGATTCTTTGATCGAAAGACAAGGCGAGTTCTGGTGTCTAGGGATGTGAAGTTTGTGGAGTCAAGAGGATACTATGAAGAGAAAACCTGGGAAGATTTGAAGGATCTGTCCCAAGCCTCTGATAAGCCAGCTAGTATCCGGATTATTCTGGAAGGTCTTGGGAGAAATACAACCCAGGATCAGAGGAGACAAGAAGGGCCCAACACTCATGAAGCTAAAGATCGAACTCACCATAATCATGAAGGGGGAAATGGACCTGAGGTTGGAGGTCAAGATGAGGAACACTCAGGAGGTCATGATAAAGGTGAGACAACAAGTGAAGAGGGAAGTGAAGAAAACAATGGACCTGAAGAAGAAGGTCATGAGGAACCAATGGAAGAAGCACCACCACTAAGGAGAAGTATGAGGGTGAGAAGAGATCCATCAAACTGGGTCAACACTCGGGTGTACTACAAAGCCCAAGCAGTAGCACATCCAAGTTAGGTGGTATGTTCTTTTGCTAAGTTCCCAAAAGAACATTGTGCTTTCATAACTTGTCTTGATGAAAGCCAAGTGCCACGGTCATATGAAGAAGCTATGAAGGATGAAAAATGGAGAGCCTCAATGGATGATGAAGCTAATGCCATGATCAAGAACGAGACATGGTATGAAAGTGAGTTACCTAAGGGGAAAAAAGCAGTAACCAGTATGTGGATATTCACCATCAAGTTCCTGCCAAATGGGAAGATAGATAGGAGAAAGACAAGACTGGTGGCTAGAGGCTTCACTTAAACATATGGAGAAGACTATCTTGACACCTTTTCTCCAGTTGCTAAACTCCATACCATTCGGATTGTTCTATCAGTGGCAACCAATCTGAAATGGGACCTTTGGCAAATGGATGTCAAGAATGCATTTCTACAAGGAGAACTTGAAGATGAGGTCAATATGAAGCCACCACCATGCCTTGAGAATCTTGTGAAACCGGGGAATGTGCTGAGGTTGAAGAAAGCTATATATGGCCTAAAGAAGTCGCCTAGAGCTTGGTACAACAAGATAAGTACTACTTTGAATGGGCTAGGCTTCAGGAAGTCTGAGTTAGATCACACCCTCTTCACTCTCACCACAAACTCAGGTATTATTGTCCATCTAGTTTATGTTGATGATATCATCATAACTGGAAGTGACAAAGAAGGTATACAAGATACAAAAGACTATCTAAAATTTGTGTTTGAAATCAAAGACTTAGGGGAGACGAAATAGTTTCTTGGAATTGAGATATGTAGGTCCAAGGAAGGCTTGTTCATGTCCCAAAGGAAATAAACTCTTGATCTTTTGAAAGATGCAGGTAAACTTGGTGGGAAGGCAGCCGAAATGCCATTGAAGGATGGGTACAAAGTCCCGCGAGAGGGGGAGATTGAGAACAGCCAATACCTTGAAAATCCTAAACTCTATAGGAGGATGGTTGGTAAGTTAATATACTTGACCATTACCCGTCCTGATATTTGTTTTTCTGTGAACCAGGTGAGACAGCATATGCAAGAACCAAGGGAACATCACTGGAGGATGGTGGAACGGATACTAAGTTACCTCAATGGATGACCAGGCCAAGGAGTATGGATGGGGTGTAATGAGAGCACTGAAGTTGTGGGATACTGTGATGCGGATTGGGCAGGAGATAGGGCTGATAGGAAGTCTACTACAGGCTATTGCACCTTCATTGGATGGAACCTGCTCACTTGGAAAAGCAAGAAGCAGAAGGTGGTCTCTTGTTCCAGTGCTGAGGCTGAGTATAGAGCCATGCTGAAGCTGACAAACAAATTGGTGTGGATCAAACGGATACTGAAGCATCTAGGAGTTGACCAAGCCACACCAATGAATATGCATTGTGACAACAAGGCGACTATCCACATTGCAACAAAATCGGTGTTCCATGAAAGAATCAAGCACATTGAGGTGGACTGCCATTAAGTAAGGCAGATGATTGGTCTTCGAAAGATCTTGACATGCTATACAAGAAGTGAGGATCAGTTCGCGGATGTCTTTACCAAGGGAACAAGGCAAAAGGTCATCGAGTCTATTCACACCAGAGTAGGATTCATTGACATTTCACCAGACAACTAATCCCCTTGCAATGGGGTCTCCACTATTTTTCCCTCATCAATGGGTTTTATCCCAACAAGGGTTTTCTCTTTGGTGAGGTTTTTAATGACGGAGATCTCATAGCATTCCAAGCTTGACTTGTTCAACATGGTCAAGCTTGAGGGGGAGTGTTGATCTGAGTAAATAAAGAAGGGAGGTTTAAGGGTCTTAAGCTAAGTAATGAGTTCAAGAGAAGGTTGGTGCAAATTTAGGGCGAGTGTACGAACAGTACGGACTGTACGGCTGACTGTATGGACCACTCGACCCAAACATGTTTAAACTCGACCAAAACATATTTTGGTCTTGTGCGAAAATAGGGTTAAGTTGTACGGATGGTCCATGTTCGTACAACTCAAGGTCCGTACAACCATGGTGGAAACTTGGGTCACAAGGAAGAAAGGATGCAAGGTAAACTGGTTGGGTGAAAAGAAGAAGGTTAACCTTGAGGTTACCCGGTAAGAACTTGGCTCGCGGATAAGAAGATAAGGCTTGACCAGAGAGGCTGGCACGTGCTGGAAAGGCAAGGTATCTAGTCAAGATGCCAAAGGCATCTTACCTTCTCAGCCAAGCATTCAAAAACCAGGCGCACCTTCTTCCTAGAGTGTCCACGTCTCTGCCTTTGTTACAATACTCCTCTTCACCGTTTGTGGATTAGATTAAGCCAATCTCTATATATTGTAACCGAGACTCAGTTCTTTCATTAAGCAATAGAAATCATTTTCGAGTTACTCTCTCCTTTTTTTCTCTTGTTCATCATGAACATTAAGCAATCTCCTCTCTAATCTCTCACTCTTTTTCACTCTTTCTCTCTTAGATTTGCATACTCTTCTCTTATTCTCTCAAAATCTCATTACTGACTTGGTCCCCTCTATTGCAGGTAAAACAGATTTGAGAACAAATCCTTTTGAAGAGGGAGGGGATGATGTGATCATGGACCAGCTTACTAATAAGGTAGAGGAGAACATATATGAGCCACATGATGACACCATGGACCAGCCGTTTGATGATAATGCTTTAACCATTCCAGAAGGCCCCATGACCCACGCTAGAGCCAAGAAACTCAAGGAGGCCATAGGAGGCTTACTTACAACAACATTGGAACAAGAAGAAAGTTTTGGAAAAGGTTTGATGATTCGAGATACCTTGATCACCTTTCAAGCTATCTCTACATCAAGCTGAGTTAGTGTCTAGGCAAGGCACTTTGTGTGTGCTCATTTCCTTGCTATTGGTTTTGTCCCAAGTGGTTTTACAGACGGAGGTTTTTAACGAGGCCACAAATTTTCTTACACATCTCCTAGGTGCTATCTCGGTCCAAGACTAATGAAGACCCTAACTTATGTTATATCTATCCTACGCTTTTATTTCATGTTTTAGCTTTCGAAACTCTACAACTTGGCCTTTGTTTAGTTTCCAAGGGAGCCTGTTCCCTTTAATTTTATTTCTAGTTTCGAGACCTTGTGCATGTACAAGGGCCTCTCTTTTTATTCTGGTCGTGACCCCCTTGTGTCATTAAGCAATATTTTCAGAAAAAAACGTGTTCTTCTCCTTTGTCTCTCTACCGAGTTGATTAAGGTTTCTGGTGTGTAATATCCATAGTTAAGGGCTTCTTATTTGGTCTGTCATATCCAGATCTGTAACCTAGGAGTATCAAGAGATCATCCATCCCTCTTGTGTCACCAATCGATCCACATGCCTTGAGAAACTTGAGTTTTTTGATTCGTTTCTGCAAGGATTATCACATCTGTTCCAGAGCATCATCTTAGGAGCGTAATCCAGGAGGCACGCCTTGATCACTATTGAGATGAAGAACCAAAAGACAGAAGACAAGAGTAGAAGACAAGAAAAGGCAAAGGAACTCGGAAGCTTGATGTACAAGGTATTCCGTACAGTCTTGGGGTACAAGGCACATAGAGAATCCTAACTTGACTTGAGGAGCAAGGCAAGGAGGGAAACTCGTCAGCCTAACCACAAGAAGAGAAGGAGACCGTTGGAGCATCTTTGACTGAGTTTGAAATTTGAAATGCGCAAGGTCACATGTTCTGTTTAAGGGGAAGAGACAGTTCTGATGGGCGCTTTCCCTCGACCAGAACCCACTTGTTTATTGTTTTCTCATTAGTTAATTCTTTATGTCTTTGTCTCTGGTTCCTATAAATGTATATGCAAGCAAGAGTAATAGAACTGTAAGAATATATGTATCTGGGTGTGTGAGTGATGTAGAGGCAGATTTGTGGTCGAAACTTAAGATGAACAATATGAAGAGAGAAGTGAGATTTACAGAGAAACAACAATGGAGAATAATAGAGAATAAGTGAGATTTGTGAGTGTATGAGTGAGAATCGTGTAACCAGAGATTAGAGAGTGCATAAGAGACTTGAGATTGGTGAAGAAGAAGGGGGAACTCCCCCATTCAGCTTGTTCATTTTGTGGTTCTTACAGGTTATTTAAAGACAGAGAAGATAGAGAGAGAGAGAGAGAGAGAGAGAGAGAGAGAGAGAGAGAATAAGTGCATGACAGCTGTTTTCCAGCAGATCTATATTTGAATTTCAAACTGCTTTAGTCTTCTTCAAGTCCTCACCAAGTCTTCTTCTAGTCCTTTTTGAGTTTTCTTACAAGTCCTCACCGAGTCTTCTTCAAGTCCTCACTGTGTCTTCTTACAAGTCCTCATCGAATCTTCTTCAAGTCCTCTTCATTGAGTCTTCTTCAAGTCTTCATTGAGTCTTCTTCAAGTCTTCAGATCTTTAGTGAGTCTTCTTCAGTGAGTCTTCAGTGAGTCTTCTTCAAGTCTTCTTCCTCTCTTCTCTTGATCTCTTCTTGTTATTGATGTCTTCATGTCAATACTCCCCCTCAAGCTTAACCACATGATATGGTTAAGCTTGGAACCCATGAAGACATCCCTCATTGAAACCTTTGTGTGCAAAACCCAGTGGGATAAAAACACACAAAGGAAAAAGTAGATGCTTCATGTGTTCTAACACCAAGTTGTTGTTGTCCTTGTTGTGGCTTCTTTGATTCGGTTTATGATGCAAGTGTGAACTCCACAGCTTGCATACTCCACTTTTGATCTGAGGTGAGGCAATGGACGACTTGGACCTTCAGGATTGCTCATCATTACCCCTCCTCAAGCTTGATCCTGAGAGTAAAGGTGAAGGACCAAGCTTGGAAGTGAGCAACATTGAGTTTTGAAACCAGGAGCGCATCACCCCTACATCTGTGCTTAAGCCAACCAATTGCTCCCTTGATCTCTTCTCCACTGCTTTTGGACCACTGGTCTCCTCATGACTTAGGTGCTGGCCCTCCTTGTGTCTACTAAACCAGGATCTCAACAGCCAAACGGCATGCGCTTTCTCTCCATGGTCATGAATATACATCATGTGTAGGCTCTGGATCAAACAGGAATATACATCATGTGTAGGCTCTGAACAGCATGGGAAAAGCCTTCTCTCCACGGTCAGGAATATACATCATGTGTAGTCTCTAGATTAACAGAAATATACATCATGTGTAGGCTCTGAACAGCATGGGCATAGCCTTCTTCTTTGTCTTGGTTTGATGATGGACAAAGGACAACACTTGTGTACCTGAAACACCACTCAAACTCCAGAAAGAATTAGACCACACATTAGGATCAGAGCTTGATAACTCACCAAGTCTGATCCATAATGATTAACAAGATGCAATGAACTGAATCTAAACAACTCATTCAGTTCAAATCCAAGCAAACCAATTCTCTAAATGCTCAAGCATGATAACTCATCAAATACAAGGCATCTAGGCTCATTTTATCACACAACAGATTCTAAGCAACTCGCCTAGATCAAACAACACAAACAATTAAACTAGGACAGAAACTAGACAAAAAAGTTGCTAGTAAACTCCTAGAACAGAACACACACAACTTAAGACCGTGGGACAGAAACTAGGTTCAACAACTCTAGAACCTTGAACTGTCCCTAGGATACAACCCACACCACTCAACACAAGCAGAACTTCTTACACAAGCTCTTATTAAAGGTTAGGAGGTTAACTTACAACCAAGGAACCTGAGCTGGTTCCTTGAACCTTCAAGACACACAGTTCACTTGAACTTGACAGATTTGAAGTTTGGGTTCTCTTCTCCCCTCCATTTCCTTGTGTGTGCTTTCCCTTTGAAATCCTCATGCTTAAAACCCCTCCTTTCTTCCTGACTTCCAGGCGCCACCTTCTGGAACATAGTGAGAGTCTTGTACAGGCTTGGTTTGGAGTTTTGTTTGCCAAACATCTCCAAAGCCTTCTTTCTTCAAGAGATCTCTTCATGCTGAACAGGAGGAAGAATGATAGACCGTGGGAAGTCTCTAGAAACGCCATGGTTGCTGTCTTCTTCCTCTTGAAGGGATTGAACAGCCAACAAGACATAAACTTCTCCAATGGGTTAAAACAGATCTGAGGGTGAGCTTGTTCTTGATTTGCGGAAGCTTTGTGAGTTTCAGGAGCTTAGAAGCTATGATACCATGTTAGAATATATGGATCTGGGTGTGTGAGTGATGTAGAGGCAGATTTGTGATCAAAACTTAAGATGAACAGTATGAAGAGAGAAGTGAGATTTACAGAGAAACAACAATGGAGAATAATAGAGAATAAGTGAGATTTGTGAGTGTATGAGTGAGAATCGTGTAACCAGAGATTAGAGAGTGCATAAGAGACTTGAGATTGGTGAAGAAGAAGGGGGAACTCCCCCATTCAGCTTGTTCATTTTGTGGTTCTTACAGGTTATTTAAAGACAGAGAAGATAGAGAGAGAGAGAGAGAGAGAGAGAGAGAGAGAGAGAGAGAATAAGTGCATGACAGCTGTTTTCCAGCAGATCTATATTTGAATTTCAAACTGCTTTAGTCTTCTTCAAGTCCTCACCAAGTCTTCTTCTAGTCCTTTTTGAGTTTTCTTACAAGTCCTCACCGAGTCTTCTTCAAGTCCTCACTGTGTCTTCTTACAAGTCCTCATCGAATCTTCTTCAAGTCCTCTTCATTGAGTCTTCTTCAAGTCTTCATTGAGTCTTCTTCAAGTCTTAAGTGAGTCTTCTTCAGTGAGTCTTCTTCAAGTCTTCAATGAGTCTTCTTCAGTGAGTCTTCAGTGAGTCTTCTTCAGTGAGTCTTCTTCAAGTCTTCTTCCACTCTTCTCTTGATCTCTTCTTGTTATTGATGTCTTCATGGCAATAAGAACTATGGAGAGAGTCTCCTCATTTTCGAAAATCCTCTCGCTCTCTCTACAAACATACTCTCCTACTCTCTCTCTCTTTTGCATCACTGTTCTTGCTGTTCTTCAGCTATCTTGATCCTAAACTTACTTGGTATCAGAGCCATAGTGCTCCTAAACCTCTAATCTACTTCCGCAAACCTTTCTTCTTCCTTAGTTTTCAATTTCCCAGCAAAACATAACCTATTATCCAGTGGGTAATAGCAATGTTCCTCTCTTTTTCCTCTGTTTCCTCTGTTTTTCCTCTGTTTCCTCTATTTTCCTTTGTTTTCCTTTGTTTCTTCTCTGTTTCTGTCGAGTTATCTTTTTCTTCCTGGTTCTTCTTGTTTCTCTGGGTATATTCAGATTACTGGAGTTTACAAGTACTTCTTGAGAAACTTTCATTTCTAGTTCAACACTCCTTCAATTTTTTTTCAGAAACACCTTATTACCCAACGGTCCATAGCATCCAAGATGGAGCAAACCAAGGTTGTTGTGGTTCCTGTAACTCTAAAAGGGTTAAACTATCTTCTCTGGTCAATACTTGTGAAGACTTCTCTTGGTGGTCGAGGCTTATGGAGTCATGTGACAGACAGTCAAGCTCCAAAGCTAGTGACACAAGGTGAAGATGGCCAGGAGATTGTGACTGTTGATAAAACCAAATGGATTCAAGAAGACTTTCTGGTGCTGTCAGCCATCCAAAACTCCCTTGACCCAAGTATCCTAGAGGCTTACTCCTACTTTGAAACCTCTAAGGAGCTGTGGGATACTCTGTATAAGGTTTATGGAAATGTCTCTAACCTCAGCAGGGACTTTGAAGTAAAGCTAGCCAATAAATCACTCAAGCAAGAAGATATGGACTTCAATCAGTTCTTTGGGAAGTTCAGGTCACTGTGGGCTCAGTTTGAGATTCTCAGCCAAGCACAACTGATCCAGTGGTCTTGCATGAAAGGCCTGAGCAGGACAAGGTCTTTGGACTGCTCCTGACCCTTAATCCCTGCTACAAGGATTTGATTAAGCACATACTCAGAGATGAGAAGTTACCTTTGTCGGAATTCATGAGTGTCTGTCTCATGTCAAGAGAGTATTCAGTTAACTTGTAACTGAATCCCCTTCAACCAAGCAACATGAACTCACCATACAAAGGAAGAGACAACCAATTTGTGGTTGAATCCTCATACACAGCGTACTATATAACCAAGAATCCTAGAGAGTAAACTGGTTATATGAAGCAGAAACTCTCTAGAATGAATCTATCTTGAGAAGTAACACAACACTTAGAGTTTGTGTACTTAGATGAATGGGATTAAGAATCAGTAAGATAGAGTTTACGACAATAGATAAAGAAGAGTTTAGAGTGAGTGTGACAAGTTTTAGGCTGCCTTAAGAGAGAAAGAACTAAGGCAGCCTCTAAATCATAATACTTAACTACTTACATTGTGAATATTGTTTAGACACAAGAAAAGGAGAGGGAGCACACGAAATTAGAGAGAGAAACTTGTATATTGATTCTGGTTAGTGTTACAAGAGAGGGTGAAGGTCTTTTAAATAGAAAATCACTTACAATAAACAATTACTAAATCAGAAAAGACTAAACAACTAATATAATCGAGAAATGGAAGAGGCCATGAGGATATGGACAAGGGGAGGCACGACCAGATAAGGAGAAAGGGACAGGAGAGAGGTTGGCACAACCTGCTTGAGTGAAAGTGACATGTCCAGTTGCTTCTCCAAAGCAACCCATGTGACTTCTTCTTGTCTAATTCAAACCAGCCTCTCTTATTCAAATACAAACAGGTTCCTTGAATTATCAGAGGTTCCCAACGTCCATACTCAGTCTCCCAAACTCCTTTCTTTCCTTGCAAGGTAAGTTAGGTTAAGATGGTAGCTTATGGAGCAAGTCTGTACGGACAGAACCAAATTGGCTTCTTTAGATGAACTCTCCTTTGGTCATGAACTAAGTCCTTTCCTCTGGTTATTCTCTTCTTCATTTTAACACTCCCCCTGAATCTTGAACATAGGAGATCCTTGGGCAAGCTTGGAATTGAGAATATTTGCCTCATTAAAAACCTAAGTGTGGAAAACCTCATGGGGTAAAACCATCACTTAGGGAAAAAGAGTGCAACTACTCTCAACCTAGGGATTGGCTAGTGGGTTTATGAGTCTTATGATCAAGTTTAGGGACTCGAAGACCCTGGATCATGGCCTTACTTCAATGGCAAGCAGGCACCAATCCCTTCCTTGCTTCACACTCAAAACTGCTTGGAACTCTCCCTGTAGCTGGTTCTTTGTCTCCTCATTTCTTCTTACATCCTGCCATCTTCAGAGGGCTTGATCCACGACCAGACTCTTCTCATGAGCTCCAAGTACCCACACAAACTTGCATCAATTCTCAAGGGGTAAACCTATTCAAACAAGAATAAGTATAGTTTTAGGTACTTCCCTTGCATAAGAAGATGGACATTGGCTTCTCATATTATCACCCCTCCTCAAGCTTGACCTAATAATGAGAGTATGTGGTCAAGCTTGGTCGATGAGAGCCAGTGATGATTACCAATGCCTTGAGACCACAGACCTCTTGGCTTGAATTGTGGCCTTTTTCTCTTGAGTGTGGTATCAGGTAAGTCACTTATGAGAAATCTCTCCACTGCTCCATTCATCCTCTCAACCATCTTGGGAGTTAATGGACACAATCAGTGTCCAAAGTGTTGATGGGAGTGGGCAATCTACATGGTCAGGAATATACATCATGTGTAGCCTTTGATCAACATGGGCAGCCTGTCAACAAACACTAGGACAAGCATCAGTAGACAAAAAGGAGACCAGAACATGGGTTTTCACCAAGTCTGATCTTTAAAACACATTTAGAACAAGTACAGAAAGCAACGGACAAATATCTTCATGATTCTATCCTAGCAACACTCTCTGAATCCTAATCAACAAGACTAAGCATTCAGGCAACAACACAATCAATTCTCCTAAGGAAAGAAGCAAGATTATTCTTTCAAGACATCTTAACTTCAAGACAGTTTAATAACCTTAGACTGATTCTAAACAAGATTGTGAGAATAGAGATTTAAGTAACCAGAGATTATAAGTAACCAGAGATTATAAGTAACCAGAGAATAAGTAGAGAGTAAAGAATGATGTAACCAGGGTATTAGTAGCCAGAGAATGGGAGAATGATAGAGAATAAGTAACCTGGAGAATCAGAGAATGAGAGAATAGAGAAAAGAGAATAGAAAAATAGAAATTTGCTCAAGAGTTCTTATGGACAGAGTTTTGCTCTGTTTTCTTGAGTTTTGCGGAAGCATTAACAGCTAGGAGCATAAAATACTCATCAAGAGTTGGTGCTTTAGTAGCTGAAACACAATGCACCATTGGACACTTAATTTATCCACTGATCATAGCCACTGGAATAACTCATGAACTGATGTTTTCTAGGACTTCAAATAAAGAACCATCAGAATAACACACGAACAAGAGTTTTCTGTGGCTTAGACAACAATGAAACCAGTGGATCAAACAATTTGTCCACTGGTCAAAGAGATTCTCCATTAAGAGAGAGCTATTATCCAATGGATAAAGCATAATGGTGAAGCATTTCGAATTCTTTCTCTTCCTCAAGCTTAATTTCAACATACTAACAAGTATTGAACAAGCTGAAACTATATCAGAGTGGGAGAGAAAGGATTTATTCAAAAACAGAAAAAGGTGAGTTTTATCCCAAAGAAGAGCAACAAAGCTCTGATACCATTTTGGAATTCATGAGTGTTTGTCTCATGTCAAGAGTGTATTCAGTTAACTTGTAACTGAATCCGCTTCAACCAAGCAACATGAACTCACCATACAAAGGAAGAGACAACCAATTTGTGGTTGAATCCTCATACACAACTTACTATATAACCAAGAATCCTAGAGAGTAAACTGGTTATATGAAGCAGAAACTATCTAGAATGAATCTATCCTTGAGAAGTAACACAACACTTAGAGTTTGTGTACATAGATGAATGGGATTAATCTGTAAGCTAGAGTTTAAGATAATAGATAAAGAAGAGTTTAGAGTGTGAGTGACAAGTATTAGGCTGCCTTAAGAGAGAAGAACTAAGCCAGTCTCTAAACCATAATACTTAACTCCTTACATTGTGAATATTGTATTGACACAAGCAGGGGAGAGAGAGTACACAAAATTAGGGAGAGAAACTTGTATATTGATTCTGATTAATGTTACAAGAGAGGGTGAAGGTCTTTAAGTAGACAATCACTAACAATTAACAATTACTAAATCAGAAAAGACTAAACAACTAATAAAATGGAGAAATGGAAGAGGCCAGGAGGATATGGACAAGGGGAGGCACGACCAGATGAAGAGAAAGTGAGAGGAGAGGTTGGCACAGCCTGCTTAAGTGAAAGTGACAGGTCCAGTTGCTTCTCCAAAGCAACCCATGTGACTTCTTCTTGCCTAATTCAAACCAACCTCTCTTACTCAAATTCAAAAAGGTTCCTTGACTTATCAGAGGTTCCCAACATCCCTACTCAGTCTCCCAAACTCCTTTCTTGCCTTGCAAGGTAAGTTAGGTTAAGATGGTAACTTGTGAAGCAAGTCTGTACGGACAGAACCAAATTGGCTTCTCTAGATGAACTCACTTTTGGCCATGAACTAAGTCCTTTCCTCTGGTTATTCTCTTCTTCATTTCAACAACCTTCTCTGGATGAAGTGTGTGCTCAAATCCAGAGGGAAAAGGGTCAGTGGGTTTGTTTGAAGGTAAAGGAGAGCTCACAATGGCTCACAAGGTGGAAGTGGCAGTAGCTAACAAATGATACTACAAGCAGGATGATAAGAAGGTGTGGGTGTGTGATCATTGTAAGAGGAAGGGCCATAAGAAGGAAAAGTTCTGGATTCTACATCCTCACCTCAAACCAGCCAAGTTCAAAGAGCCAAGGAGTCAGTATATAGATGCAAGAGCATACTTCTCAACTGACACACCATAACCATCTACCCCATCTATGTGCTAAACCATGCGCTCTCATGTGGGTTCAAATGTTTCTGGTGAAGCCAAAGCCATGGCGACGAATGCTCTGTCTACCTTGAGGACCACTCAAGATGAGACTATCAAGAGATCAGACCTTGATTCTCTCATCAAAGCCCTCAAGGAGAACTCTGGTATTGATCTTGGAATCTCTTTAAATGCCTTACACACTACTGGCAGAATGGTAAACCATTAGTTATAGATTCAGGGGCCTCTCACCATATGATTAGTGATGCTAGTTTAATTAGTAATACATAACCTGCTTAGGGAATGTGATGATTGCTTATGGTGATAGAGTACCCATAAAAGGAATAGGAAACCTGAATTTGTTTAACAAGGATTCAAAGGCCTTTTCTATGCCCACATTCACTTCAAACCTGTTATTTGTTAAGAAATCTACCACTGATCTGAATAGTGTTGTTGTTTTTAGTCCTAATGATGTCTACTTTCAGGATATTGAGACAAGTAGTTTACTTGGCAAAGGTGTGACCAAGGAGGGCTTGTATCTGCTTGAAGCCACTAAATGCTTGTCTGGTTTATCTTATGCTTTTAGTTCATCTCCTGTTTTACCTAAAGATGCAATGAGGCATGCTAGACTAGGACTGAGCATTGCCTAGTATTTCATTTAAGAATGGTAGTTGTGAGGCTTGTATTCTTGGCAAACATTGCAAATCTGTTTTTCCTAAATCAGTAACCATGTATGAAAGTTGCTTTGATCTCATTCACTCTGATGTTTGGACTGCACCATGTTTATCTAGAGAAAATCATAAGTATTTTGTGACATTTATAAATGAGAAATCAAAATCCACTTGGTTAACTTTGCTTCAGTCAAAAGATAGGGTGCTATAAGCCTTTATAAACTTTCAAAACTACATAACTAATCATTTCAATGTTAAGATCAAAATTCTTAGATCAGATAATGAAGAGTAATACACAAGCGATGCCTTCAAAGCACACCTCAACAAACATGGAATCATACACCAGACAAGTTGCCCCTATACTCCACAAAAAAATGGGGTGGCTGAGAGGAAGAATCGACATCTAATGGAGGTGGCCAGAAGCGTGATGTTTCACACCAATATTCCCAAAAGGTTTTGGGGAGATGTTGTGATCACTGCCTGCTACTTGATCAACGGAATCCCTACTAAGATCCTCCAGGATGTCTCTCCCTATGAGTAACTGAACAAAGCTTATCCATCTATTGATCATTTGCGTGTGTTTGGGTGTGTGTGCATTGTATTGATACCAGGTGAGCTAAGGAACAAGCTAGAAGCTAAAAGTGTGAAGGCTATGTTCATTGGTTACTCACCAAACCAGAAAGGCTACAAGTGTTATGGTCCGGAGATAAGGAAGGTCATGGTCTCTAGAGATGTGAAGTTCCTGGATTCAAAAGGATTTTATGATCAAAGGATTTGGGATAACTTGAAGGACTTATCTCAAGCTCCCTCGGATAGAGCAAATAATCTGAGGGTACTTATGGAGAGTCTTGGAATCAACCTCTCTATTCCAAAAGAGGCGCCTAGATCAACTTCTCCCCCAACTGAGCATGAACTAGAGGGTGAAGAAGTCACTCATCCTGATCCTAAAGGGGGCAATGAACATGAACCAGAACAACAAGGTTCAGAGGCTCATGATCAGGAGAGTAGACAAGAACAAGAGACTGCTCAAGTTCAAGAGGAAGAAGAGCAGCAAGAAGAACATGTTCAGGCTCAACCACTAAGGAGGAGTACAAGAACAAGGAATCACCTTTCCAACTGGATGAATACAAGAGTCTACTACAACAGCCAAGCAGTGGCTCATCCTATCTCAGCAGTGTGTTCTCTTGCACATTTTCCAGCTGAGCATCAAGCCTTCATTAGTGGTGTAGATCAAGGGTTTGTACCAAGATCCTATGAGGAAGCAATGGAGAGTAAGGAATGGAGAGACTCTGTTGAGGATGAGGTAAATGCCATGATCATTAATGATACTTGGTATGAAAGTGAACTCCCAAAAGGAAAAAGGCTGTCTCAAGTAAATGGTTGTTCACTATCAAGTACTTACCAAATGGAAAGTAAGAGAGAAAGAAGTCCAGACTAGTTGGAAGAGCCTTCACTCAGACGTATGGAGAAGACGATGTAGACACCTTTGCACCAATAGCCAAACGACATACAATTTGAATCATCCTATCTCTTGCAACCAACCGGGAATGGGAACTGTGGCAGATGGATGTCAAGAATGCTTTCCTTCAAAGAGAGTTAGAAGATGAGGTCTACATGCACCCACCTCATGGTTTTGAGAAGCTGGTTAAACCTGGAAATGTCATAAGACTCAAGAAGGCAATTTATGGACTGAAGCAATCTCCAAGGGCATTGTACCACAAGCTCAGTACCACCTTGAATGGTAGAGGCTTCAGGAAATCAGAGGCTGATCACACCTTGTTCACACTCCCTGGTCCAAGAGGAATTGTGGTCATTCTAGTCTATGTTGATGATATAATCATCACAGGAAGTGACCAAGAGGGCATCAAAGAAACCAAGGTATTCCTTAAGTCTGTATTTGATATTCAAGATTTGGGTGAACTCAAGTACTTCCTTGGGATCGAAGTATGCCGCTCTAAAGAGGGGCTCTTCTTGTTTCAAAGGAAGTACACACTTGATCTTTTACTGAGGCATGAAACCTTGGAGGTAGACAAGCTAAAACACCATTGGAGGAGGGCTACAAAGTACTCAGAGAGAGGGAGTTTGAAGACAAGCCTTATGGTGAATTGAAGCACTATAGAAGGATGGTTGGAAAGCTCATTTATCTAACCATCACCAGGCCAGATATATGCTTTGCTGTGAACCAAGTCAGCCAACACATGCAAGCGCCTAAGGTCCATCATTGGAATATGGTGGAGAGGATCATGATATACATAAGGGAGGACCTGGTCAAGGAGTTTGTATGGCTTGTAATGGAAACACAAAGATTGTTGACTACAGTGATGCTGATTGGGCAGGAGACAGAACTGATAGAAAATCAACAACTGGTTACTGCACTTTCATTGGAGATAACTTGGTAACCTGGAAAAGCAAGAAGAAAAGATGGTGTCATGCTCAAATGCTGAGTCTGAGTATAGGGCTATGAGGAAGCTCACCAACGAGTTGATATGGGTCAAAGGACTGCTATTTTACTTGGGATTGAGACTACATCACCTATCACTATGCATTGTGACAACCAAGCTGCAATTCACATTGCAAGCAACTCAGTTTTTCATGAGAGAACCAAGCATATTGAGGTAGATGGTCACAAGGTCAGACATGCCGTGGAGAACCGAATCATTTTACCTTGTTACACCAAAAGTGAAGATCAGTTGGTAGACATATTTACCAAATCTGCAAGCTCGAAAATCTGTGAGTTCATCCACTCTTAAGTTGGGACTCGTAGACCTATCTTCTCACTGACTCACCTAGCATGGAGATCTCTACTCTTTTTCCTTGGTGTGTTTTTCTCCCACTGGGTTTTGTACACAAAGGTTTTAATGAGGGAGGTTCTTCATGTGTCCAAGCTTGACCAGTTCCTATGGTCAAGCTTGAGGGGGAGTATTGAGATGAAGAACCAAAAGACAGAAGACAAGAGAAGAAGACAAGAAAAGGCAAAGGAACTCTGAAGCTTGCTGTACAAGGTATTCCGTACAGTCTTGGGTACAAGGCACTTAAAGAAACCTAACTAAGATCTTTTGTAATCTTAGAAGAAATGTAACCAGAAAGAGACTAAGAACAGATTCAAGATGGACTAGAGTCGGTTTAGACTCAACGAGAGAAGATATTAAGAAAGACTATGAAGAACATTTTAGAGACTCGAAAACTAGAGATAACTGTACGCTTTATTCATCCTCAAGGGGTTACAACATATAGAGAAATCTACAAGGGTTTTCATAAAACAAAGGGGGAAAAGGAGTGGCTCAGATCGACCAAGGCGCGCCTAATTTGAAAAGAGAGCTTCCTCGCCAAGTAAATGGCAACAGCATCTTTGACAAGATGCTGATCTTTTCCATCCTTGTGCCAGCCTATCCACGTTGAGAACTTCTTCCTTTCCAACGGATGGATAAGGTTACCTCGCCAACGGATCACCTCGGGTTACTTTGGTTTTACCCGGATGGTAAAATCTGGTCGAGTGCTTTTGGTCAACCTTGTACGGCATGTATGGGCTGTACGGATTGTACGGCCTTGTACGGAGAAGGTCGACCCAAAACCTTCTCCTCTCTTCCTTATTTCTTTTCAATCCCAAATAGATACCTCAACTTCACACTCCCCCTCAAGCTTGACCATATGGAACAAGTAAAGCTTGGAAGGCAAGGAGGGAAACTCGTCAGCCTAACCACAAGAAAAGAAGGAGACCGCTGGAGCTTCTTTGACTGAGTTTGAAATTTGAAATGCGTAAGGTGACATGTTTTGTTTAAGGGAAAGAGACAGCTCTGATGGGTCGCTTTCAGTCGACCAGAACCCACCTGTTAATTGTTTTCTCATTAGTTTATTCTTTACGTATTTGTCTCTGGTTCCTATAAATGTATATGCAAGAAAGAGTAATTGAACTAAGGAGAGAGTCTCCTCATTTTCGAAAATCCTCTATCTCTCTCTACAAACAGATTCGCCTACTCTCTCTCTTACTCAATTGAATCTCTCTCTCTTTTCCATCATTTTTCTTGCTGTTCTTAAGCTATCTTCATCCTAAGCTCACTTAAACTTACAATCACAACCATGGATGCAAAGGTATTGGGTTTTGAACAAATTAAGGAGTTGTACCAAGAGGACCCGGAGTTGAAGGAAGCTTTTTAGTCATGTGGAAAAGGAGCTTTCCAAGCACTTGCATGAGGGGTTTCTGTTTTAAGACAAGAGGCTTTGCATACCTCAGTGCTCAATGAGGGACCTCATACTTCAAGAATCACACGGTGGGGGTCTTATGGGTCACTTTGGTGTAGACAAAACCTTGGCTATTGTAACTGATCACTTCTTCTGGCCACACCTAAAGAGAGATGTGGAAAGACATTGTGCTAGATGTGTACCTTGGCACAAGACCAAATCCATGTCACACCCGCATGGTCTCTACTTACATTTACATATCCCTAATGCTCCTTGGGAGGATGTTTCTATGGATTTTGTCTTAGGTTTACCCAATATCAAGCACAAGGATTCAATCTTTGTGGTAGTGGATCGATTCTCCAAGATGGCCCACTTCATACCATGTGACTAGACCAATGATGCTACCCAAACCGCAGACGTGTTCTTCAAGGAGGTGGTGCGATTACATGGGCTACCAAGGACCATTGTGTCTGACCGAGACACTAAATTCTTGAGCCATTTCTGGAGGACCCTGTGGAAGAAGCTTGTACCAAACTACTCTTCTCCACGACCTGCCACCCTCAAACAGATGGACAAACTGAAGTGGTAAACCGAACCCTCTCTACCTTACTTAGAGTCACACTCTGTAGAAACTTGAATACTTGGTTAGATTGCATACCCTTGATTGAATTTGCTTATAACCATGCTACTCATTCTGGTACTAAGATATCCCCTTTTGAAGTTGTTAATGGTTTCAATCCACTAACCCCTTTAGATCTTAAGCCAATTCCATAAGTTGAGCAAGTTAATCAGGATAGCTTAAATAAAGGGGAAGCTGTGAGAAAGCTACACCAGAGGGTCCAGGAGAACATCATCAAGCAAACTGAGGATTACAAGAGGAGAGCTGACAAGAAGCGCAAGGAGATGACCTTTGAACCAGGAGAATGACCGAGAGGTTCCCACATAAAAGGAGTTCTAAACTAGCACCTAGAGGAGATTGCCCATTCAGAGTGTTGGAAAAGATCAATGACAATGCCTACCATCTAGAACTTCCAGGTGAGTTCAACATTTCTCATACGTTCAATGTTGCTTATGTGAAAATAGAGAGAAAATGGTGAACAGAAATGGAGAATGATTTTGGTGAAGAGAATCAGCTTCTAGTTTAGTTTGGACCAGAAAGACTGAGAATCAAAGAGAGAGTGTTTATGAGAGTTTAAGTGAGAATGATGGGATTATGGAGAGTGTTTGTGATCTTCTGGCTTAGTATGGACCGGAGACAATGAAGGATGGACGAAATTATGAGTGAGAGTATTTGAGAGTTTGTGAGAATAAGAGATTGAGAGAGTAGAGAACCAGAGAATAGAAGATTTGGTGAAGGAGAGACTTAACTCTCACTTCAGAGAGTGTAAGAGACTATGGAGAGTTTACGAGAGTTTCTGAGTATGAGAGAGTGTATGAGACCTAGAGAGAATATGAGAGTGTATAAACCAGAGAGAATAATGAAGGAGGAGGCTCAATTCTCCTTGGACATTTCGTGGCTTACATGTGGGGACTTTATAGCCAAGTTACAAGACACTCACATGACATACAAACACATTAAACTACTAATAAAACATGAAAAACTTAAATAATTAATTTTGTAGAGAAAGAGAGATCAGAGAAGGTTCAGAACTGGCTGGGGCAGACTGCTGTGGAGCAGACTGTGGCATGGGCAGTCTGGCACGTCCAAAGCTCCGAACCTCTCCAATAGACTTAGGTGTAGGCCATTCCATTAAGTCTTGAGAAGTCACAACAAAACCTAAAAAGACAAGGTTATTTGTTCCAAATGAGAATTTCTTGTAATTAGCAAACAAATTTTCTTTCTAAGCACATCGAAGACTAGTTTCAAATGCCCTATGTGCTCGGCCATGGTCTTACTATAGACAAGAATGTCATCAAAGTAGACAACCACACACCGGCCAATATAATCTCTCAAAATATGATTCATTAGCCTCATAAATGTACTAGGTGCATTCGTGAGACCAAAGGGCATGACTATCATTTCATACAACCCTAGTTTAGTCTTAAAGGCAGTCTTCCACTCATCTCCTTCTTTCATTCTAATTTGGTGGTAACCACTCTTTAAATCAATCTTAGAAAAGACACATGAACCATGTAACTCATTTAACATATCATCTAAACAAGGAATAGGGTGTCTGTACTTAAATTTAATGTTGTTGATGGCCCTACAATCAACACACATTCGCCAGCTTCCATCCTCCTTAGGAACCAACAAGACTGGTACAACACATGGACTCAAGCTCTCCTTGACATGCCCCTTCTCCAATAGATCATTGATCTGCTTTTGGAGCTCTTTAGTCTCAACATGATTGGTCATGTATGTTGGACGGTTTGGGAGTGTTGCTCCTGGTACGAGGTCAATCTGATGCTCAATACCTCAGATTGGTGGTAACCCCACTGGGTTGTCTTCTGGAAACACGTCCTTGAATTCCTGCAAAAGATTTTCAATTTCTCGAGGTAGATGATACAAGGTCAGTGTGGGTTAGTAATCCTTTATAGATAACTAAAACCATCGAATGCTGATGCACCACAGCATCATTGATGTCTCCAGAAGTAGCTAGCAAGTTAAGATGACTTACCTGACTTACCTGGTCGGTCTCTTTCACCAGTAATGCCTTGGACGTGGCCTTAGGCTCTTCTTTCCTTCAATTGAGGCAAAGTTGATCCTCGTGCACTTCTTGAGGAGTTAATTGCACCAAGGTGATTTGCTTTCCTCCATGGGTGAAGGAATGTATGTTGGTGAAGCCATCATGAAGTGCTTTCTTGTCATACTGCCATGGACACCCCAGCAAGATGTGACTGGAATCCATGGGCAATCACAAGTGACTTCATCTTTGTACCGCCCAATCGATATTGGCACCTTCACTTGGTGGCTATGTGGATTGCTGATTGGTTATCACAATGCATTGTCATTGGAGTGGATTGCTCAATACCAATGTGTTTAAGAATGCCTTTGATCCAGACAAGCTCATTTGTCAGTTTCAACATTGCTCTATACTCGGCTTCAGCACTAGAGCCGAACACCACCTTTTGCTTCTTGCTCTTCCTTGTAACTAGGTTCCCTCCAATGAATGTGCAGTAGCCAGTAGTGGACTTCCTATCTGCTCTATCACCAGCCCAATCCGCATCATAGTAGCCAACCACTTCAGGGTTGTTGTTGCATCCAATCCACACTCCTTGTCCAGGTGAACCATTGAGATAGCTCAGGATTCGTTCCACCATGTTTCAGTGATGCTACTTTGGGACTTGCATGTGTTGGCTCACATGGTTCACAGCTAAGCAAATATCAGGTCGTGTGATGGTTAAGTAAATTAGCTTACCAACTAGCTTTCTATAAAGCTTGGCATCATGAAATGGTTTGCTGTCTTCTATCTCCCCCTCACGAGGAATCTTATATCCATCCTCCATGGGCATCCTTGCCATCTTTCCTCCAAGTTTAGCTGAATCTTTCAAAAGATCAAGAGTATATTTCCTTTGGGACATGAACAATCCTTCCTTGGACCTACAAATGTCAATCCCAAGGAAGTATTTCATTTCTCCCAAGTCTTTAATTTCAAATACAGATTTGAGATAATCCTTAGTAGCTTTATTACCTTCCTTGTCACTCCCAGTTATGATGATATCATCAACATAGACTAGGAGGACAATGATACCTGATGTGGACACAAGGGTGAAAAGGGTGTGATCAAGCTCAGATTTGATGAAGCCTCGGCCATTCAAGGTAGTGTTCAGCTTGTGGTACCAGGCTCTTGGAGACTGTTTCAACCCATATATAGCCTTCCTTAACCTCAGTACATTCCCTGGTTTCACTAGACTTTCAAGACCAGGAGGAGGATACATATATACCTCTTCTTCCAACTCTCCTTGCAAGAAGGCATTCTTCACATCTATTTGCCATAAGTTCCATCCCAAGTTGGTTGCAATGGAAAAGACAATCCGGATAGTATGGTGCTTTGCCACATGAGTAAAGGTGTCAACATAGTCCGCTCAATAGGTTTGAGTGAATCCTCTTGCTACAAGTCCGATTTTCTTCCTTTCGATCTTCCCATTTGGTAGGTACTTGGTGGTGAAGATCCATCTACTAGTAACAGCCTTCTTCCTTTTTGGCAGCTCACTCTAATACCAAGTCTCATTCTTGATCATTGCCCCTGCTTCATCACCCACTGATTTCCTCCAGTCTTCATCCTCCATAGCTTCCTCATACGATCTTGGAACATGACTTTCATCCAGACTGATAATGAAAGCACAATGCTCCTTAGGAAACTCAGTAAAAGAGCAGACAACTTGACTAGGATGGGCAGCAGCTTGAGCATTATAGTAGACTCTAGTATTCACCCAATTAGATGGGTGCCTTCTTACTCTAGTACTTCTCCTCAATGGAGCTTGTACCTCAGTTTCAACTGCTTCGTTATGGTCCTCTAGGCCTTCTAGTTCAGGCACCTCATTTTCAGGCACATCATTTACTTCGTCATGTCCCATCACATCTTGATCAGGACTTCCAAAGTTTTCGTCCTCAGGACCATCATCTCCTGGTTCATTTCCCCCCCACATGATCAAGGTGGGAAGGTCTTCAGCTTTATGTGGTTTAGGCACACCTTGCTGATCCTGGGTTAGATTGATCCCAAGGCCTTCCATGATTATCCTAAGGCTTGCAGCCTTATCAGATGGTTGAGCTAGATCCTTAAGATCCTCCCAGCTCTTTTCTTCATAGTACCCTCTTGATTCCAAAAACATGACATCCCGAGATACTAACAGTTTCCTTGTTTAAGGGTCAAATCACTTGTAACCCTTTTGAGTTGTAGGAAAGCCGATGAACATTGCTCTAGTACTCTTAGGCTCCAACTTGTTTCTCATTTCTCCTGGCACCAGCACATAGCAGAGACATCCAAAAACCCTTAGATGATCCAAAGAGGGCTTGACCTTGTTCAGAACTTCAAATGGAGATTGATCCTCTAAGACTCTGGTTGGTATCCGGTTGATAAGATAGCAAGCAGACATCACAGCATCACTCCAGAACCTCTTTGGGACATTGGTTTGGAACATCATCGACCTTGCCACTTTCATTAGATGCATGTTCTTCCTTTCAGCCACTCCATTCTGTTGTGGAGTGTAAGGGCAACTTGTTTGATGTAGGATCGCATGTTGAGCAAGATGATCTTAAAAAGAACGACTCATGTATTCTCCACCATTATCTGATCTGAAAATCTTAATCTTGACATTATAATGGTTAGAAACATAAGTCTGAAAGTTTTTAGATGCATCAAGCACCCTATCCTTTGTTTTAATGAGTGTTATCCAGGTGTATTTGGATTTTTCATCAATGAAGGTAATAAAGTACTTGAAGTTCTCTTTAGATAAACAAGGAGCAGCGCAAACATCAGAATGAACAAGATCAAAACACTTCTCATATATAGTACTTGATTTCTTAAAGACTGTCTTACAATGTTTACCCAAAATGCATGCTTCACACTCATTATTTTTACACATGACACCTGCTAACATTAAACTAAGGGCCCTAACATGGGGATTACCAAATCTAGCATGCCACAATTCATCATTATTTGAGGTAGAAACAGAGCTAAACGACTAACTTGAATTGGAAATAAAGGTAATATCTTCAAGCATATAAAGATCTCCCTTGGTTACTCCTTTCCCAATCAACTTACTGCTCTCAATATCTTGAAACTTCACATCATTAGGACTAAAGATAACATTGCATTGTAAATCAGTAGTGCATTTCTTGACAGATAAGAGATTTGAAGTACACTCAGTCATATAGAAAGCTCTAGACTCTTTATCAAACATGTTCAAGGTTCCAATTCCTTTTATAGCTACTCTATCACCATTTGCAATCATAACATGACCATAAGCTGGTTCTATATCCTTTATAAGACTGGTGTCACTTATCATGTGATTAGAGGCACCAAAATCAACAACTAATGGTTTAGTTAACACACTAGAAGCTATAATCTATGTGATCCTCCTAGATCATCTATCTGATCAAGAGTCTTAGGCATTCTATAAGCAGTATGAGTATAACCAAAGGTGTTGCCGAGTGTGTTACCATTCTCCTTAAGATCTTTTATGAGAGCATCAATGTCAGACCTCCTTATGGCCTCTTGATCCATGTTCTTGACTGAAGAGTGTTAAGATGCCATAGCCTTCCCTTCACTTTCACGAGCAGTAGAACCACTTCTAGAATGACCAGCTTCACTTGCTTCATTGGAAAGGTGAGCTCTTCCTTCCCTCTCCTTCATGAACATGGTTGGTTTGAGATGAGGACGAAGGATCCAGCAATGACTCCTCTTGTGACCCGGCTTCTTGCAATGATCACAGTTGCCTCCAAACCTCCTATCCTCACCATACCTCCTTTCCCCAGGCTTGTACATTGCCTTATTAGCTTGAGTAAATTCTGCCTTTTTTTCCCAAAGAAAGATCACCTCTTCCTCCAAACAATCTGTGTGACCCCTCTTCCTTTTGGATCTGAGCACACACTTCCTCCAAGGATGGCAGATTAGATAACCTCAAGATGTGCTTGATCAGGTTGTTGTATACTGGATTCAGGGTCAGTAGCAAGCCAAAGACTTGATCTTGCTCTTTCCTTTCCATGATGATGTCTTGATCCATTGTGCTCAGTCTGAGCATCTCAAGTTCAGACCATATGGCTCTGAACTTCCCCAAGTGTTTGATGAACTCCACCTCTTCCTGCATAAGTGTGTTGATAGCACTTTTCACCTCAAACACACGGCTCAGATTAGATGTGTTGCCATAGACCTTTTGGAGTGTATCCCATAGGTCTTTTGCTGTCTCACAGTAGCTGTAAGCCTCAAGGATTGAGGTCGCAAGGGAAGCTTGCAACATGGTGATAACAGTCATGTCTTCTTAAACCCATTTGTTCTCATCAGCTAGAGCAAGCTCAGTTACTCCTTCGCCTTTTCCCTTTTCAGCAACTGGTTTTGGAGGTCCATACGTGATGTGGTTCCATAAACCCTTGCTCCCAACAGCTGTTTTCACCAGCCTTGACCACAAGAGGTAGTTTCTGTTGATATGAAGGAATTAATGACAAAGAGATGAGAAGCTAGAAAGAGGAGCATACCGTCTCTGACCTAACTTAGGGTGCAAGGAAATAAATAGAGGGAACTTGACCAGAAACTTATTCAAAGGGTCTGGAGCACATATTTCTTGTCCAGAAGCAAAGAGAGACGTTGGGAGGAAGAGTCACAGGTCTGATCTGGTCTGGTGAGGCAGGAAATCAATTGGGGACCAGTTAGGAGCTGTCACTTTCACTTCAGCTGCAAGAGCCCTTTGTCTTGTTCTCTCTCTCGTTTGTTTATTGTATTTCCTTGTCAACTTGCATCTGTGTATTCTGTCTATTTAAAGGCTGTCAGTAGACATAATTAATCTAAGGAAACCATTTCTCTCACTCTCTCTCTTTTACAATTTTGAAATCTCTCTCTCTCTCTCTCTCTCTCTCTCTCTCTCTCTCCCTTGTTCTTCATGTTCTTCATTCTCCAGCAATAAACTCTCTGTAAAATCTCTCTTTTAAACATGGTATCAGAGCTTTAAGCTCCTTTTATTCCGCAAATCTCTTTTCATTCTACAAATCCCTATTGTTTCTTTTCAATTCTCTCCGTGTTCTTCACTTTTACCCACTGGTCCATAGCTTTACCCATTGGGTAAAAGAATTTCGACCATGGAAATGGAGAAGAGGAACCTTATTCCAGTGACCCTTGAGGGTTCTAATCATCAGTTATGGTCAAGAGTGCCCAAAGTTACCTTGGAAAGTCATGGACTTTGGGACAGCCATATCATGGAGGCTGAAACTTCAAAGAGGATGGCTCTAGAGGATTGTCAGGCTACTTGCCTGAAGAATAAAAACAAGTGGGTTCAAGAAGAACAGAAAGCACTTGGAATCATACAGAACTCTCTTTCAAAAACAATCTTGGAGGCTTACTCACACCATGAAACCGCTAAGAAGATATGGGAGAGTCTTCAAACTGTTTATGGGAATCTCTCCAACCTGAGTCGGGTATTTGAAGTCAAGAGGACTATCAACCATCTGAGCCAAGAGGAAATGGAGTTCAATCTGTATTTGTTGAAGTTCAGAAGCTTATGGGCAGAGATGGATATGTGTAGGACTTTCTCTACAGATCCAGAGGTAAAAAAGGAAAGATTGAGCAAGATAAGATATTTTGCTTTCTCTTGAACCTAAACCCGTCCTACAACAAGCTGATAAGTCAGATCCTTATAGACAGCAAGCTTACAAACTTAGAAGATGTATGTTCCCTGGTTCAAAGAGAGCATGGAGCACACACACTGATTCGAGGACACACCATGTACTCAGCTTTCATTAGTGATTCAAATGAAGGAAGCACATTATGTACTATCGATGGAGCGACCATCAGTGATGGCCCAATGACTAGGAGAGACCTAGACTCTTTTATCAGAGCCGCCAAGGCAATTATCTCATCCACAAAGGCTGGTACAAACTCTCTTGACTCTAAACTTATCATTATAGATTCAGGAGCCAGCCATCACATGATTAGTAATAGAAACATGATTAGTGGTATCCAGCCTGCCTCAGGGAATGTGATTATAGCAAATGGTGATAAGGTTAAGATAGAAGGGATAGGGAACCTTAGGTTGTTTGATAGGGAATCAATTGCTTTGTATATGCCTCAGTTTACTTCAAACTTGCTATCAGTGAAAAGAGCTACTGTTGACCTGAGGTGTCAAGTCGTCTTTAGACCTGATGAGGTTGAATTTCAAGACCTGAAGGCAGGGAAGATAATTTTAAAAGGTCACAGCCATCAGGAACTATACCATCTTGATAAGAATAAGCTATCTGAAGCATCTCCTTCTCTTTGCATGGTCAGTACATCTACTGGAGTTGAGAGCACAGTATGGCATGCTAGATTGGGACATCCCCATACTAGATCTTTAAATCTGATGGTCCCTGGTGTGGTGTTTAAGAATGATGATTGTGAAGCTTGCATCTTTGGGAAGCATTGTAGGACAGTCTTTCCAAGGTCTAGCACTATCTATGAGAAGTGTTTCGACCTGGTTCACTCTGATGTGTGGACTGCACCTTGTATGTCAAGAGAAAATCACAAAGACTTTGTCACCTTCATTGATGAGAAGTCCAAGTACACATGGGTGACATTGATTCAGTCAAAGGACATGGTGCTGGAGGTTTTCAAGAATTTCCAGAACCATGTCTCCAACCATTTCAATGCCAAGCTGAAAATTCTCAGGTCATATAATGGTGGAGAGTACACCAGTCAAGCATTCAAGCAATATCTGGCTCAGCATGGGATTATTCATCAGACCAGCTGCCCTTACACCCCTCAACAGAATGGAGTTCCTGAGAGGAAAAACAGGCACCTAATGGAGGTTGCAAGATCAATGATTTTTCACACCAATGTCCCAAAAAGGTTTTGGAGTGATGATGTGATGTCTGCGAGCTATCTGATCAATAGGCCTCTAACTAAAGTTTTCAATGACCTGTCTCCTTTTGAGGTCCTAAACAATATCAAGCCATCTTTGGACCACTTGCGTGTGTTTGGGTGCCTATGTTTTGTGTTGATACCAGGGGAGCAGAGGAACAAGCTTGATGATAAAAGCTCAAAAGCTATGTTCATTGGTTACTCACCAACACAAAGGGTTATAAGTGCTATGATCCAATGTCAAGAAGGGTGTTAATATCAAGAGATGTGAAGTTTGTGGAGACAAAGGGATACTATGAGGAGATGAGTTGGGATGATTTGAAGGATTTATCTCAAGCATCAGAGAAAACCACAAACCTCAGGATCATACTGGAGAATCATGGTATTGGCATGCCTCAGGCGAGTCAAGAAACAAGGAGGAATCCTCCTGAAGCTGCACCTGGTCTAGAGACCGTAGTTGATGAAAATGGGGTTGATGAAGCTGTGGAAGTTATTCATCCTAATCCTGAAGGGGGGAATCAACAAGAAACTCATGATCAGGATGAAAGGCAACAAGGACAACAAGAACCTTTGCATCAGAATGATGAAAGAGAATCTGATGAAGAAGAAGAAACAAATCAGGTCCAGCCACTAAGAAGAAGTACCCGATTTAAGAAACCTGCATCAAACTGGATGAACACAAGAGTTTATTTCAATGGTGAAGCAGTGGCTCTACCAATAAGAGCAGTGTGCTCTCTTGCTCAGTATCCATAGGAACATCAAGTGTTCATTGGGGAACTGGATCAGGAATATATTCCAAGATCATATGAAGAGGCAATGGAGCTTGAAGAGTGGAGAGACTATGTTGGAAATGAAACCAATGCTATGATAGTCAATGACACTTGGTATGAAGCTGAGCTCCCAAAAGGCAAGAAGGCAGTGACAAGCAATTGGGTTTTCACAATCAAATATTTGGCAAATGGAAAGGTGGAGAGGCGTAAGAAAAGGCTGGTAGCATGGGGATTCACTCAGACATATGGGGAGGATTACATTGACACATTTTCACCTGTAGCAAAGCTTCACACCATCAGGATTAATTTCTCATTTGCCACTAACTTGGAATGGGATTTATGGCAAATGGATGTGAGGAATGCTTTCTTACAAGGAGAGTTAGAAGATGAGGTCTACATGCATCCTCCTCCTGGTTTAGAGCATCTAGTCAAACCAATTAATGTGTTGTGGCTGAAGAAAGCAATTTATGGTTTGAAGCAATCACCAAGGGCTTGGTATCACAAGCTAAGCACCACATTGAATGGAAGAGGGTTTAGAAAGTTAGAGGCGGATCATACTCTCTTCACACTGACTGGTCCAAAAGGCATTGTTGTTATCTTGATATATGTTGATGATATTATCATCACAGGAAGTGACAAGGAAGGTATTCAGGCAACTAAGGCATTTCTGAAATCAGTATATGATATCAAGGATCTTGGAGAGCTCAAGTACTTTCTTGCTATTGAAGTGTGCAGATCCAAAGAAGGATTGTTTCTGTCTCAAAGGAAGTATGCTATGGATCTGTTGAGTGAGGCAGTAAATCTTGGAGGAAGACCAGAAAAAACACCCCTTGAAGAGGGTTATAAAGTACTGCGAGAGGGGGAGTTTGAGAACACTCCATTTGATGATATCAAGAAGTATAGAAGAATGGTGGGAAAACTCATCTATCTGACCATTACAAGACCAGATATTTGCTTTGTTGTGAATCAAGTGAGTCAACACATGCAGGAACATAAGGTACACCATTGGAACATGGTTGAGAGGATATTAAGATATCTGAGGGAAGGTCCAGGTCAAGGTGTATGGATGGGTTGAAATGGAAGCACAGAGATTGTGGGATATTGTGATGCTGATTGGGCTGGAGACATAGTTGATAGGAGAACAACAACTGGCTATTGCACCTTTATTGGAGGAAATTTAGTCACATGGAAGAGCAAGAAGTAGAAAGTGGTATCTTGCTCAAGTGCTGAGGCAGAGTACCGATCTATGAGGAAGCTGACTAGTGAACTCATATGGATCAAGGGACTGCTAAGGGACTTGAGTATAGAGATCACTACACCAATGACAATACGTTGTGTTAATCAGGCGGTTATACACATTGCATCAAACTCAGTCTTCCATGAGAGAAAAAAACATATAGAAGTGGACTGCCACAAGGTGAGACAAGCAAGGGAACAGCAAGTGATACTTCCATGCTATACAAGAAGTGAAGATCAACTGGCTGATATATTCACTAAGGCAGCAAGCAGCAAGGTTTGTGAGTTCATTCATCCTAAGCTTGGACTCATAGACCTTTCATGTCACTGATCCTCTTGCCATGAAGTGTTCTACTCTTTTTCCTTGGCTTGGTTTTTATCCCATGAGGTTTTGCTAGGCTAAAGGTTTTAATAAGGGAATGCTTCATGGTTTCCAAGTTGACTAGTCGCTATGGTCAAGCTTGAGGGGGAGTGTTGACATGAAGGAATTAATGACAAAGAGATGAGAAGCTAGAAAGAGGAGCATACAGTCTCTGACCTAACTTAGGGTGCAAGGAAAGAAATAGAGGGATATTGACCAGAAACTTATTCAAAGGCTATGGAGCACATATTTCCTTGTCCAGAAGCAAAGAGAGACGTTGGGAGGGAGAGTCACATGTCTGATCTGGTCTGGTGAGGCAGAGAATCAATTGGGGACCAGTTAGGAGTTGTCACTTTCACTTCAGCTGCAAGAGCCCTTTTTCTTGTTCTCTCTCATTTGTTTATTGTATTTCCTTGTCAACTTGCATCTGTGTATTCCGTCTATTTAAAAGCTGTAAGCAGACATAATTAATCTAAGGAAACCATTTCTCTCCTCTCTCTTTTACAATTTCGAAATCACACTCTCTCTCTCTCTTGTTCTTCATGTTCTTCATTCTCCAGCAATAAACTATCTCTAAAATCTCTCTTTCTAACAGTTTCCACTCCCCTTAAGAGTAACTGGTATCGTCATCATCTTGTTTCCTTCCATCTTGTTCTTGAGTACCCAGATCTGGAAAACCTTGAGTCTTTATGAAGCTGAAGAACACTCGATTTTCAAATCTAGGAAAGGTTTAAACTTTGATATGAATCAACCCGAAAAGACTTTAGATCTAGCGAAAGAAAGCTTCAAACTTCAAACTTTCCTTGACTCTTGAGAAAGTTTAAACTTTTACTGTTGAAATGAAGAAGACAAACCCAAATTATCAGTAACTTGGCTCTGATACCATGAAATCTTTAGAGAATAAAAGTTTATAGAGAGTAGATTAAACGGAAAAGAAGAGAACCAAAGAGAATAAAGAGATTAGGGAGAGATTTGTGTAAAGAGTTCCATTTGGGCTAACAGAGAAATAGAGATTGAAAACTGTGTGTTCTTATTGATACTCGACAAATAATATATATAGAGGAGCTACAAGGGTTTCCAGAAACAAAAGGAAGAGCAAATGTGTGGACAAAAATGAAAGGCGCTCTTCTTTTCAAACGGTCAACCAAGGGGAGCCGCACAGCGTCTTTTGGGAAAATGCTGATTACTTTACAGTCTGTCCAAGCCTTATCCATACTCCTTTAACATAGTAACTCCTCAGCATACCTCAACTCAAATCTTCAAGTTAATATGCTTGCCTAAAATGCAAGCTTCACACTCATTATTTTCAAAAACAACACCTGGTAACATCAAGTTCAAAGCTCTAACATGAGGATGTCCTATTATAGCATGCCACAAAGCATTCTTATTCAAAGTAGAAGAGGCAGAAGTAAAAGAACAGCTAAAATCAGAAACAGGAGCAAGCTCTTCCAGCATATATCTCGCCCTTGGTAACTCCTTTTCCAATCAACTTGTGGCTCTCAATATCCTGAAACTCAACATCGTTATGACTGAATATAAACTTGCAATTCAAATCAGTAGTGCACTTCTTAACAGACAACAAGTTTGAAGTGAATTCAGGCATATAGAAAGCTCTTTAGTTCTTACTAAACAGTTTTAGATTTCCTACTCCTCTAATAGGAATCTTATCACCATTAGCAATCATGACATGACCATTAGTCGGTTCAATGTCTTTGATCAAATTGGTGTCACTTATCATGTTATGAGAAGATCCTGAGTCTACTATCAAAGGTTTAGATGAGCTACTAGCAATGTGACAAGTAGCCTTAGGACTAGAACAATCAAGACTTAGGCGGTTCATTCTATTCTCTATTGTCCTACCAGTCGAACAGTCCTAAGCTCATTCACATTTTCTAGCTTACTAGCAATCATTGAAGCACCAAGGGAATACCAAATAAGGTTACCAAAGGTGTTACCATTCCCCTTAAGCATTTTGATGAGAGCTTCAATGTCAGATCTCCTTATGTAGTTTTGATCATTGTTCCTGCTGGTACTTCCTGTGTAGGCAACCAGGGACTTTCCTTCACTTGCCTCCTTCTTATCACCATCGGTTGTCTTGCTTGAACCAGCACCATTTGAGCCTTCCGAGATGTGAGCTCTAGCTTCCCTCTCCTTCATGAACTTGGGCGGCTTGAGATGTGGGTGGAGGATCCAGCATTGACTCTTTTTGTGGGCATGCTTCTTGCAGTGATCACAGTTACCATTGAACCTCCTATCTTCATACTTGTTGTAAGCCGCCTTGTTTGCCATTGGAGCTTCAGCCTGATCAGTTTGCGCAGCTTTGTTGGCCAAAGTAAGCTCCCCCTTACCAACAATACAACCCTAACAGATTGAAAAAGGTAATTTTAAACCCAATTACAGAAACAGATGGATCAGGACAGAACCTAACAGAAGCAAAACACAAAAAACCAGATCGAAACTTTTTCTGCAGAAAAACTGAAGAGTCAAAACACAAAAACAAAATCGGTAAACCTTAATCTGCCAAATTTCGACCACACAAACAAAGATCAGACAATTCTCAGTAAGAATATGAAAGGACAAAACGAAAATCAGAGATAAAGAACACTTCCCTTCCAGAGATTGCTCTGATACCAAATAATACACTCCTAGGATGTTTCTCTGGATGGTATGGGATAGATCCTTGCATAAACAAATCAGAGACTCAAGTTTATCAAGGTTTGTGGATCGAATGGTGATACAAGAGGGATGGATGATCTCTTGATACTCCTAGGCGACTGATCTGGATATGACACACCAAATAAGAAGCCTTTAACTATGGATATTACAAACCAGAAACCTTAATCAACTCGGTAGAGAGACAAAGGAGAAGAAAACGTTTTAACTGAAAATATTGCTTAATGACACAAGGGGGTCACGACCAGAATATAAACAGAGGCCCTTGTACATGCACAAGGTCTCAAAACTAGAAATAAAATTAAAGGGAACAGTCTCCCTTGGAAACTAAACAAAGACCAAGTTGTAGAGTTTTCGAAAACTAAAGAAAATCCTAAAACTTAGAAATAATATATAACATAAGGTCTAAATGTCTACAGACCAGGATCAATCATCTAGGAGATATGAGAGGTAGTCTTGCGGCCTCGTTAAAAACCTTCCTCCAGAAAACCTCGTAGGACAAAACCGGAAGTGAGGAAAAGAGCACACACAATCCTATTTGCCTAAATGATGATCAGTTTGAATGTGAAATTGTTTGAATAGTGATGGGTTTGTCTTGGTTGATCAAGCTTCGACAAAAGCCAATGTATTCTTCTTGTTTCCAAGCATTCTTCAATGTTGAATCCTCAGCTACAAGCTCTTTAGGTTCAGGTTCATGCTTCCATTCCTTGGTACATTCCATGATCACACCATCCCCTCCCTTTTCAAAAAGATTTGTCCTCAAATCTATTTGACCTGCAATAGAGGGGACCAAGTCAGTAACATCAAAGTTTAAAATCAGATTACACTTACCTTGCAAGCCTCTTTGATAGTCATTGTTGCTGACTGGTTCAGATATGTAGAAGACATTGATCCGTTTAGTTCCTGATTCAATACTCAAACCTGATACATTGAAACAAAGCAAGTTAGCACATGAAAATTTATCAAAGAGTAATAATCTTATCCCAAATTTGTTTTTGCTCAGTTTTGGCTTGTATGCTGCATCTGGTGGTGCTTCTTTGATTAGGATAAAACAAGTGATGTCTTGATGTCTCTTCGGGTTCAAATCAGATGGCTTGAACTGCTTCTTTTCCCCGTACTTTTTCTTTCTCCTTCTATGCTTCAAAGCTTCATCATAATCTGCACATGGCTCTTTGGACAAAAAAAAGTGCATCATATCTGTGTAATCAAGAAAAGAACTCTTGAAAACATGATCACTTACCTTAGCATGCTCACCTGGTCACCATAGATAGGATTGAGATGTTCTAAGCTCAGCAAAATTCAAACAATGCAAACACAGGATCACCCGACTTGTAGAATCTATAACTCTTTCACCTGAGAAGCTTTGGACATGATTCCAATTCGATGTGAGACCCTGATTAGTTAAGTTTCCATTGCAGTCGAGTTTGTTTCTTAATTAGTTTGGTTGTTGAGATATGATTCTCGGACTGCTCCTATGTCAAAACTGGCGACTGGACAGTTTTCAGGGTTTGCTTGTTGCGTCTCCAACTTATCCAAAGACTCATCATTACTCTGATCATTATAGTCCCTCTTTTCACCTGTACCTCTCTCATATTTCTTTGGACAAGTCAAGTGTGTTATCATTTCAAAGAAAGTATTGTAGACCAGAATGTCTCCAAAGCACAAAACAGAATGATTCCTCCATCTATTATGCATATCAATGAAAATATTACAGATGCAAATATCATCAAGGATCCAGTTCACATGTTTAGAATCAGTGAACTCTAGTATCAATTGTGCAACAGGTTTATCAAAGAAAGCGTTATACAGTAGAATATCCTCAAAGAACAATCCTACAAGTTTAGATTCATTTTCAGCACACAAACAATCAAGCTCAAACTTAGAGATATTTGCAGACTTCACAATTTCAAACCTAACATCAGAGTGATGCAATTTCGGTTCATGCAACTTCCTAGGTTCTTTCAAGACATAGGTGGATACAAAATAATCATCAGTGAACATTTCAATTCTAGGTAAGTTCATAACAAAACTGTCCTCTTTAATTCTAGCAAATGAATCACAAGGTGTTCTGAAACAGAAATTAGTTGGCTTGAGAACATGTTCCAAAATCTTTTCATGGTGATTCATAATTTTTTCAAGACTCAAAACATGACCAGAAATGTTTTTATTTTTATTTTGAAAACATTTTTGACCAAAGAGGTTTTCTGGTTCACTTTCTTTACAAGATTTAAGCATGTTTTCAAAAACAGAGTTTGATACACAAAAATCTTTAACCTTGTCAAGACCAAAACGAATCACATCATGAGTACTAACTATAACAAACATTGCAGGCACAGATACAACCATATTAAACTCCTTACAGTGCTCTGGCAGGTTATAAGACAAGAAAACCTGAGCTATTTCTGACTGCAAGTTTTTCTGCTGTTCTCCTTGTGATGTACTCTCTGGTTCTTCCTTTGGTGAGTCTTTTCCTTCAACCTGTGTTACTAATACAAGGCTGCTCGGTGGCACCGGTTCAAGAAAGGTTAGCTCATTATAGGAATTATTGAAATTAATTTCAGACCGAGATAAGAAACGAGAACACTCTTGCTCAGTTTCAGAGTTTTCCTTTTCCATAGATGTTTCGGTTTGGACTTCTTGAATTGGTGCAGCTGAGCCTAGTTCTCCATTTTTGAGTTCTGAGACAGTAGTAACTGGTTTTTGGAGCTCTGTTTCAATAGATGGACGTGCTGTGTTGGTCCTTTTGATTTGCTTCTCTACATCCATCATTACTTGTAAAAACACGTTTTTATCCTCTTCACTGAACCAGGAATGTTTAATTCTTTTCTCTTTGCTGTAACAGGTTATTGCCTTGCTAGATGTGACTTCCTTCATAGGAGACTTCAGGGAAGTGTCGCCTTTGGATGCATAGTTGTCCCTTAGTAACAACTTCAAACTCTCCCAAGTGGTGATAGGTGGTTCCTTGTAGAACTTGCGGTCATCTTCCTCTTGCAACCACCATTTATAAGCATTTCCTTTAAGTTGAGAAACTGCAAAAGCTAATCTTTCCTCCTTCAAGATTCTGTTGTAACACAGCCACTTGTCCATGGTTCTTTCCCACTCTAGATAGTCACCTTTTCCTGAAAAAGCATAGAGTCTAACATTAGTAACTGGTTTATGATCAGAACAAAAATCAATTCATTTTGGAGTGAGAGAATATTGGTGTGGTCTGCTCCATGTGTTGGCTGGTTGCTTGAAGTTTGGCTCTCCACGACCTGAATCTCTTTCTTTATATTACTTATGCTTGCTTGAATTGTTTTGAACAGAAACTGTGGTTTAGGCTCAAGACTTTGATTGTGCATCCTCCTTTTTTTTCTGCCTAAGATTATCAGTTTGCTGCAGGAACTCTTGTCGAAAATCATCAAGGCTGGCCTTCATATTCTGTTCCAGTTGAGCATTCTTGACCTTAAGTAACAGCCTTTCATCCTTGAGTTTCCCATTCTGATCTCCGGCCATAGTACCTGAAACAGAAAACAACACACAGCAGTAACAAGTTCTAAAGAAAACAAACACACAAAACAAAACAAAGATCAATTTTATCGCAGTTTAGAAATCAATTCAAAAGTGATGATCAGAAACTGAAAACCAAAAAGATTGAAACAGCCATAAACAATATCGACCAAGAGATTATCAATAAAGATTCACAAACCTTGATAACAAAACAGAGCAGATCGAAAATTAACCAACCACAAACCTTCACAGTAACAGATTTCGATTCAGATTCAAGGAACAAAAAAGATTCGAAAACCCTAATACTGACCCCAGATTCGAAATCACCAACAATACAAGCCTTAACAGATTGAAAAAGGTAATTTTAAACCGAAATACAGAAACAGATGGATCAGGACACAACCTAACAGAAGCAAAACACAAAAAACCAGATCAAAACTTTTTCTGCAGAAAAGCTGAAGAGTCAAAACAAAAAAAACGAAATCAGTAAACCTTAATCTATCAAATTTCGACCACACAAACAAAGATCAGACAATTCCCTGTAAGAATATGAAAGGACAAAACGAAAATCAGAGATAAAGAACACTTACCTTCCAGAGATTGCTCTGATACCAAATAATACACTCCTAGGATGCTTCTCTGGATGGTATGGAATAGATCCTTGCATAAAGAGACTCAAGTTTATCAAGGTTTGTGGATCGAATGGTGACACAAGAGGGATAGATGATCTCTGATACTCCTAGGCGACTGATCTGGATATGACACACCAAATAAGAAGCCCTAACTCTGGATATCACACACCAGAAACCTTAATCAACTCGGTAGAGAGACAAAGGAGAAGAACATGTTTTAACTGCAAATATTGCTTAATGACACAAGCGGGTCACGAACAGAATATAAAGAGAGGCCCTTGTACATGCACAAGGTCTCGAAACTAGAAATCAAGTTAAAGGGAGCAGGCTCCCTTGGAAACTAAACAAAGACCAAGTTGTAGAGTTTTCGAAAACTAAAGAAAACATATCCTAAAACTTAGAAATAATATATAACATAAGGTCTTCATGTGGACAGACCAGGATCAATCATCTAGGAGATATGAGAAGTAGTCTTGTGGCCTCGTTAAAAACCTTCCATGATCACATCAGTTACTCCTTTCCCAATCAACTTACTGCTCTCAATATCCTGAAACTTCACATCATTAGGACTAAAGATAATATTGCATTGTAAATCAGTAGTGAATTTCTTGACAGATAAGAGATTTCAAGTAAACTCAGGCATATAGAAAGCTCTAGACTCTTTATCAAACAGGTTCAAGGTTCCAATTTCTTTTATAGCTACTCTATCACCATATGCAATCATAACATTACCATAAGCTGGTTCTATATCCTTTATAAGACTGTTGTCACTTATCATGTAATTAGAGGCACCAGAATCAACAACTAATGGTTTAGTTAACACACTAGAAGCAGTATATGATCTATGTGATCCTCCTAGATCATCTATCTGATCAAGAGTCTTTGGCATTCTATAAGCAGTATGAGTATAACCAAGGGTGTTTCCGAGTGTGTTACCATTCTCCTAAAGAGCTTTGATGAGAGCATCAATGTCGGTCCTCCTTATGGGCTCTTGATCCATGTTCTTGACTGAAGGGTGTTGAGATGCCATAGCCTTCCCTTAACTTTCACGAGCAGTAGAACCACTTCCAGAAGGACCAGCTTCACTTGCTTCATTGGAAATGTGAGCTCTTCCTTCCCTCTCCTTCATGAAATTGGTTGGTTTGAGATGAGGATGAAGGATCCAGCACTGACTCCTCTTGTGACCCGGCTTCTTGCAATGATCACAGTTGCCTCCAAACCTCCTATCCTCACCATACCTCCTTTCCCTAGGCTTGTACATTGCCTTGTTAGCTTGAGTAAATTCTGCCTAGTTTGCTAAAGAAAGATCACCTCTTCCTCCAAACAATCTGTGTGACCCCTCTTCCTTCTGGATCTGAGCGCACACTTCCCCCAAGGATGGCAGTTTAGACGACCTCAAGATGTGCTTGATCAGGTCGTTGTATACTGTATTCAGGGTCAGTAGCAAGCCAAAGACTTGATCTTGCACTTTCCTTTCCATGATGATGTCTTGATCCATTGTGCTCGGCCTGAGCATCTCCAGTTCAGACCATAGGGCTCTGAACTTCCCTAAGTGTTTGGTGAACTCCACCTCTTCCTGCATAAGTGTGTTGATAGCTCTTTTCACCCCAAACACACGGCTCAGATTAGATGTGTTGCTATAGACCTTTTGGAGTTTATCCCATAGGTCTTTTTCTGTCTCACAATGTAAGCCTCAAGGATTGAGGTTTCAAGGGAAGCTTGCAACATGGTGACAACAGTCATGTCTTCTTGAACCCATTTGTTCTCATCAGCTAGAGCAAGCTCAGTTACTCCTTTGCCTTTTTCAATTTCAGGAACTGGTTTTGGAGGTCCATCCGTGATGTGGTTCCATAAACCCTTGCTCCCAACAGCTGTTTTCACCAGCCTTGACCACAAGAGGTAGTTTCCACTCCCCTTAAGAGTAATTGGTATTGCCATCATCTTGTTTCCTTCTATCTCGTTCTTGAGTACCCAGATCTGGAAAAGCTTGAGTCTTTATGAAGCTGAAGACCACTCGAGTTTCAAGTCCAGGAAAGGTTGAGACTTTGAGATGAATCAACCAGAAAAGACTTTTTATCTAGTGAAAGAAAGCTTCAAACTTCAAACTTTCCTTGACTCTCGAGAAAGTTTCAACCTTTACTATTGAAATGAAGAACACAAACCCAGATTAACAGTAACCTGGCTCTGATACTATGAAATCTTTAGAGAATAAGAGATTATAGAGACTAGATTAGACGAAAAAGAAGAGAATCAAAGAGAATAAAGAGATTAGGGAGAGATTTGTGTAAAGAGATCAATTTGGGCTAAGAGAGAAATAGAGACTGAAAACTGTGTGTTTTTATTGATACTCGACAAATAATATATATAGAGGAGCTACAAGGGTTTCTAGATACAAAAGGAAGAGCAAATGTGTGGACAGAAATGAAAGGCGCTCTTCTTTTCAAACGGTCAACCAAGGGGAGCCACAAGAAGAGCATCAGCGACTTTTGGGAATATTCTGATTATTTTACAGTCTGTCCAAGCCTTAACCATACTCCTTTAACATAGTAACTCCTCATCATACCTCAACTCAACATCTTCAAGTAAACATGCTTGCCTAAAATGCAAGCTTCACACTCATTATTTTCAAAAACAACACTTGGTAACATCAAGTTCAAAGCTCTAACATGAGGATGTCCTATTATAGCATGCCACAAAGCATTCTTATTCAAAGTAGAAGAGGCAGAAGTAAAAGAACAGCTAAAATCAGAAACCGGATCAAGCTCTTCCAGCATATATAACTCGCCCTTGGTAACTCCTTTTCCAATCAACTTGTGGCTCTCAATATCCTGAAACTCAACATCGTTAGGACTGAATATAACCTTGCAATTCAAATCAGTAGTGCACTTCTTAACAGACAACAAGTTTGAAGTGAATTCAGGCATATAGAAAGCTCTTGAATTCTTATTAAACATTTTTAGATTTCCTACTCCTCTAATAGAAATCTTATCACCATTAGCAATCATGACATGACCATTGGTCGGTTCAATGTCTTTGATCAAATTGGTGTCACTTATCATGTGATGAGAAGCTCCTGAGTCTACTATCAATGGTTTAGATGAGCTACTAGCAATGTGACAAGTAACCTTAGGACTAGAACAATCAAGACTTAGGCGGTTCATTCCATTTTCTATTGTCCTACCAGTTCTAACAGTCCTAAGCTCATTCACATTTTCTAGCTTACTAGCAATCATTGAAGCACCAAGAGAATACCCATTAAGGTTACCAAAGGTATTGCCATTCTCCTTAAGCATTTTGATGAGAGCTTCAATGTCAGACCTCCTTATGTAGTCTTGATCATTGTTCCTGCTGGTACTTCTTGTGTATGCAACCAGGGACTTTCCTTTACTTGCCTCCTTCTTATCACCATCGGTTGTCTTGCTTGAACCAGCACCATTTGAGCCTTCCGAGATGTGAGCTCTAGCTTCCCTCTCCTTCATGAACTTGGGCGGCTTGAGATGTGGGTGGAGGATCCAGCATTGACTCTTTTTGTGGGCATGCTTCTTGCAGTGATCACAGTTACCATTGAACCTCCTATCTTCATACTTGTTGTAAGCCGCCTTTTTTGCCATTGGAGATTCAGCCTGATCAGTTTGCGCAGCTTGGTTAGTCAAATTAAGCTCCCCCTTACCTCCAAACAACCCAATAGAACCTTGTTCCTTTTGGATCTGAGCACACACATCTTCTAGAGATGGAAGCTTCTCAGCTCTCAAGATGTGCTTGATGAGACTATTGTAGGTTGGGTTTAGGGTGAGAAGGAGTCCAAAGACCTTAGCTTGCTCACGCCTCTCATTCAACTCATCAGCAACAACCGTGCTAGGTCTTAGCATCCCAAGCTCAGACCAGAGTGCTCAGAACCTCCCAAGATGCTTAGTGAACTCCATATCTTCTTGTATCAGCCCATTGATTGCTCTCTTCACCTCAAACACCCCACTCAGGTTTGAGATGTTCCCATACACTTTCTTCAAGGTATCCCATAGATTATTTGCAGTTTCACTGTATCTCTAAGCTTCCATGATAGAGGTCTTCAGAGATCCTTGAAGAAGTGTCATCACCACCATCATAGAAAGTGTATGGGAAATCTAAGAACCCATTCCAGATACCATCATATTCCTCACTTTATGGCAGTCAACTTCAATATGCTTCGTCCTTTCATGGAACACCGAGTTGGAGGCAATGTGGATGGCTGCCTTTGGCAAAGAGTAAAGACCCCATGGCAAGGGGATCAACCTCGTTTGGTGAGGTCTATGAGTCCAAGTCTGGTATGGATGGAATCAATAGTTTTCTGCCTGGCTGCCTTGGTGAAGACATAGGCTAACTGATCTTCACTTATGGTGTAGCAAGGTAGAATGTCTCCAAATACCATCATCTGCCTCACTTTATGGCAGTCAACTTCAATATGCTTCGTTCTTTTATGGAACACCCAGTTGGAGGCAATGTGGATGGCTGCTCAATCCCCAAGTGTCACAATGCATTGTCATGGGTGTGGCCTGCTCAATCCCCAAGTGTTTCAGTATGCCTTTGATCCAAACCAGCTCGTTTGTGAGCTTCAACATTGCTCTATACTCAGCTTCAGCACTCGAGCAAGAGACCACCTACTGCTTCTTGCTCTTCCAAGTAACCAGATTCCCACCAATGAAGGTGCAATATCTAGTAGTAGACTTTCTATCCATCCTGTCTCCAGCCCAATCCGCATCACAATACCCAACCACCTCAGTGCTCTCATTGCATCCTATCCAGACTCCTTGATCCGGTGATCCATTCAGGTACATGAGCAGACGGTTCACCATGTTCCAGTGATGTTCCCTTGGTCCTTGCATATGTTGACTTACCTGGTTCACAGCAAAACATATATCAGGTCGTGTGATTGTTAGGTAGATTAACTTAATAACAAGCTTTCTATAAAGCTTGGCACCTTGGAATGGTGGACTGTCTTTTATATCCCTCTCACGAGGAACTTTGTATCCTTCTTCCAGAGGTGTTTTGAATGTCTTCCCTCTTTGTATACCTGCATCTTTCGAAAGATCAAGTGTATATTTCCTTTGAGACAAGAATAAACCTTCCTTGGACCTACATATCTCTATTCCAAGAAAGTATTTCATCTCTCCTAAGTCTTTGATTTCAAACACAGATTTCAAATAATATTTGGTGGTTTGGATACCTTCTTTGTCACTTCCAGTAATGATGATATCATCAACATACGCTAGAAGAACAATAATACCTGATGAAGTGGTGAGGGTGAAGAGAGTGTGGTCAAGTTCGGATTTCTTGAAGCCTCTCCCATTCAAAGTTGTGCTCAACTTGTTGTAACAAGCTCTCGGTGACTGTTTGAGGCCATAGATAGCTTTCTTCAGCCTTAGAACATTTACTTCCTTGACCAACTGCTCTAGCCCAGGTGGAGGATACATGTAGACCTCATCTTCAACTTCCCCTTGAAGAAATGCATTCTTCACATCCATCTGCCAAAGATCCCACTTAAGGTTGACTGCTACTGAAAGAACTATCCTGATGGTGTGGAGTTTTGCAACCGGGGCAAAAGTATCAAGATAGTCTTCACCATATGTTTGGGTAAACCCTCTTGCAACCAGTCGAGTCTTTCTTCTATCTATCTTCCCATTTGCCAGATACTTGATTGTGAAGATCCACCTACTAGATACTGCCTTCTTTCCTCTTGGTAGTTCACTCTCATACCAAGTATCGTTCTTGATCATTGTGGTTGCTTCAGCGCCTACTGACTCTCTCCATTCTTTGTCCTTCATTGCTTCCTCATATGACTGAGGGATATAACTGCCATCCAAATTTACCATAAAGACACAATGCTCTTTAGGTTATTGGGCGAGTGAGCAGGAAACTTGAGCAGGGTGCTCTACTGCCAGAGCATTATAGTATACTCTAGTGTTTACCCAGTTGGATGGTGGGTTACGGATCCTAGTTCTTCTCCTTAGTTTTTGTTCAACAGTAGGTTGATCTTCGTTCTGACCATTCCTATCTACATCTTGCACTGATCCTTCTTCCTCTTCATTCACCATGTCTTCCTCTTGTTCCACACTTTGATCATGAGAACCAGAGTCTTCTCCAACTTCCCCTTGGTCGAAGTGGGAAGCTTGTTCTCCTTCATTGGCGGGGGACCTTGTGGTTGTCCTCTTCCAGCCTTAGGATATTGTGAGAAATTGATCCCAAGACTCACTAGTATTATCCTTAAGTTAGCAGCCTTATCAGAAGCAAGATCCTTTAACTCTGCCTGGTTCTTTTCTTCATAATACCCTCTGTCCTCAATGAACTTCACCTCCCTTGATACCAACACTCTTCTGGCTATAGGATCATAACATTTATACACTTTCTGAGTTGGCGAATACCCTATGAACATCCCTTTAGTGCTCTTTGCCTCCAATTTGTTTCTCAACTCTCCTGGTCTAAGAACAAAACATAGGCAACCAAAGACTCGAAGATGATCCAGGTTTGGTCTATGTCTGTTTAAGACCTCAAATGGAGACTGGTTGTCCAGGATCCTCGTTGGTGTTCTGTTGATGAGATAACAAGCTGTAGACACTGCATCACTCCAAAACCTCTTTGGGACATTCGCTTGAATCATCATGGACCGATCAACGTCCATAAGATGCCTATTCTTTCTCTCGGCCACTCCATTCTGTTGAGGGGTATAAGGGCAACCCGTCTGGTGAAGTATGCCATGTTGAGATAGGTGATGCTTGAAGTCTTGGCTAGTATACTCCCCTCCATTATCTGATCTAAAAAAATTCAACTTGGCATTAAACTGGTTAGTCACATAGTTTTGAAAATTTCTAAATGCATCAAGCACCCTATCTTTAGATGGGATCAAGGTTATCTAGGTGTATTTAGACTTCTCATCTATGAATATTACAAAATACTTGTGATTCTCCCTAGACAAACAAGGGGCAGTCCAAACATCATAGTGAATCAAATCAAAGGAATGTTCATAGATGGTTGTGGATTTATGAAACATAGTCTTACAATGCTCGCCTAAAATACAAACTTCACAATCATATTTCTCAAACACAACACCTGGAACCATTAAGTTTAAAGCTTTAACATGAGGGTCTCCTAGTCTAGCATGCCACAAAGTACTCTTATTTAAAACAGAAGCAGGAACAGAGGTAAACGAGCAATTATGATCAGGCACAGAACTAAGCTTTTCAAGCATATAAAGGTCTCCTTTGATTACTCCTTTCCCAATCAACCGTTTGCTATCAATATCCTGAAATTTCACATCGTTAGGGCTAAAGATAACATTACAATGCATATCAGTGGTACACTTCTTGACTGAAAGTACGTTTGAAGTAATCTCAGGCATATAGAAAGCTTGAGAATCCTTGTTAAACAGTTTAAACTTGCCTACAACTCTTATTGGTATCCTATCTCCATTAGCAATGATTACATGTCCATGCGCAGGTTGAATGTCTCTAATATGACTAGTATCACTAATCATATGCTGAGATGCAACTGAATCTACTATCAAAGGGTTAGACATGTTATGAGCAATATGAGATTGACCAAGCATCCTAGAGTGGGTGTAGGAACTATCAGTTTCAAGATTAATAGCAATCCTATATGCTCCAAATGCGTACCCACTAATATTACCAAGACTGTTACCATTATCCTTGAGCATTTTGATGAGGGCATCCATCTTAGATCGGCGGATGAACTCATGCTCGTTGGGTCGTGGCTGATGGGCAGTGTAGGTCACCAACGCCTTGCTCTCACCACCTTCACGCCCTTCTGTCTCATTGGCCCGGGTATAAGTCCCAGCTCCGGCTTGATCACTTGTACCATAGGTGACATTTGCGTGAGCCTCCCTTTCCTTCATGAACTTGACTGGTTGAGGAGAGGATGGAGGATCCAGCACTGGCTCTTCTTGTGTCCATGCCTCTTGTAATGGTCACGGTTTCCCCCAAACCTCCTTTCTTCATAGTTTCCAGTGAACCCCCAGTCTTCATACTTGTGAGCTTTGTTGGCTTGAGGCACCTCAGCTTGATTGTCAAGAGTGAGCTCCCCCTTCCCTCCAAATAGTCCCAAGGACCCTTGTTCCTTCTGGATCTGCGTATTAATCAAGATTGGAGGTGCCTTGAGAAGCAAGGTTGTCCTTACAACCTAAAAGATACCTTCTAGTGCAAGATATCCATCTGCCTTGTTCAACGAGACCTAAGAGACTCAAGGAGACTTATTTAAATGGTTTCATGTCGGCAGAAGAGGCAGAGATCCGTTGGAGAATGTTTGAATCAGAGATCACATGTTTGGTTAAGGCTTATGACCTGTCATTTTCAGTCTGAACCTACCAGACCTCTCTCCTCTTTGTTTATTCTTTTCCTTGGCGACTTGTGCCCACTTGTGTCCATTGTTTGTCTTTAAATACTCTGTATTAGGCTTCTGAATAAGGCAAGGGGAATAAAAATCAATTCTGGTTCCCTAAACTCTCTCTCTCTCTCTCTCTCTCTCTCACTCGAAATTCTCCTCTCTCCCTTGCTGTTCTTCATGTTCTTGAGCAGAAATCCTCTTTTCTTGACTTAATCTCTCTTTAATTCTCATAAACTCACACAAATGAGCATGTGTACATCTGCCGTTCAAAAATGGATGCTCTCATTAAGATGCTCAAAGACAATGGTAACCTCAGGGGGTATTCTTTTGGTGCATCTAATATTGCTAGTTCTCATGATCAAACTGATGCTTATACCCATTCTAGGATTGCTGGTTTATCTCATAGTGCTTGTAGCATGTCTAAGCCTTTGATAGTTGATTCAGGTGCAATTCATCATATGATTAGTTATACTAGTCTTATTAGAGATATAGAACCTCCGCATGGACATGTTATCATTGCTAATGGTGATAGAATTCCAATAAGAGGTGTAGGCAAGCTAAAATTGTTTGATAAGGAATCTAGATGCTTTTATATGCCTGAGCTTACATCAAATTTGTTATCTGTTAATAAATGTACTAACGACTTGCAATGCAATGTGATATTTATCCCTAATGATCTGAAGTTTCAGGATATTGAGAGCAGTCATTTGATTGGGAAAGGAGTCACAAAAGGAGACCTTTACTTGCTTGAGGAACTTACTTCTTTACCTGATCGTAGTTGTTCTTTTACTTCTGTTTCTGCTTCTGGTTTGAATAAGAATGCTTTGTGGCATGCTAGACTAGGACATCCTCATGTTAGAGCTTTAAACTTAATGGTTCCAGGTGTTGTGTTTGAGAATAATGATTGTGAAACTTGTATCTTATGCAAGCATTGTAAAACTGTGTTTCAAAAGTCGTCCACTATGTATGATCACTGCTTTGATTTAATACACTCGGATGGTTGGACTGCATCTTGCTTATCTAGGGAGAACCATAAGTATTTGGTTACATTCATTGATGAGAAGTCTAAATACACCTGGATAACCTGATTTTATCTAAGGATAGGGTGCTTGATGCATTTAGAAATTTTCAAACATATGTGACTAACCATTTCAATGCTAAGCTCAATTTTTTTATATCAGATAATGGTGGGGAGTACACAAGTCAAGCCTTCAAGCAACACCTATCCCAGCATGGCATCCTTCACCAAACGAGCTGTAATTACACTCCACAACAGAATGGAGTTGCTGAAAGGAAGAACCAGCACCTTATAAAAGTTGCTAGGTCCATGATGTTCCAAGCTAAAATGCCAAAGAGGTTTTGGAGTGATGTTGTGGCTACTGCTTCTTACATGATCAACCGAACCCCAACCAAGGTCCTTGAAGATCAATCACCCTTTCAGGTTCTGAAGAAGCATAGACCAGCCTTAGATCATCTCAGGGTCTTTGGTTGCCTCTGCTTTGTTCACAAACCAGGAGAGCTAAGGAACAAGTTGGAAGCCAAGAGCACAAAAGGGATGTTTATTGGGTATTCACCAACTCAGAAGGGGTACAAGTGTTATGATCCGGCAACCAGAAGGGTGGTAGTGTCAAGGGATGTGAAGTTTTTAGAGGAAAGAGGGTTCTATGAGGAGAAGAACCAAGCGGAGCTTAAGGATTTGGCTTCTGATAAGGCAGCCAACTTAAGGATAATATTGGAAAATCTTGGGATTAACTTATCTCAGGATCTGAGGAGTGGAGGAGGACAAAAACAAGAAGGTCTCCCCACTACTAATGATTATGGTCAGGAACCCCACCTCGTCCATGAGGGGGGAAATGAACCTGATATGGAGGAACAACATGATGAAGAATCAGGTTCTACACATGATCAAGGTGTGGATCAAGATGAGGAAGAAGTTGGAGATGGAAACCAAGAAGAAGGATAATTCGAGGAGGCTCAACCATAAGTAGCTCAACCTTAGAGAAGGATTACAAGGGTGAGGAACCATCCATCCAACTGGATCAACAGCCGGGTATACTACAATGCACAAGCAGTTACGCATCCTGCCCAAGCTGTTTGCACTCTTATTCATTAACCGGAAGAGCATAGTGCCTTTATGATCAGTTTGAACGAGAGTCAGATACCAAGATCCTATGAAGAATCCATGCAAGACAAAGAGTGGTATGAAACAGTTGGAGCTGAAGCAGAGGCAATGATCAAGAATGATACTTGGTATGAGAGTAGACTTCCAAAAGGAAAGAAGGGTGTGACCAGCTGATGAATATTCACTATCAAGTATCTTGCAAATGGGAAGATTGATAGGAAGAAAAACAAGACTTGCGGCAAGAGGTTTCACTAAAAAACATATGGAGATGACTACATTGACACCTTTGCCCCAGTTGCCAAGCTTCATACTATCCGGATAGTACTCTCTCTTGCAGTAAACTTAGAGTGGGGTCTTTGGCAAATGAATGTGAAGAATGCCTTCCTTGAAGGAGAACTTGAAGATGAAGTGTATATGCTTCCACCTCCGGGTCTTGCGCATTTGGTTAAGGATGGAAACATTTTGAGGCTGAAGAAGGCTTTATATGGACTGAAGCAGTCTCCTAGAGCCTGGTAAACCAAGCTGAGCACTAGTCTCAATGGTAAAGGCTTCAAGAAGTCTGAACTCGACCACATCCTCTTTACCTTGACCACTCCGTTAGGTATTGTAGTCCTTCTTGTGTATGTTGATGATATCATCATCACAGGAAGTGACAAGGTTGGTATTCAATCAACCAAGGACTTTTTAAAGTCGGTTTTTGAGATCAAAGACTTGGGAGAAATAAAATACTTCCTTGGGATTGAGATATGTAAATCCAAGGAAGGTTTGTTCCTTTCCCAAAGAAAATATACACTTGATCTTTTGAAAGATGCAGGTAGGCTTGGAGGAAAGAGTGTGAAGACACCCTTAGAAGATGGGTATAAGATTCCACATGCGGGTAAGTTGATTTACTTGACCATTACATGTCCTGATATATGCTTTGCTGTGAACCAGGTGAGTCAACATATGTAAGGACCAAAGGAGCACCATTGGAGCATGGTTAACCGGATCCTGATGTACCTGAATGGCTCACCTCATCAAGGAGTGTGGATGGGGTGTAACCGGAGAACTGAGGTGGTAGGGTACTGTGATGCGGATTGGGCAGGAGATTGAGCAGATAGGAAGTCAAAAACAGGCTATTTCACATTCATTGGTGGGAACTTGGTCACTTGGAAGAGCAAGAAGCAGACAGTGGTTTCATGCTCGAGTGCTGAAGCTGAGTATAGGGCCATGTTGAATCTGACTAATGAGTTAGTTTGGATCAAGGGGATACTAAAGCACTTGGAGATTGATCAGGCCACACCAATGACCATGCATTGTGACAACCAAGCAGCCATCCACATTGCCTCAAACTCGGTGTTCCATGAAAGAACCAAGCGTATTGAACTTGACTGCCACAAGGTGAGACAAATGATAGTCCAAGGAGTGATCTTACCTTGTTAGACATTGAATGAAGATCAGTTGGCTGATGTTCTTACCAAGGCGTCGAGGCAGAAAACACTTGAGTCCATCCATCAGAGGTTGGGACTCATTGATCTTACCATGCGCAACTAATCCCCTTGTCATGAGGGCTTTACTCTTTTCCTTGTTCAGGTTTTATCCCTAAGGATGGTTTTCTTTGGCAAGGTTTTTAATGCGGAAGATCTCATGGAATTCCAAGCTTGACTTGTTCCACATGGTCAAGCTTTAGGGGGAGTATTGAACCAAATAAGAGATGGGGTTATAATCCATGAAGAAGGCTGGAAAAGACTTATGAAATGAAGAGGAAGAAGTTTGGAGGTGTCCGTACAGTTCCGTACAAGTCCGTACAAGTCCGTACAAGTTAGCCCGTACAACCATGGTCGACCAAAAGTATGTTTTGGGTCGACCAAAGTTACTCCGAGTAAAACCAGAGAAGTTACCTTCACGTGGATTGTAAGATTTGTGAAGATTGAACGAGGAACCAGTGAAGAACAAGAGAGAGAAAGTAGATCTGAGAAAGAGAGAGAGAAAAAGATATTTTCGAAATCAAGAGAGAGAAGGTTTAATTTCCTTAGTTCTTTTAGTTCATGGGTACAACTGTTAAATAGACATGAGAATAAAAGAATAAACTAAACATTAAAGAGAGGACAGATGTGAAAGGTGAGTAATAGATCTGGATAATAGGGTGATGTCACTCTCCAACAGCCCTTTTTCTTGTCCTTTAGTTCCAACCGCTCCTTTATTTCTAACGGCTCTTTTCCTCTCATATAATTTGTCCAGAGTCTTTGGAGTGTCCCCTCAGAATATTCCTAAGGCAGTATTCCAGCTTATAAAAGTTTATAAGACCTTATACAGACCTGCTTATAAAAGGCTTATAAACCCCTTATAAACCTTATATAGCTTTGTCTTCTTTATTCATCCAGATCAATACTCCCCTTTTCTGTTTCAAAATTTCAGCCTCTTCTGTTTCTCATCTCTAGCCTCTTCTCATCCTCAAGTCCAGCCTCCATCTTATAAATGGTTTATAGAAACCTTATAAGACATTATAAGACCTTTTAAGGTTTATAGAACCTTATAAGACCTTATAAGTTTATAAAGGTTTTATAGAACCTTATAAAACCTTATTTATTCTACGTATCAATACTCCCCCTCAAGCTTAGCCCTAGGATATGGGTAAAGCTTTGACCCCATGAAGACATCCCTCATTAAAAACTTTGTGCGAAAAACCCCATGGGATAAAAAACACACAAAGGAAAAAGAGTAGATGCTCCATGGATTAGGAGGATCATGATCTAGCCAAGTCTATGAGTCCCAATCTCGGATGTATGGACTCACATACTTTGATACTTGCTCTTTTTTGAAGATATCAGCAAGTTGGTCTTCACTCCTAGTGTAGCACGGTAGGATGATCTTCTGTTCCACAGCTTGTCTTACTTTGTGGCAATCCACCTCAATGTGTTTTGTTCTCTCATGGAACACTGAGTTGGATGCTATGTGAATAGCTGCTTGATTATCACAATGCATTGTGATTGGTGTTGTTGCCTCTATGCCCAAGTCTCTTAGCAGGTTTCTGATCCAAATGACCTTACTCGTAAGTTTCCTCATTTCCCTATATTCTGCCTCAGCGCTTGAACATGATACCACCTTTTGCTTCTTGCTTTTCCAGGTGACTTGGTTGCATCCAATGAAAATGCAATATCCAGTTGTAGATCTTCTGTCTACATTGCAATATCATACTATCTCAGTGCTATTGTTGCAGCCCATCTATACACCTTGGCTCGGAGCTTGCCTTAGGTACCTTAATGATATGATCATGGACCAGATTATCAATGGAGACAATGAGACCATGAACCAACCAGCTGATGAAGATGCCTTAGCCATTCCAGAAGGTCCCATGACTCATTCCAAAATGAAGAAACACCATGAAGCCATTAGATGCTTACTTAAGACTACACTGAAGCAAGAAGAATTTTCTTGATCGAAGCTTGATCAACCAAGACACACTCATCACCAATCAATCTATTCTACCTTCAAGCTGATCACCATCTAGGCAAGTAGGATTGTGTGTGCTCTTTTCCTCGCTTCCGGTTTTGTCCAACGTGGTTTTTTAGAGGAAGGTTTTTAATGAGGCCACAAGTTTACTTTCACATCTCCTAGATGATGTATCTCGGACCACACATGAAGAAACCTTATGCTATTTTATATTTCTAAGTTTTATTTCATTTTCAAACTTATGTCTTTGTTGTATTTTCGAGAGGAGCCTTTGTTGTACTCCTTTCTTATGTTTTCCAGGTGTCTTGCATGTAAGGCACTCTCTCTATATATTATGCACGAAAGTGAATAAGAGAGTAAGCAATATTTTATCAAAAACCCTATTTTCTCTTCTCTCTTGTCTTTGGCGAGATTTAGAGTTCTGGTGTGTAATATCCAGATTGCTGTGTAATATCCAGATTGCTGGTGTGTAATATCCAGCCTTGGATTTTCTGTTTCAGTGTGTCATATCTGGATCAGATCTTCTTGGAGTATCAGTTGGAGAGCCATCCCTTCTGTGTCCCATTTCAATCCACATCCCTTGAAACAAATCGAGTCTCTGATTCTTTGTTTGCAAGGCTTATCCCTCTTAATCAATTCATCTATTCCAGACAGCATCCTATGAGTTCATCAAGTGGTATCAGAGCAACTCTAGAAGGGAAGTGTTCTTATTCTCTGATATTCGAAATTGACTCTTCATATTCAGTCTAAAAATCAGTAGATCTCTGTGTTTGTATTTGAAAACTGATAGAATAGGATTCTTTGATCTTGTTCTCCAGTTTAGACTCTTCATATTCTTTCTGGAAAAGTTTTCGATCTGTTTTGATAATCTGATTCTGGTTAAGGTTAAAAGTATTCAATATGTTTCTGTTACTATTGCTTTGATCTTTTCTGATTTGCTTGCTGAATCTGAGTTTGAATCTCGAATCAAACCTATCTCTGTTACAGCCTGATTGTAATTTATTTTTGAAAATGATCTGAGATGTTTATGGTTTAATTTCGACTTGAAGTGCTTCTGATTTGCTTGCTTGTTTCAGTTTTTCTTTCTCTTTTCGGTTTCTGGTTAACTAAGTTGTGTGATTGTTTCTTTTTGAACTAGTTACTGGTTTCTGTTTTCTTTGTATCTCAGGTAACAATGGGTGAAGGATGTAAAAATGGAGAACTTAGCATGAAAGATAAGCTTTTGCTTGAAGACTTCACAGCCAGAATGAGTCAATTCTTCAAAGATCAATTTGGAAATCTAAAACAAGACACACAGCATCTTAGGAAAAGCAGAGAATGCCAAAGATCTTCCAGAGATGAGTACAAACAAAAAGGGTATTATCAGATGGAAAACAACAAGAAACATGCTGATTTGAAATTTCGAATTCCTCCATTCCATAGCAAGTCAGATCCTGCAGCATATGTGGAGTGGGAAGATAAGACGGAGTTGATTTTCAATTGTCAAAATTATGCTGAGAGAAAGAAGGTTCAAATGGCTACTGCTGAGTTTTGCGGTGATGCTTTAAGCTGGTGGAATCAATTGGTAAAGTGCAGAAGACTTGAAAGAAAAGAACCAGTTGAAACATGGTTTAAGTTGAGAGCTTTGATGCGTAGAGAGTATGTTCCAAGACAGTACCACAAGGAAGTACTTTGAAAACAACCATGTAAGACAAAGCTCTACTCTTCAATCTCGGTTCAGACACAACCTGACAGCAAGAGATCACGTCCATCTAGTACTTTTGGTTCATCTAGCAAGGCAGTAACCTGTTACAGCAAAGAGAAAACAGAAAAACATTCTTGGTTCAGTGAGGAAGATAAAAAGAAGTTATTACAAATAATGGTGCTTGTGGAGAAGCAATTCAAAGGGACCAACTCTGGACGTTCATCCATTGAATCACAGCACCAAGAACCAGCTACTACTGTCTCAGAACTTAATTCAGCAGAACCGGTATCAGCTATACCTATTCAAGAAGATCAAGCCAAAGAATCATCTTGTATTCAGAAAGAAGAGCAACCAGTCCAGGACGTGATGGTATCAATCATTCAGGATGTGATAGAAGAGAATGCACCCAAGGAACCACAAGCAGATCTAGGAATAATGCAACTGATTGTCTTTGATCAATGTGATTTCCAAAACACTTTCTTGGGTACCTTTCTGATCAGTCCTGTTGTTTGGAACAAGACCAGAGCAATGGAGATTTCAAGACACGAACTGGGCATTAAGAATGATGTATTTGAGCCTGGAGGAGAGCTGTGGAATCTCAGGAACAAGATTGAGAGTGAATCAGCTGCAGTAACACCTGGTTTTGTTGATTCCACACCCTCTGAAGAAATGGTGTTGCACGTCTCAGCTCGGCAAGAATTTCATTATGAAATCAATTGGAGAATGTCACCAGCTCTGTCATGGATCCAACGAGCCAGAAACCACAGCAAATGGCCACGTGATCATTAAAATATTGCTAATTTTGCAAAACTTGTCGGTTTGGATCACTCCCAAGAGAAACTTCTATCTGATTGTGCTGGAAGGTTACAGACCTACTCATGGAGACCTGGAGAAAATGACAGTATACTTATTACCATTGGAGAGTTCTCTGCTCGTGCTAGAACCATTAGGGATCATAAGGAGTTGGGAATTGACCAAAGGACCTTGCTTCTTGACCATATCAAGATATGGAAACCACAAGATATGCAGCAATTTCAGTACTACTGCAAAGATCATCAAATCATGACTGGAGATAAGAAAGAAACTGGAATAATTGGTGAAATAATCACTGGATCAAGAGAAGAACTCATGTCTTCTTCTAAAATCAAAGAGAAGCCACCAGATACAATTAGTCTCCAGCAGATTCCAAAGCAATGCACTCAAGGTAATTATCTAGACTCTAAGAAATGCATCAAACCTGATTTGCTTGCTATTGGTACAGGTCAAACAAGATTAATTTCTACACTATTCCAAAAGAAAGATTATCAGAGAGATGACTCCTTGGCTAAGTTGGAACTGCAACAAAGGAACCTTGAGAACTGTCTAGGCGCCAGTTTTGATATAGGTGTAGTCTGAGGGTCATATCTCAACAACCAGAAAGAATTAAGGAGCAATCTTAACTGCAATAGAAACTTAACTCATCAGGGGATCACGTCAAATTGGAATCATTTCCAAAACTTCTCAGGTGAAATAGTTATGGCTTCTACAACTCAGGTGATCTTGTATGTACTATATTTGATTTTTTCTGAGTTTAGAACATCTCAGACCTATCTATGGCGGCCAGGTGAGCATGCTAAGATAACTGATCATGTTTTCAAGAGTTCATTCATCAATGATTACACAGATATGATGCACTTGTTTTTGTCAAAAGAGCCATGTGCATATTATGAAGCTTGGACGCATACAAATAGAAACAACAAGTGTGAGGAAGACCAGAGGTTCAAACCACCTGATTTTGACCAGGAAAAGCACCAAGACGTCTCTTACTTCATCATCATCAAATAAGCACCTACAGATGCAGCACATAAGCCAAAACTGAGCAAAACCCAATTTGGAATAAGACTCTTACTCTTTGATAAAATATTATGTGCTAGTTTGTTTTGTTTCAGTGTATCAGGAGTAAGGAGAACCAAATGGATCAGTCGCTTCTACATAGCAAAACAAGTCAGCAACAATGCCTATCAAAGTGGCTTGCAACGTAAGTGTAATCTGATGTCAAACTTCAATGTTACTGACTTGGCCCCTTTTGTCGCAGATGAACCAGATTTGAGGACAAATCCTTTTCAAGAGGAAGGGGATTATATGATCATGGACCAGCTTATCAATGGAGACAATGAGACCATGAACCAACCAGCTGATGAAGATGCCTTAGCCATTCCAGAAGGTCCCTTGACTTGTTCCAAAATGAAGAAACACCATGAAGCCATTAGATGGTTACTTAAGACTACACTGAAGCAAGAAGAATTGTCTTGGTCGAAGCTTGATCAACCAAGACACACTCATCACCAATCAATCTATTCCACCTTCAAGCTGATCATCATCTAGGCAAGTAGGATTGTGTGTGCTCTTTTCCTCGCTTCCAGTTTTGTCCCACATGGTTTTCTGGAGGAAGGTTTTTAATGAGGCCACAAGTCTACTTTCACATCTCCTAGATGATGTATCTCGGATCACACATGAAGAAACCTTATGCTATTTTATATTTCTAAGTTTTATTTCATTTTCAAACTTCTGTCTTTGTTGTATTTTCTAGAGGAGCCTTTGTTTTACTCCTTTCTTATGTTTTCGAGGTGTCTTTCATGTAAGGAACTCTCTATATATATTATGCACGAAAATGAATAAGAGAGTAAGCAATATTTTATCAAAAACCCTATTTTCTCTTCTCTCTTGTCTTTGGCGAGATTTAGAGTTCTGGTGTGTAATATCCAGATTGCTGGTGTGTAATATCCAGCCTTGGAGTTTCTGTTTCAGTGTGTCATATCTGGATCAGATCCTCTTGGAGAGCCATCCTTTCTGTGTCCCACTTCAATCCACAACCCTTGAAACAAATCCAGTCTTTGATTCTTTGTTTGCAAGGCTTATCCCTCTTAATCACTTCATCTATTCCAGAGAGCATCCTAGGAGTTCATCACCTAAGATCCTTTCCACCATGGTTCAATGATAGACGTTAGGAGTTTGTATGTGTTGGCTAACTTAGCTCACTCCAAATTAAATGTCTGGTCTTGTGATGTTCAAGTAGATTAGCTTTCCCACCATTCTTCTATGGAGCTTGAAGTCTCCAAATGACTTATCTTCAAACTCCCCCTCACGCAAAGCCTTGTAGCCTTCTTCAAGGGGTGTTTTGGCCACTCTGCCTCCAAGTTTACCTGCCCCATCCAATAGATCAAGTGTGTACTTTCTTTGAGATAGAAATAGTCCTTCCTTAGACCGACAGATCTCTTTCCCTAGAAAGTACTTAATTCACCCAAATCTTTAATATCAAATGAAGACTTAAGAAAGGCTTTAGTAGAGATGATACCTTCTTTGTCATTTCCAGTGATGATTATATCATCCACATAGATCAGAATTACTACAATACCTTGCTGACTAGTAAGAGTGAAGAGAGTGTGGTCAGCTTCTGATTTTATGAACCATCTTCCATTGAGCGTTGCACTTAGCTTATGGTACCACGCTCTAGGGGATTGTTTTAGACCATATATAGCTTTCTTTAGTCTCAACACATTCCCTGGCCTTACCATATCATCTAGGCCAGGGGGTGGTCTCATATATACCTCATCCTCCAATTCTCCTTGTAGGAATGCATTCTTGACATCCATTTTCCATAGATCCCATTCTAAGTTTACAGCCACTGATATTACAATCCTTATGGTGTGGAGCTTGGCTACTGGTGCAAAGGTGTCAAGATAGTCTTCTCCATAGACCTGAGTGTAACCTCTTGCCACCAATCTTGTCTTCTTCCTCTCTGGTTTTCCATTTGCCAAATATTTGATGGTGAATAGCAGTCGGCGGTTACAGCCTTCTTCCCTTTAGGTAACTCAGTCTCAAACCATGTGTCATTCTTTTTCATAGCATCCATCTCAGCTCCCACAGATTCTCGCCATTCATCATCTTCCATTGCCTCTTCATAGGTCTTTGGGATAAAGTCTTGGTCGAGATTGGTTAAGAAGACTTGGTGTTGTTGAGGAAAACTTGACATTGAGCAGGTTGCTTGTATCGGATGAGCAACCACATTGCTGTTGAAGTATACTCTTGTGTTGGTCCAGTTAGATGGATCTTTTCTTACCCTAGTACTTCTTCTCAAGGGCTGCATCTGTTCTTCTACCTCTGTTTCTTCCTCCTGATCTTGATCATGACCTTCACTAGCTTCTTGATCCGGTTCATTTTGATCATGTGATTCTGAATTAACTTCATCTTCTTGTGGATCTGATTCAGGTTCCTTGCCCCCTCAGGATCAAGATGGACTGGTTCTGGAATGGAGGTAGGTTCAGGGTTGTCTACCACCGGGATGGATGGGTTAGATTTTGGAGCCTCAGTGGTGCAAGGTTGGGTAATACCCAAGTTTTCAAGGATAATCTTCAAGTTAGCTGCTCTGTCTGAGTACCTTAATAACCTTATGATTCCACAAATTTGACATCCCTTGAAACCATAACACGTCTCAGCTCAGGTATGTAGCACTTGTAGCCTTTCTGCAAGTGAGAATATCCCAAGAACATGCCTTTGACACTCTTAGCGTCTACCTTGGTCCTTTGTTCTCCTGGCGTCAACACATAGCACACACAACCAAACACACGTAAATGATCAATAGGTGGTTTATGTTTGTTTAATACCTGAAATGTAGAGATATCTTCAAGGAATTTGGTAGGTATTCTATTGATTAGATAACATGCAGCTACCACAACATCACCCCAGAATCATTTGGGTACATGAGTATGAAACATCATGCTCCTTGCAACTTCCATAAGGTGACGATTCTTCCTCTGAGCTACTTCATTTTGTTGTGGTGTGTATGGGCAACTTTTTTGGTGGATGATTCCATGTTTTGCTAAATGATTTTTTAATCCATGGCTAGTATACTCTCCTCCATTGTCAGACCTAAAAATCTTGATCTTTGAATTAAAGTTATTAGCTACATAATTCTGAAAGTTGATAAAAGCTTCTAACACTCTATCTTTGCTTTGAATTAAGGTGAGCCAAGTGTATTTTTATTTTTCATCTATGAATGTAACAAAATACTTATGGTTTTCCCTAGATGCACAAGGGGCAGTCCATACATCAGAATGGCTAAAGATCAAAGCAGTGTTCATAGATAGTTAAGGACTTGGGCAATACTGACATGCAATGTTTCCCAAGTATACAAGCTTCACAACTTTCATTTTTAAAATCAAGATTAGGTAACATCAGCCCTAGAGATCTAGAGTGAGGATGACCTAGTCTAGCATACCATAAAACATCATTAGCTAAACCAGAAGCAGAATTGGAAGCACAAGATAATTGTGGTCTAAGCTTGGTGTCATCAAGTAAATAAAGCTCTCCCTTTCTTACAACTTTTCCCAGCAGCTTACTGGTTTTAATATCCTAAAAGCACATTAGGAACAAATATCACCTTGCAATCAAGATCATTAGTTTCTCTTTTGAAAGACAACAAATTTGATGTAAAAGTAGGTAAATATAAAGCTTCAGATACTTTATCAAGCAGGTTTAGATTGCCCATTCCCTCAATGAGTATTCTATCTCCATTTGCTATCAAAACATTCCTTAGAGCTGGTTTGACATTAGTAATAAGTTTAGCATCTCTAATCATGTGGTGAGATGCACCTGAGTCAATTACCAATGGTCTAGTGGATGTAGATGCATTGAGTATAGAGTTTAAAGCATTACTGTTTATGTTACCAGGGTTTGCATTGAGAGCTTTTATGAGAGCCTCAATGTCTGACTTGCGGACGAATGCATCCTCATTTTGAAGATGAGACACGGACTGAGAGGTAGTTACAGTCACATGAGTGGTTGAAACCATGGCCCGTCCATCCTCTCCTAAGTGTATATGAGCCTGGCTTGATTCAGGTGTCATGGCCTCATGAGCTCTTGCTGGAGTGGGTTTGGGTGGCCTGAGGTGTGGGTGGAGGAGCCAACAGTTGGTTTTAGTGTGACCCATTATCCTGCAGTGGTCAAACTACCCTTGCCGATCTCCTCTTCCTCTTCCACCTCTTGGTTTGAATTAAGTCTTATTTGCGAAAGCATTGTCTGCTTTCTCAGCCTTGCTTGCCTTAGACAGAGTTCCCTTTCCACTTAGCAATACATCTGAACCTAACTCCTTCTGAAGTTGGGAACACACCTCATCATAACTTGGTAGCTCCTTGGACCTCAAGATGTGCTTGATAAGATCATTAAATCTTGGGTTAAGTGTGAAGAGAAGTCCAAAGACCTTATCTTGCTCACGCCTTTCCTCAATCTTGTTGAGATATGTGGTGCTTGGTCTTGTTGGTTATGAAATAATAGAGGAAAGCTTATAAATAGGAAAGGAAAGGATTTGGGTTTGTCCGTACAAGTCCGTACAACCAGGCCGTACACATGGGCGAGGAAAGTTACCCTGGACGAAAAGTTACCCGGGTAAGAGTAACTCGACCAAGAGTTACTCTTACTAGTTACCAAGCGGATCAAGCTTGACTGAAGGGATAAGGGACGCACGTTGACAGGCTGGATCAAGGCTGGAAGGGCATCTGGTCAAGATGCCAAAGGAATCTCGCATGTGAAGCATTCCAGGCACAAGTTTGAATTAGGCGCGCCTAGACCAGTTGACTACACATGTTTGGCGGCTAAGCTTATCCTAAACCATATCTTCTATCCGTTGTAAAGCTTATTCTTCCTCTCATATATATTTGTAACCTCGGTTCATTACTCAGATATCGAAAGTCCTGTAGTCTCTCTTAGTCTCTTTTCTCAGTCTCTCTCAAATGGATCGAAGTCTCTCATATCAATTGTTCTTCTTTCTAGTCTAAATCGTGTTCTAAGTCTCTCATTCTCACTCTCTACACCCAGATTCTCTCAAACTTTCATGGTATCAGAGCCAGGTTCAATCTGGGTTCGTTTGATACCTTTTGTTCAACGTCTCAACCTTTTGCTGCGTTAAGTTCAAGTTTCTTTCTTTTGGTTTCGAAATGGAGAACATGAAGACTATTGTCATTCCGGTTACTCTCAAAGGTGGAAACTACCTTCTTTAGTCTCGTGTGGTGAAGACAGCCGTGGGAAGTAAGGGCCTTTGGAACCATGTCCTTGAAGACGAAGCTCCAAAGCTCATTACTCAGGAAGGCGACAAAGAAGAGGTGGTTTGTGATGAACTGAAGTGGATCCAGGAGGATAATCTGGTGATGTCCATCCTCCAGAGCTCACTGGATCCGTTGATCTTGGAGGCCTACAACTACTGTGAGAAGGCTAAAGATCTATGGGATACACTCCAAAAGGTGTATGGAAACATCTCAAACCTTACACGAGTGTTTGAGATCAAGAGGGTCATCAACAACTTAGCTCAAAAAGAGATGGAGTTCACTAAGCATTTGGGAAAGTTTCGAGCTTTATGGTCAGAACTTGAGATGCTAAGGCCAAGCACCACGGATCCGGATGAGTTGAATGAGAGGAGTGAGCAAGACAAGGTCTTTGGGCTCTTGCTTACCTTCAACACTACCTACAATGATCTGATCAAACATATCCTTAGATCCGAGAAGCTCCCCACCCTTGAAGAACTTTGTGCTCAAATCCAGAAAGAACAAGGTTCCTTGGGGCTGTTTGGAGGAAAGAGGGAGCTCACTCTTGCAAACCAAGCCGAGGCGCCTCAAGCTAACAAGGTCCACAAGTATGAAGATAGGAGGCTTTCCGGGAATTTTGAAGACATGAGGTTCAATGGAAACTATGATCATTGCAAGAGGCATGGTCATAAGAAGAGCCAATGCTGGATACTCCATCCTCACCTCAAGCCGGCCAAGTTTATGAAGGAGAGGGAATGAAGAGCCAATGTGACCAATGGAACGGGTGATCAATCGGGTGCTGGAACTTTAACCAAGGCGAATGAGACAGAAGGTCGTGAAGGTGGTGAGAGCAAGGCCCTGGTGACCTACACTGCCCATCAGCCACGCCACAATCAGCATGACTTCATCCGCCGTTCTGAGATGGATGCTCTCATCAAAATGCTCAAGGATAATGGTAACACTCTTGGTAATGTCAAAGGGTATTCTTTTGGTGTATATAAGGTTGCTAGTATTGTTGAACAAATGGATAGTGTCCACACTGATTCTAGGATGATTGGTCATTCTCATACTGCTCATAACATGTCTAAACCATTGATAGTAGATTCTGGTGCATCTCATCATATGATTAGTGATACTAGTCTTATTAGAGATATAGAACCGGCTAATGGACATGTGATGATAGCAAATGGAGATAGGATACCAATAAGAGGTGTAGGCAAGCTTAAATTGTTTAACAAAGAATCTAGAGCCTTTTATATGCCTGAGTTTACTTCAAACTTACTCTCTGTCAAGAAGTGTACCACGGATATGCATTGCAATGTTATATTCAGCCCTAATGATGTGAAGTTTCAGGATATTGAGAGCAGCCTATTGATTGGGCAAGTAGTAACCAAAACAGATCTTTATATGCTTGAAGAGCTTAGTTTTGTGCCTGATCATAGATGCTCACTTACCTCTGTTTCTGCTTCTGTTTTGAATAAGAATGCTTGGTGGCATGCTAGACTAGGACACCCTCATGTTAGAGCACTAAACTTGATGGTTCCAGGTGTTGTGTTTGAGAATAATGATTGTGAAGCTTGTATTTTAGGCAAGCATTGTAAGACTGTGTTTCATAAATCATCAACCATCTATGAGCATTGTTTTGATTTGATTCACCCTGATGCTTGGACCGCACCTTGCTTATCTAGAGAGAATCATAAGTATTTTGTAAATTTCATAGATGGGAAGTCTAAATACACCTGGATAACCTTGATTCCTCTAAAGATAGGGTGCTTGATGCATTTAGAAATTTTCAAAACTCTGTGACTAACCAGTTTAATGCCAAGTTGAAATTTTTTAGATCACATAATTGAGGGGAATACACTAGTCAAGCATTCAAGCAACATCTATCTCAACATGGAATCCTTCATCAGACAAGTTGCCCTTACACACCTCAACAAAATGGAGTGGTCGAGAGAAAGAAAAGGCACTCATGGAGGTTGCAAGGTCGATGATGTTCCAAGCCAATGTTCCCAAGAGATTCTGGAGTGATGCAATGTCCACGGCTTGTTACCTGATCAACAGAACTCCAACCAGGATCCTAGAAGACAAGTAACCATTCGAGGTCTTAAACAGGTATAGACCAACCTTGGATCACCTTCGTGTCTTTGGTTGTCTATGCTTTGTGTTAAGACCAGAGGAGTTGAGGAATAAGCTGGATGCAAAGAGTACCGAGGAGATGTTCATAGGGTATTCACCAACTCAAAAGGGGTACAAGTGCTATGATCCGGTCACAAGGAGGGTGCTGGTGTCAAGGAAAGTGAAGTTTGTTGAAGAAAGAGGGTATTATGAAGAGAAGAACCAAGCAGAATTGAAAGATCTTGCATCAGATAAGGCGGCCAACTTAAAGATAATCCTGGAGAGTCTTGGGATTAGTCTCTCTCAAGAGCGACAGAATGGAGGAGGACAACCTCAAGGTCCCCCTAATACAAATGAAGAAGGTCAGGCTCCCCACTTTGACCATGAGAGGGGAAATGAACCTGAAGAAAATACTTAAGAAGAAGAAGGAGAACACTCAGGTTCTTATGATCAAAATGTGGAGCAACAAGAGCAGGAAGAAGGACAAGGGTCAGTGAATGAGGAAGAGGGACAAGATCAAGAACCGGCAGTAGAACAACAAGAGAAACAACTGAGGAGAAGAACTAGGATCAGAAACCCTCCGGCCAATTGGATTAATACCAGAGTGTACTACAATGCACAGGCAGTAGAACACCCATCTCGAGTTTCATGCTCTCTTGCTCACTACCCTGAAGATCATTGTGTGCTGATGGTTAACCTGGATCAAAGTTACATCCCAAAGTCGTATGATGAAGCTATGAAGGATAAGGAATGGAAGGATTCGGTTGGTGCTGAAGCAAATGCCATGATCAAGAATGATACTTGGTATGAAAGTGAACTTCCAAGAGGGAAGAAGGCAGTGTCTAGTAGATGGATCTTCACTATCAAGTATCTTGCAAATGGGAAGATAGATAGGAAGAAAACCAGACTTGTTGCAAGGGGTTTCACTCAAACATATTGTGAAGACTACTTAGACACCTTTGCTCCGGTTGCAAAGCTTCATGCCATCAGAATAGTGTTGTCAGTTGCTGTTAATCTAAGATGGGGGCTATGGCAGATGGATGTGAAGAATGCTTTTCTTCAAGGAGAACTTGAGGATGAGGTGTATATGTATCCACCACCGGGTCTTGAACACTTGGTAAAGGAAGGGAGTGTCCTGAGGCTGAAGAAGGCTATATATGGTCTTAAGCAATCACCAAGATCATGGTACAACAAACTGAGTACAACCTTGAATGGAAGAGGCTTCAAGAGATCCGAGCTCGACCATACCCTCTTCACCCTCATATCTCCCTCAGGTATCATTGTCCTTCTAGTATATGTTGATGATATCATCATTACTGGAAGTGACAAGGAAGGTATACAAGCTACCAAAGATTACTTGAAATCTGTATTTGAAATTAAAGACTTGGGAGAGATGAAATAATTTCTTAGAATAGAGTTGTGTAGATCCAAGGAAGGTTTATTTATATCCCAAAGAAAGTATACACATGATCTTTTGAAGGATGCAGGTATACAAGAAGGAAAGAAAGCCACGACACCCTTGGAGGAAGGATATAAAGTACCACGAGAGGGGGAGATAGAAGACAGTCCACTCTTTCAAGATGCCAAGCTTTATAGAAAGCCTATTGGTAAGTTAATCTATTTGACAATCACAAGACCTGATATATGCTTTGCTGTGAATCAGGTGAGTCAACACATGCAAGGATCTAAGGAGCATCATCGGAACATGGTGAACCGGCTACTCATGTATCTGAACGGAACATCAAGTCAAGGAGTTTGGATGGGGTGCAATGAGAGCACAGAAGTGGTTGGATATTGTGATGCAGACTGGGCCGGAGATGGAATGGATAGGAAGTCTACCACAGGCTATTGCACTTTCTTGGGTGGAAACCTTGTTACCTGGAAGAGTAAGAAGGAAAAGGTGGTGTCTTGTTCCAGTGCTGAAGTCGAGTATAGAGCCATCTTGAAGCTTACAAATGAGTTGGTTAGGATAAAGGGAATACTGAAGAACTTGGGGATTGATCAAGATACACCCATGACCATGCACTGCGACAATCAAGCAGCTATACAAATTGCCTCCAACTCAGTGTTCCACGAGAGGACAAAGCATATTGAAGTTGATTCCCATAAGGTGAGGCAAATGATAGTATCCGGAGACATCTTGCCATGCTACACCCGGAGTGAAGACCAACTTCACCTTTGAGAAATTCCATTCCTATCTAGTCAGTTCAAGAGTAGTTGTTCATACTGACCACACAGCATTGAAAGACTTAATGAACAAAAAGGACTCCAAGCTGAGACTCTTACAATGGATTCCACTACTCCAAGAATTTAATATAGAAGTAAAACATAAGAAAGGAATGGAAATTGGAGTCGCAGATCACCTATCACGAATAAGAGTGGACGACGACATCCCTATAGATGACTTCTTACCCACAGAAAATGTCTACTTCGCAGATTCAACTTTCATTCGTAGAGTCAGTTCGGCACATGAAATGGAATCGATCGATAACGTACCAAGCCCATAGAACAATTTCAACCAAAAATCATTGATCGATTATGACCACACGCCGTCGACTGACCATACATTTGTATAGGACGATGAAATAATTATTCCAATAGATATCAACATCTGTTGTAATCTTTCGTTCCCAAATAATGATTCTCCCAGAGATAGAAGTTTAAATCGGGGAGTGTGTGCACTAAGCACCACTGACACACCTTGGTATGCAGATATAGTAAACTATCTTGCGCCCAAAGTAGAACCTGAAATATTCAAAGGATATCATAAAAATTGTTTTACGAGAAATCCAGAGATATCACTGGGATGAACTCCATAAATTTTGTATCATTGTCATTGACCCGATTATGCTGGACATTTCGCCAGTTTCAAGACAGTGTCAAAAATTGTACAAGTAGGAATTTGGTGGCCAACTATGTTTCGAGATGCTCAAGCCTACGTAGCAAAATGGGACCCCTGCCAAAGAAGAGGAAAATTTAGCAAGAGAAACATAATGGAACAAACTTTCGTACTTGAAGTTGAAGTGTTTGATTGCTGGGGCATCGATTTCATGGGCCCTTTCGCTTCTTCGCCCAGAAATAAATACATTCTAGTTGCCGTAGACTACGTATCCAAATGGGTCGAAGCAATAGCAACTCTGAAAAATGACGCTTCCGAAGTCATTAAACTGTTTAAAAGAATCATCTTTCTTATATTTGCAATTCCTTGAGTAGTTATAAGCGACGGAGGTACTCACTTTATAAACAAAGTGTTCAAAAAACTACTCCAGAAACATGGAGTTCACCATCAAGTAGGCACACCTATCATCCTCAGACCAGCGGTTATGTAGAAGTATCCAACCATCAAATCAAAGAAATCTTAGAAAAGATGGTAGGATCAACCCGAAAGGATTGGTCTCTAAAATTGGACGATGCACTTTGGGCATACCGTACAGCATTTAAAACACCATTAGGAACTACCCCATTTCACTTACTCTATGGAAAACCATACCATCTCCCGGTAGAATTAACGCATAAAGCAGAATGGGCCATCAAAAAGACAAATTTCGATGCTAAACCCGCAAGAGAAACGAGATTGATCCAGCTAAATGAGCTAGATGAAATTAGGTACCACGCCAAAAAAAATTCGAAGTTATACAATGAAAGAACAAAAGCCTATCACGACAAGAAAATCATTTCTAGGCATTTCGAACCGAACGATCAAGTACTTCTGTATAACTTGCGTTTAATTCTATTTCACGGAAAAATACATTCTGGTTGGTCCAGACCCTTCACCATTAAAGAAGTTATGGCTAGTGTGGCGGTCGTCCTATTTAACCCTAAAGGAGATGATTTCATGGTGAATGGGCAGAGAGTGAAACATTACTGGGCTGAAGTCGAAATTCTGCACACTCACACCATGTGTTTGGAGGTGCCTTAACCCAAATGAATCAAATTTTTTTCAAGCTGACGACTTTAAACAAGCGCTGAGTGGGAGGCAACCCACTAAATCTACAAAACATAATAATAAAAAAAATAATAATAAAAAATATTAAATTAATCAATTAATTATTTATGCATTTACATATTTATTAAGTAAAAAGGGAGTCACAGAACAGACCATCGATCAACGCCCCTTTAGGACCGTAGATCGACGGTCGTCTGTCGAGTATGTTAACTTGACACGACCCCATTTCATAAATCACTTTTCTCAAAACCGCAAAATACAAAAATGAGTAGACACTCGATTTCTCTCTCGATTCTTGGCTGATTTGGCTTGTTCTTGAGCCTCACTAACTCATTTTACCCTCTGTTACGGTTTAGTTCACTCAGTCACCCGATCATCAAGGTATGTGTATGCTCTCTAAATCTCTTAGTTTAGGGAAACTTTTAGGGTTTTGTAGAAAATCAGATTTTTATTGTGTTAGCCCGAAATTCAGAATGCTCTAAGGTGTTGGAATACTAGATTAGGAACTATCTACCATCTTTACATATGATTTTCACTATTTGAGCTTGCTCTTTTGGATTTCATATCCCATGGTTTACGTTGCAGCATAGATCGATGCCCATGAGGCGCCGTCATAGCCATGAGGAGAAATTGATCGATGCCGATCTGGTACCATCCATCAATGCTTGTTTATATATACATCGATTCTGATTCTTGGCTTTGTTTATTAAATGCAGATCAACGAGAGGCGCACAAAAGCACGATACATGGCCGGTAGCTCCAGTGCTCCTCTGTGGGGTCCTCCATTCCGAAACCCTTAGCCCAAGGAAGAAAATAATTTACTCGAGACGTTTTAGAACTTCCCTGGCCCTGGGAAACCTGTAGCATCAAGGGAATTCACCCATCGTCATGTGCGTGATGAGTGGGATGATTTTGACAGCCTCTACTATAACGCTTGGCAAAGCGTTTCTGTTGAGCCCACCAGGTTTGTCGACAGGCGCACCATGAAGAAGCTGTAGCTCATGACAAACTTCACACAGATGGTGCAGGAGCTAGGACTGGGAAACATGGCTACTAAACCATACGCTCTTTACCCCGACCTGGTTCGACAGTGCATCTCCACGGTTCAGGTTCTCTACAAGAGCTCTCGGGTAAAGCTAGCGAATGAGGCTACTTTTATCATTCTCATCAGAGGCATCAGGTACCGGATCACCATTCCGCAGCTCTGTGAGATCTATGGGTTTTCGACATTGGTACTCTCGCCTGTGCAATCGCTCCTTTCCCTGGTATGCCTTCCCTTTGGGGAATCATTGCTACATGCCCTTTTGACTCGGGCTCTGCTACTCAGACGGATATCCGTTACCCCACCCTGCGCTACATTATGAAGTTCCTTGCCAACACTTTATTGTGCAAAATAGAACCCAACAAGGTTAGGGTCCAGGATCTAACACTGCTGTACTACTATGTTAGAGATTTGTTTGGGCTCGATGATGAGATCTTTTGCCCACTAGTGAGCGATCAGCGGGTGAACTTGGCGGCTGTTTTTCCTCAGAACTTAGCGACCCTGAAGGAGAAAACCTTCAAGGGTTCTTGCCCAAAGAAGGAGACGTTTGGAAGCCTCTTGACGCCTCTATTCAGCTTTCTTGGCATAAGCTTTGAGTGAGCCTCAGTAGAGAGGGACCAGCGCTTCAGGGATGATGAGCACTTCACAAGGAATGGCTGGCTGAAGGAGGGATGATTTGGTCTTTTGAGGATGACGAGGGGCCTAGGATGATAGCGCTTCCAGCACCAGGGGTGACAGGTTTTTATGATGTCCAGATCGCCTTGCCTTTAGACCAGCTGAGCAGCACCTCCACTGAGCACCTCTTACAGTGCGCCACAGAGGAGGTCTTCGACCAGCTCATCCAGTCGCAGCAGCAGCAGCAGACGAGCCAGCACAGCCACCTCCACACCTCCCAGCCTTCCCTCAGATTCCAGAGATCCCCATCCACGACCATGGTGACTTCCAGAGAGTCCTGGTGGACTCACTTCGTGCTATATGAACTAGGGTGAAGAAGATGTCTCGATGCCAATGTTTCAACCGTCCCAGGACCAGAGCGAGATCACCACCAGGACCGCACATCATCATCCAGACACATACACTTTAGACGAGGAGTAGTCTCCTTTGTTGCTCCTTCACCTCTTATCTCATTTTCAGACTTATACTAGTACTTATTTTATTTTTTTTGCTTTTGAATTTAGAGTTATTATTATTATTATGCTGTTTGGATGTTTTGATGTGTGTTTGAGTGTCTAATAGAGCTAACCCAAAGAGAGATGACCAAAATGGAGACTAGACACATGCACGATTTCAATCTGATACGCCTACCATCGATCGACGACACGTAGTTGCTGTCGATTGATAAGTGATCTAATAAAGGCGTTTAGTAGATAGTTCGGGTCCCCCATCAATCGACGGTGATGGTTTACCATCGTTTGACACACACTTATAACCATCGATCGACACTCTCATATAGAGAGAGGTAACGAGTATTCTACTTACACTATTTACTTATGATTTGTTTTCTCCTAACCAATCATGGACAAATTACACTGGGGACGGTATAATTGAAGTCTGGGGGAGGTTCGCTAATGCTAGTTGATTTGTTTTGAGTTTTATTTACTATATATATGTTTCTCAAAAAACTTTATTGAGTCAAGAAGAGGGCTATGATCAAGATTTCTTATTGACTAACCACACTTTAGCACCATTTTTAGAAGCTTGTTACGAAGATTACTAGAGATACCATAGTGGATCATCATGCCACTATATCCCACTTGTCTAGAAAGTTTGAAGGAACCGAAGCTGATTTCCAACACTAATCATGACATTACCTGCTTGCTTTGACGCTTGGTATACATTGGATCGGATTCCTTCTGCAAGTGTGTAGGTACAAGCCATTGCACCTTTTGTTCCCTTCTCTCTTTCTCTTCAGCATCTACCTAATAGCTTACAAGACTGAGATGACTTCCCGAGATACAGAGGGGGAGGTAAATTACCTATGACCCCGCTATTCTAATTCGGAGGAACGATCACACATCGTTCGAAGCGAGGGGTAGGTATATTACGGATGACCCCACTATTTGTCTACAACTTTGCCAAAAAAGAATGAAAAAATTAAAAAAAAAAGAGAGAAAAGATAACAAAAATAAGAGTAAAAAATGAGATGGCAAGATGGACTGTATCAGCATCATTGTCCATTAAGTTTGAGATCTAAAAAGACTCAGAGAGAAAAGGGGGAAGAAAGAAATCAGAGAAGACTTTGTGCCTAGTTGTTCAGATACTTGCAGAGGTAGAGTCCATGTATCTTTTGATCGATACTCCCAAGATAAAACCTACACTTTTATTTATGTAAAGAAATGAAATCAGTATAGGGGTGAGTCAGAGTAGTATTTGCTAAGTTGTTGGTGGACTGGATTTGGTTGCTATACTATGATAGGTTATTTAAAGTTTCTCTGTGATTGACTTGATATGATGTGGTTGCAACAAAGTAAGGTGACAGTTATACTTAGACATTATGTGAATCTCCGCTTTTCAAAACCTCTTTCACATGCTTAGTTTTCTTGAGGACAAGCAAAAGCTTAATTCTAAGGGAGCTGATATAGCCTATTTATTACAAGTTTTAAGCCATGTATAGGCTCTATTAAGGGTCTATTATGTATGTATACACTACGTTTTGGAGTATTTGCAGATTTAGGTACTCATTAGAAGAAATTGGAGTTTTGGGCTATTTTGGAGCATTTAATCAGCAAGAAACTTAGAGTCGAATTCAGTTGATTTATGAAGCCTCGATCGACGTCACACATTGTGTGTCGATCGACGGCCAAGTTGGCTGCGAGATTAATGAAGACCTGAGAAATTACAAGTTTTACCATGAAGTTTCATCATTTGCAAGACAAGTCCCTAGCCAAAATTTAGACTATTTATTAGGGTTTTCTATCTTAGTTTAGAGGGCCGCCTGAGACTTAGTTCGAAGAGTTGGAATACCCTGCTACATCTATTGGAGAGAGATACCTGACCATTATTGCAGAGAAGATCTTGAACTCATTATCTTTTTACTCAATTTATTTAATGCAATTTATTCAGACTTTAATCATATTCTTTACTGCTATGTCTGAGTAATTCATTGTTAGATTTAGGGTTCTTCAGTGGTAGTAATGTCTTGTTGATTTATAGAATTGTTATGGTAATCTTATTGGTTCTTTGTTTAAGTTGCTCTTAATGCTAAGTTGAATTTGATCACCTCAATCTTAGAAGTTATGGTTCTATAGCGCAAGCGAGAGCCTAGTTATGACCATGAACCTATCTTAAACAATCTAAATAAATTGTAACAAACAAGAATTGAATTAGAAGTTTAGAGAACCATCAAACCGCGAAACCAGTACCGTTTAGAAAGAGCATCGATCAATACCACCATATGGACATCGATAGATACTCAACTGAGATACGCGAGAGCCATCTCCTAAACTCTGAGGTTTGAGTTCAAGAACGATACTTAATTAAAACCCTTTAATTTTATTATTATGAAATGCCTAATCTTACCTGAGAATTCACCCTAAATCCAACCACTTAATTTAGCCTTCACAAAACAAATCAATCTTGAAATGACATTATTTACTATTATTATTATTATGTAGCTTTAATTTGACAACATTAAATCTATTGTGCAATCCTAGAGTCTCTATGGATTCGATCCCCTAGTACTACACTGAACCTCTTATTTGAGAGAGTAAAGTTGGAAATAGGGTTAATTTGAGAGTGATATAAAACCCCACATGAATTGTCTCTTTCCAAGGTTTGCTGAATCTGTACTTTGACCGCTCGGACACTTGTGTGGCTTGGAGATCGACTTCGGCGGCGTTGCCATTTAGTGAATCAATTAAGTTTATGACAACAAGTGGTCCGATTCTAGGATGTTCTATGAATTCTACGGAATCACCCTGCTCAAACCTGGATCTGAACTAGATGCCAAGGCGGCTTGGACTATTGCCTGGGCGTTTTCGGAGCGAGGGACCCAGGTGAGAGGAAACTGATCAAAACTTTGAGCTAATTTTCGAACAAGTTTCAAGTAAGCGTCCATTCTTTCATCCCTTGCTTCGTATTCCTCGCTGTATTAGCTTGCCACAAGTTGGGAATCACAGTAGGCATGAATGATCCGTCTACGTGGAGGGTCCAGGTCGAGTCAGATTCTTGATTGGTTGTCCACCCTGCAGGGAGCTCTACTAAGAAATCAGTAAGTGCTTGCGATTTCGTGCAAGTTTTCGCTCGATACTCGATGTCGTACTCGCTTAGCTTGATTTCCCATTTTGCTAACCTTCCAAATTCACTAGGGCTATGCCAGATAGTCCACAGTGGGAATGATGTGAATACTACTATCGTATGGGACAGGAAGTATGGTCTTAGCTTTCGTGCTGACATTATAACCGCCAGTGCCAGTTTTTCCATCATCGGATAACGTGTAACTGCATCGAGCAAAGTTTTGCTCACGTAAAAGATACGCTTTTGCTCGCTGCGTTCCTCTTGGATAAGGACACCGCTCACAGCCGTGGTTGATACTGCAATATACAGAAACAATGGTTCTCCTTCTATGGGTTTTGCGAGTAGCCAAGTAGTGTTTTAGCTGTTGCAAAGCCTTTTCACATTCTTTGGTCCACACGAATTTCTTGTTTCCTCTTAAAGTGTCGTAGAAAGGCAAACATTTATCCGTTGATCACGAGATAAATCTGTTAAGCGCTGCGACCCTACCGGTCAATCTTTACACCTCTCATTTTGTTCTCGGAGATGCTATTTCGATTAGCGCGGTGAGTTGTTTTGGGTTAGCCTCGATCCCACGGTAGGTGACGAGGTATCCCAGGAATTCTCCTGATGCTACTGCAAACCTGCACTTCACGGGGTTCAGTTTCATATTGTGGAGGTTTAGCCTTTCAAAGCATTCTTGGAGGTGGGTGATATGATCTTGCTCTTTGAGAGATTTTACTAGCATATTGTGGATGTATACCTCCATTTTTTTCTGATCTGTTTGGAGAACAAACGGTTGTCGAGCCGTTGATAGGTCGCGCCAGCATTCTTGAGACTGAACGACATTACCCTGTAACAATAAGTGCCACGATCCGTTATGAATGCAGTTTTTTCTTGAACGTCGGGGTTCATCCTAATCTAATTGTACCCGGAGAATGCATCCATAAAGGACAAGAGTTTGATGTGTGGCAGTGGGAAGCTATCCTTTGGACACACTTTATTGAGATCGGTGAAATCGACACAAACTCGCTACTTTTCGTTCTTCTTTTTGACAATGACTAGGTTAGCGAGATAGTCAGGATACTTGGCATTTGTTATGGATCCGACTTTGTGGAGTTTTTTTTACCTCATTGTTAACCGCACCAGCGCGTTCTGGTCCCAAATTTCGTCTCTTTTGCTTGACAAGCTTGAAAGTTAGGTCAACATTGAGCTCATGGCATGTGACGTAGATGTCAATTCCCAGCATATCTTCCGCGGCCCACGCGAACGTGTGCAAGTTCTTTTCAGGAAGGCTATGAGCTCGGTTTTTAGAAACTTGCTAAAGTTTGCGCCGATTTCGACATAGCAATGTGGAATGCTTCATCTAAGCATATCGAGACGACGGGCTCCCACTAAAGGTTGAATCTTTCACCAAAATGGGTGTGTGTTAAGAGAGAAAAAAACTGATTATGGTGAGATTAGGTCTAAGAAGTATTTATATAACTCTTAATTACTTAGTGGCCCAGTCAGCAAGCCTGAAAGGGTCCAATAAAAAATGAAATTCGACAAAGTACAAAACCTGGAGCGGGTGCTCGAGGTCGCTCCAACTGCTTGCCCAATAGTCTAAATCGCGAGCGGGTGCTATTACTTGCTCCAGTGTGGCTCTGTGTAGCTGCAGATGCCCCACGTCGCTCCCTACAGTCGCTACAAAATCATATTTGAGCTTGTCAGTTGCGAGCGGGTGACGCACCCCGGTCTAGCAGGTCGCTCCAGATTTTGAACATTACTTCGAAATGTCGAATGGGTGCTCCAACCCACTTCTAGTGCCCGTGTGAGTATCATTGAGTTGTGGAGCTGGTTGGTGAGGTCACTTCGGCTATTCTCTCTCTCGATGGTTCCATCAGTCGGGAATGGCGAGCAGCTGTCTCTACCCGCTCTCGATGCCCGCTATAGACATCTATGAAGGGGTTCTGTTTGGAGCGGGTACCACAAGCCGCTGCATCAACTCGCTCCACGTTCTACCTGTCTTGAGCGCTGCTCTGGCTCGCTCCAAGGACCCGCTCTGCTCCACTTACTCGTCCAAAGATCACTTTCTGCTCCTTTCTGAACCTAAATGCTCCCACACACCCCCAAGAACTCCAAAAGATACTCCAATACCTGATAGAGACTCATGTATGAAAAATGAAACCTAAAGATGCCTAAATTCTAATCTAAATGATCAAAATATACAAGGATGGATGATTAAAACAAGGTAAATGCACAACATATAACCTCCTCCAAACTTGTCTTTTACTTGTCCACTAGTAAACTTTCAAGTAAAAGGTGAAGAAGAGATCAGAATGCAGGAGATCATTACTAAAATATACTCATCAAAACCATCAATGTGATTTCGGTACAAAATTTTACCAAATAGCAAGAGCAAGATATCCTATCAAACTCTAACTTCTCTAGGTCTATCTCAACTCCTTGATCTTTTACACTTATCATCAGGACTCCACAAACAAGCCAATCAACCAAATCTCACATTCATTGAAAAATAGTCACAAGTGCAGTCTTGCAAATGGGAATTGGTCCTAATCATTTGGCTTGGTGAGAAAAAAGGCTTGAAGCTATGGTGAAGTGAGAAGGTTATAAAGTTCTTTCATAATGGTTTACTCTCAATAACAGGTAGCCTAACATTATGCATAATACATCTAAGAAAGAGAACAACTCATACATACAGTGCTCAATCCTCATTGTTCTACCCATTTTCTACCTTTGATTCCCAATTTCAAATTCCGTTTCACTTACCCAAAAGACTCCAAGAACCCTCAAGAACACTACCACTTTTAGAACTATTTGCTTCTTGTCTTTACTAGGGAATTTATTTCACTGTTGTTTTTCTCTTAGATTTAGCTTTTTTTTTCTTATTTTCCCTCACTCTTTTGAATATTTATTTTCTTCTCTTAGGGGTTTTCTTTCTTTTGACACTCTTTGAGCTAATCTCTTCTTTTTCTTTGATCCCTAATAAGTTATCTTTCCTTTGGAATTTTGAGTTCGTTCTTTTCACTCACCTTTCTCTCAACCCTTCAAGATCAAACACTCAATACTCCCTTCCATCCTATGAGCTAGACAATCATGAGATCCTAAAGCTAGCAAGTAATGAGGATCAACCATTTTCGTTCCCTATACTCTCAACATTATGCACATCTCAAGCTTTCAAAAAAGACCGCATTCATCAAATTAATAATGGCTTGAAAGGAAGGTAGGGTATGGAGAATCATGTAAAGGGGAGATGGCCGCTTGAGTTGCCAAAGATTGGTAGAAGAGATTAAAACCAACTCAAGTGTGTGTGAGGTAACCATGATCAAGTACAACAAGAGCCCACAAGAAATATAGATTAGGTTCATTAACCCATGTAAGATTGGAGTTGGTTTAAAGGACAAGAAAGCTTCATATATCCAACAAGTTTGTAAACGATTTTTAAGGCTCGAAGTCTACAAGCTATCAAGAAGATGCTCATGATACTTATTATGATTGAGAATGGTATCATATTGAGTTTTTTTTTGCATGAGTTCTTTACAAGGTTTTCTCCAAATACATGAATACAATCTATATGCTCTAGACTCAATCCGAAAGACGCAAAATGCTGCAACTAAATGATTCTTTTTTTGTTTTGTTTTTTTTTTTAATTTTTTTGTATTTTTCTATGAAAATAGGGATGTAAATGAAAGGATCGAAGATATAAAACAAAAGAAACATTAGAAACTTGGCACCTCCTCTAAACTTGAATTACATAGTCTCTGTGTGTTTAAGAAAAAGGGAGATACCGAAAACAAAGATAAACAAAACTAGAGAATGATATGTAAAATAAGAAGGTGAAGGAGTACCTTTTTAGTAGCCGTGATTAAAACTGAAGGCCTCATCCCATGTGTCTTCGGGGAAGGTGGTGTAGTAGCCATGTGGATCACTTGGAATCTCGTCATCGTCTCCTCCATCGTCAGAATAATCAAAGGAAGGCGAGATGTTGCCTGAGTTAGACCAGGGAACAACAGCGTTTCTCCTTAGGCGCTCGAGCTGGGCACCTGAGAGTGGAGAGCCTAGTGACAGGGAAGGATTCTGAGTTGAATCATATGGTTCAGGTTGGGGTGCTGAGGTGTCTCTCATAGCAAAAGCTTCATAACTGCACCTTGCTACCCCTCCCTTGACCAATAGATCAGCCACCTTCTCCATAAACTGAGATGAGGCCTTTGCCTGGTTCTTCATTGTCTTCTTAAGCTCCTTTTACTTTGTTTTGAGCTTAAATAATGTCATGTCCTGAGCTTTGTTCCAACCCTGCAGCTTGCCAATATGATCGTGAGCATCGCGAGGAGGACCGTGAGGAATGGCTCCCGTGTACTGCTCAAAGTGGTATCGAGGGGGCCATAGATTGGAGCAGTAGAATCCTCAGGTGGATCATCAGATCGTATTCCATCTCCCTTCCTCTTAGGTTGGGCTATGGGGCCAAGAAATTATTCCTCGGCTATGTCAAAGCTGATGATTCATGGGTTCTCCGGGCTTGTGAGCTCTCTATTTGGGAGCAACAACTCCACTGGTCTTCCATGCGGATGATATGAATAGACAATGTCACCCTCGTACATCTAGGGTAGGTAGGTGGAAATACTCAGATAATGGCTATCAATGAATAATGGCCCTTTTGCATCATCCCTCAAATCGATGCCAGAGCTATAAGCAGAGGAGTAATCAAGCCACCAACTGCTATGTGACGAGTTGGATCATTTGTTGTCCACACCCAATTTTTGTAGTGCATGAGGCACCCAACGAAGAACCAAACCATGCCAAAGTCTCCATAAATATTCGTGGTAGGGAGGACAAGCTGAGTAGGTGTTGTATAGACCCTGACATCTTGGCAAATCAGCATCAAATCCTCTTCGTTCATTGTGCCAGCTTCTTTCCTTGGGTAAAGCGTATGAACAAGATCTTGTGAAGATAACGCACTGGCAGACGCCTTATGGCTGAGTTCTTGTCATGACCATTGACATGCTTGTTCCCGGTTAGCAGCTCCCAAACCATCTTGGGGACTTCCTTGATCCCAGGGAGAGTTGACGCTTCCATATCTTGAAGGCCCAACACTTCTCCTATCCTCCTGAAGGTCATGTGTTGAGTCCTGCCATTGACCTTGAATCTAATCCTTCCCCAAATTTCTCTCACATTCTCGGCGTCATAATGAAAAGTGGCGTCTAGTGAGGCCAGAAACTGACAAGAGACCTTTGTGTATGTGGGGTAGGCCATAGAGTAGAAACTTGTCATTTTCATGAGTTCCAATAAAGTCTTGACATCCTGATCAATCCCTAGCTCCTTCATCATTTTGGTGTCCGCAAACCTTGTTGGCAACCAAGAAACACCATTCATCAAGTGATCATAAAACTGGGAGAAAGTTGGCTTAATGCTTATATCCCCTTCAACAGCCACCTCCTTTCCCTTGGAACTAGACACTCTATCTCTCTTGAGAGGAGCTGGATCCTCCTCATCGCCATCAGTACCCCCATTCCTTACAGAAGACCCTACACTCTTTCCTGTTATCTTTTCCTTTGCTTTCTGTGCACCTATAGATTGTTGCCTGGATGTTTTCTCAGCTCCTGGGAAACTGGTTCAGCAGGTAGAGTCCTTCCTCACAGGGCTGTCTCTCTTCTTGCTGCTTTTTTCTTTTTCTTTTCTTCCTCAGTCTTCTCTTTGTTCTTGTGCCTCATGATACCTGCAATATGGCAAATATTGGTAGAGTATTAGCAAATGGGAATGGGGAAATTCCTTAAGGAATGAACTTTGAAGAACATAGGCTAACACTAAGCAGTGAGAAAAGAATAGTAGCCAAAGAATCAGTTTCTCAATGTTCATATGCATGAAAATGACAATTAAGAAAAATTCATTGAACAATTGGGTTCCAAATTGAGAAGACTCTACATGCAAGCTCTAACACATCCCAATAGACCAAGCCAAGGCCATTTCAAACACAAAGCTGAACAATTTTCGAAAACCTCCAAATCTCAACAACTCTAATTTTCAAAACTCAAATTCTACTCAAATATACCACAAATTGAGCAACCCATCATGATATACAAGCTTTCCCTAATTTAGATCACATGAATCAAGCAAGAAAGAGGTAGCAATCAAGTTTCAATTTCTAGGGTTTTGGGGAACCAAAAATTTGAACCTTGAATCTGTGTACCTTGCTTGAGATGAATGGAAATGATTCTCTGATTCAAGGGAATAGATTACACGGGTGAAAGCATGATTTAGGAAGAAGAATGAGATGATTTGGTTGAGTTTTGAGTGAGGTGGGAGATTTTTGAGTTTGAGGGATGTGGGAAAGTTTTAGGCATGTGGGCTTGAGAAATGGGAAAAGAAACGAGAGAGAGAGAGAGAGAGAGAGAGAGGTGGGGTAGCTTTTAGGGTGAAAACATGGGGTCCACGAGTTTATAGTTAGCAAAAACTTAAGTGGGGTCATGGGAGATGGCGAAGCGGCTGATGTACCTCACTGCAGAAGGTTGCTTCTAGGCACTGCGAGTACACCTCCTCCCTGCATGGGTACGCCCAATCATGACCTCGAGTTGGCCTGTTGCGAGCGGCTACCTAAACCTGCTAACATGCCTGCTCTGAGTACGTTTTCAGATTGGAAAATCGGCGAGCGGCTACGAAGACTTGATACATCTCTCCGCTCCAGACTCAATCTCTAGCCTCAGGTTTTGTTGAGCGGCTTCATCAACTCACTCCCAAGCTCTGCTCCAGTTCTGGTTGTAGGCTGGAGTATTGGAGCGGCTTCTCATCCTCACGCTTAGCTCCCGCGCCGAAGTCCCTCTCAGGCTCAGGTTATGCGAGCGAGGTGCCTACCTCACATTGCCTGGCCACTCCAGCACTTTGCGGACTCAACAGTTGTGAGCGGTGTCCTGAACCCACGCCACAGACCCGCGCTGGGTTGGTCACAGCTAGGGAGACTTGTGCACCTCATTGCTCTACTCTGCTCGGCCTTTAATATTGAATGGAGCAGCTTATTATCCTCGCTCCATCGACCCGATGTGATCGGTGCAAGCTTGAATTGGGATAACTCACATCACAAATCAAATAGTCCTAAAACGAAAATTTAAAAATATATGTACAAGGATAAGCATGGGACTTCTTCTGAAGTGAGCTTGTTGTAAGTCCCTAGCTTGACTTCCTTTCTTTTCGGACTAAGCAAGGTTGGGATCGGAGAGTGGAATCAAGATCCTTTTCTCCTTTGTTGTAGTCTCCAAGTAGAGTTTAACTCTATGTCCATTAACTATGAAATCCCTTCCATTCTTGCTCCACAACACAATCGCTTCAGACGGCCTCACTTCTTTGACCTTGAAAGGACCCGACCATCTTGACTTGAGCTTCCCGGTAAACAGCTTCAGCCGAGAATTGTAGAGCCACACCTGGTCTCCAGCACTGAAGTCTCTTTTCAAAAGTCTCTTGTCATGAAGAGATTTTGTTCTTTCCTTGTAGATGGTTGAGCTCTCATAAGAATCAAGACGAATCTCATCAAGTTCACTCAGCTGAATCATCCTCTTCTCTTGGGATGTCTTGATGTCAAAATTGAGAAGTTTAACAGCCCACAAAGCCTTGTATTCAAGCTCCACTGGAAGGTGAAAAACATTTCCATAGACAAGGTTCAAAGGTGTGGTTCCCAAAGGAGTTTTATAGACTATCTTATAAGCCCATAGTGCATCATCAAGCTTGATAGACTAGTCTTTCCTTGTTCTTCCAACTTTCTTCTCTATGATGGATTTGATTTCTCTGTTGGAAATCTCCACTTGTCCACTTGTCTGAGGATGGTAGGGAGTTGCCATCTTGTGTTTCACACTATTCTTCCTAAGAAGATTCTCAAACAGTTTGTTTATGAAACGGGAGCCTCCATCACTGATCACTACTCTAGGAACTCCAAACCTTTGGAAGATTATGCTCTTGAACATCTTGAGAACCACTTTAGCATCAGTGGTTAGACTTGCTATGGCTTCCACATAGTCACCAGCTACAAGGATGTATGTGTTACCGAAAAAGAATGGAATGGTCCCATGAAATCAATACCCCACATATCAAACACTTCAACTTCCAGGATGGGGTTTTGAGGCATCTCATTCCTCTTGTAATGTTTTCTTTACTGTAGCATGAATCACACGTTGACACAAAGTCTTGTGTGTCTTTGAACATGTGTGGCAACAAGAATCCAACTTGTAGAACCTTAGCAACAGTCTTGAAGTAGCAATGTGACCTCCATAGGATGATCCATGGCAATGTGCAAGGATACCTTCAATCTCTTCTTCAGCCACTACCCTTCTATAGAGCTGATCCCTAAAAAATATGTAGAGATAAGGTTCATCCCAATAGTATATCTTCACATCCTTGTAGAACTTTTTCTTAGCATGCCCCTCAAGTCCAAAAGGCTCCTTTCCACAAGTTAAGTAGTTCACCAAATCAGCATACCAAGGCTCCTTATCTTCGGTTTCCTTAACCTCTTCAAGCTTCTTCCCAGTCTCACAAAGCTTCATAACTGCCCTGATAGCCATAATCTGCTCCTCTGGAAGACCTTCAACAATGGAGATACCACAATCAACTCTTATCCAGGCAGGACAAATGTTCAGCTACCCCATACTCAACTCCAGGCTTGTCTTTGATCTCAAGATCAAACTCTTGTAACAACATAATCCACCTCAACAATCTTGGCTTAGCATATTTCTAGGCGAAAAGGTGTCTTAGTGCAGCATGATCACTATAGACAATCACCTTGGAGCCTACCAAGTAGCTTTTAAAAATTTCAAAGGCAAACACTATAGCAAGAAGCTCTTTTCAGTTGTGGCATACTTCATTTGAGAATCATCAAGAGTCATACTTGCATAGTAGATCACATGGGTCTTCTTGCCTTTTTTGACCTAAGACTGCTCCCACAGCATAGTCACTAGCATCACACATGATCTCAAAGAGAAGATCCCAATCTGGTGGACTATGGGAGAACTAATGAGCTCACTCTTCAGCTTCTTGAAGGCTTCAAGACACTCCTCATCAAAGTTAAAGACAGCCTCCTTGCATAGAAACTTTGTCAACGGTCTAGCTATCTTTGAAAAGTTCAATGATTCTCCTATAAAAGCCAGCATGGCCCAAGAAGCTTATGATGTCTTTCAAAAATCTTGGTAGAGCCAACTAAACCATCACATCTATCTTCTATATGTCCACTTCAATACCCCTCTCTGAAATCTTCTGTCCCAACAAAATCCCTTCCTTAACTATGAAGTGGCATGCTTCTCAATTAAGAACATGGTTTGTCTCCTCACATCTTTGCAAAAGTCTTCACAAGTTAGACAAACACACCGCAAAGGAAGATCCATACACAGAGAAGTCATCCATAAATACCTCCACAATATCATCAATAAGATCCGAAACTATTGACATAATTTCTCTTTGGAAAGTTGCTGGTGCATTACATAACTCAAATGGCATCCTTCGATAACCAAAGGTACCATAAGGGCATGTGAATGTTTTCTTTTCTTGATCATTGGGATATATGTGTATTTGGAAGAACCCTGAGTATCCATCAAGGAGCAATAATATGGATTATTTTCAAGTCTCTCAAGCATTTGATAAATGAATGGCAATGGAAAGTGATCTTTTCTAGATTTAGCATTTAGTTTTCGGTAATCAATGCACATTCTATGACCTGTTATTGTTTTTGTGGGTATCGATTCATCCTTATCATTCCTAATGACGATGATGCCACCCTTCTTTGGAACTACATGCACATGAGATATCCAAGCACTATCCGAGATAGGGTAATTCACACCAACATACTTTGTACTATCGACGCAAAGTATGTATATACTCATGAGAAAATGCAGGGTGTATGGTCTAGCTATATGCTATCATCGCATTTTGTGTTTTGTGTGATGCTTTAGGCGTCATGATTATTCATGTTAGAGCTAAACTTCCATAATAGGAGTTATATTTACTTAGTCAATGGTTTGCATGTCTAGCATCCCATACCTCACGGAGTGACTACCCTGTTACTCACCCCTCTTTCGTTTCCCCCTTTCAGGTGAGACTAGCGATCAAGAGTGATTATTTTGGGTTGGTGCTTTTTGGCCGTTCTTTCCTTTCTTTTTTTAGACTTATGGATTTATGCTATTATCGATAGTTTTGAGTATTTATTTTATTGTTGGATTTATAGTGATGAGGTTGACGGTTAAGAATTTAATAAATGGAGGTTTCAGAGATTGTTGATTATTATATTATTTATTATTTAGGAAAATACGGGTTTTACAATTTGGTATCAGAGCGGGTTCCGTCCCGGCTCCGACCCGGCTCCGACCCGGGATGGCGATTTGTGGAGACTCGGATTTCAATGATTTTCAATGTTTAAGGATTGGGAGTTTTTGAAAAAAAAAATGACATTGTTCTATCAAGTATCATTCAATTAGTTGTTAACGCCTCTAAGTATTCTATTTTTGTAGGAGAAGAAGACCAAGTTTCAATTCATTTCCATTGTTTGTTTTTATCTCGTGTTCTTTTATTTCTTCGTAGCCGTTGAAGTTTTTTACGGGTTCCGCTTGGAATCCTGGTTGAATTCCAGTTAAATGGGGAGAATTGTAACGATACGGTTTTCTTAAACCGAAGTTCTATTTTATTTTCCAATTTATTTGCTCTAAACCAAAGTTATTGCCATTTTTTTCTTAACCGAGTGTTGGTTCTTTTTCTCTTAATTAATTGTCATTGAACCAAGAATATATGATTATACCTAACTATATATACTTGTGTACCTCCTTCTTCCTCAAAAGAACATGAGCCGCCTCCATTAATTTATTGACTTTCTTACCATCCTTTTCTTCCTTCTGCTACGTTCTCTTCTTCCACCTCTATTATCCTCCTCTTCTTATCCGCAGCTGCATCTCTTCATGCCTTTTCCTTCGTGTTCGTGTGTGAAGTGAAGATGCGTTCTCACCGTCAGCTCCGTTCATCACCAATGGATCTCCACTACCAGTCACCACCACCAGAGAAGCAGCTCCGCCTTCACATGCCTTGTTCGGTGCCATCCCATCCATGGCGTTGAGGTTCTTATATGGTTCGTAGGTGGAGAACGTGAACCAAAGAGGGATAGTGGTACGATCCGGAGACACCAACACGTCGACATCCCCGGCACCGATCTTCACGCTACCAGCCGTGAACCATCAGAGACATCGTTCATGCCTTCCAAGTTTGAGATACACTGTTGCTTGTCCTTGCCGTAAAGGTTAAGCGTGTCCTCCTGTGTTTCTTGTGCGTCAAGTTTTAATAACCCTAATGGCCTTTTCTTTTATCTTTTGCCAAAATGCCATGCGAAGTTTCAGAGATGTTCTATGGGTGCAGCGAGAAGTGTGACTGAGTCTCAGAGAAAACCATAAACCATGACTTGCGACCCAAATAAATTTGTTTCCAAGAATTTTGTGATCATCTTCAATATTGCAAGGTGAGGGTATATCCCATAAATCCCATTACTATTGTAGAATCTCTTCAATATTGCAAGGTGAGGGTATATCCCATAAATCTCATTACTATTGTAGAATCTCTTCTATCGTGATTTATGTTTCGAAGCATGATCCGTCTGTTTGAATTGAGTTTGTTTGAGTCCTGATTGGTGGTTAGTACATTCATTGTAAAATGGAACCAGGAGTCTAGAGGATTCAATCTTGTTTGTATTATATGATGTCAATTGATGATAAATATATAAATATATATATATAGATATAAAGTAGGGAATATGCGGTGGGCGGAGGTTTTGGTATGCCCAAGCTATCGACGCAGATGTGGTGGGTGGGGTCCAGAGACGTCTGGACTATCGACACAGATTGTGTAGTGCGTGGTGCAAAGACGTTTGCATTCGACGCAGATGTGGTGGACGGGTATACAAAAATAGACTATACTATCGAAGAAGAGTATGTATATCCTTATGGGGAAATGCAGGGTGTATGGTCTAGCTATATGATATCAACGCATTGTGTGTTTTGTGTGATGCTTTAGGCGTCGTGATTGTTCATGTTAGAGCTAAACTTCCATAGTGGGAGTTCTATTTACTTAGTCAGTTGTTTGCGTGTCTAGCATCCCATACCTCACTGGGTGACTCCCTTGTTACTCACCCCTCTTTCGTTTCCCCCTTTAAGGTGAGACTGGCGATCAGAAGTGATCATTTCGGGCTGGTGTTTTTTGGGCGTTCTTTCCTTTCTTTTTCAGACTTATGGATTTATGTTATTATCGATATTTTCGAGTATTTATTTTATTGTTGGATTTATGGGGATGAAGTTGACGGTTGAGAATTTAATAAATGGATGTTACAGAGATTATTGATTATTGTATTATTTATTATTTATGAAAATGCGGGTTTCACAATTTGAGTTTAATTGGTGACATCTTCTCTGTGGGAGTGTTGTTAAAGGGTGAGGTTTTTGGCTCGAGTAACGCTAAGTGCATCAATAACCTACCTGTGAGACAAGGCATATAGGTGAATTTGGGCAGCTTGTATCACTAGGGAGGGGTTAAGGTTGTTGCACTGCAGGGCTGGCTGATCCCTCGGTTCGAAGTGGTGGGTCGTTACATAAAAGTCGACTTTTTGTAACAATCTCCCCATGGAATCCAGCTGACACTGCAGCGCATCGACCATAACCCCTCCCATGTGATATAACCTGCCATTTGGGGCCTCGGCTCACAGATAGGTTATTGGTGCGCTTGGTGTTACTCGAAGACTTCACCCTTAAACAACTCTTCCACAGAGAAGTTATCACCAATTGATCTGCAGGTCAATTGGTGACAGCTTCTCTGTGGGAGAGTTGTTAAAGGGTGAGGTTTTGGGGTTTGAGTAACGCCAAGCGCACCAATAACCTATCTGTTAGCCAAGGCCCTAGAGGACATGTTGTATCATACGGGACGGGTTAGGGTCGATGCGCTTTAGCGCCAGCTGGATCCCACGGGGAGGTTGTTAGAAAAGTATTCTTTGATTCCATCATTATTTATGCTTCGACGTTGTTGCTCGTGCGAGATTTAACCATAACAGACATATAGATTTGCATTATTTCTGTTGGATTTATGGCAAGAACTTTGAGGTCATTCTTCTTAATACACTTTTCCCAAGATTTCTTGCGGGAGAGATTCTAAGAAAGAATGTTTTGGGGAGTGGCATGCGTTTGTGTAGAGAATCAAACTTGGCTTTCCTGCAACAAACAAATCAAAACTTGAATTTGTTGGTGAGTTCTTCTCCTAACTGTAGACAAATTCAATACCAATATGAATCCAATAAGCTTACAAGCCTCACACTAGTTGCGTGTTCTCTGAGATTATGTGTTTCTATGTCTAATAATCAGAGATGCAAACCCTATATATACGTGATCGATCATATGATTTTCCCTATACAAGATGGAATCTTATTAATCCTATAACTATAAGGAATCACATTCGTTTTTGGACTAACCCATGTTTCTTATGTTTTGTTTTAGTTCCATAAGAAAACCTGATGCACCCCAGGACGTGGAACCATCCCAGCAGGGTGATCAGTACGATCATACCAGTTCAACCGAGGTTCACTCATCCAACCGTACCAGATCAACGGACCGAGCCGTGTACAGAATCGACCCGCGTACATCCGGAAAGGACCTAAGGCTGGAACCACGACCTAATGACAGAATTGACCATCCCACAGCCAGTATTTCCCAACCCATTTGACATTCTAACACCAACAGTCGAGCCAGAACTCAAGATCAACGAGTGAAACCTGAGTTAGGACACAACACTTCACTTCTGGCCCGTTTGGTACGTACCGTATGTCTTGATGGTCGTGAACATGACCTTTATAACCAGTTTTATGATTTCATGATGATCGATCATTCTAATCTCTCTAAATCAAGTGTACTTAAGGTCTCTGAAGATTTGGTTCGACTAGAGTTATCGTCCGTTCATGAAAGTTCATCAATCACCCTCACGGACACACCACAGTACGTCCTGCTCCTTACCACAGTACACCCGTCTGGTTCGGACAAACCCGGACAGTAGGGGAAGGGTCATTTGTGGACCAAGCTCGATTCGGATGAACCTGGACGGTAGACCAAGGGTCATTTTGACCAGAACAAGAACCAAAGATTCATTTGACCATTTTTAGTCTTTGTTGCTATTTCTATGTGTGTTTTTCCACAAAATTCAAAGTCTTTTCATATGCCTTTGCTACTATAAATATGTAATCATTCTACAGCAACAAATTAATCAATTGTCTTCTTATATTTGAGTTCATTATCTTTGTTCTTTGCTTAGAACATTAATGTTTCTTGGTGAGGTTATCTTCGAGTAAACAAACCTTCGATCGTTCGACTTATGCGTCACATCAAGCAACATTGAAACTCTGGTAGTATCAAGAGATCTTTCCGCACCTCTTGTGTCATTTCATTGTTTGTTTGCTTGGAAAACCCATTGGGAAACCTGGATTGTCTTTCTTAGAACTTTGAGAAGAAACTCTTGAGTGACCATCTGAATTCCGAGTGAAACACTTGAGTGGGGGAGATTAAACACTTGAGAGTGTGAAGAAAACATAAGATGCTAAACAGGAGGTGCAAGGAGCAGTTGAAAATGTCTAGAGATGAAGCTGATCAAAGTTGGATTTTTCGTCGGTTTGATGTCCAAGAGATCTGTGGAAACTTTGAGAAAGAGATGATGAAAGAACTTAAGGACGTCAGAAAGAGCCACACGAAGAGCACAACCACACGTGCACCTGTAGCTGAACCATCAATATTCATCAGTGAAGAACCCAAAGGTATATATAAAAACAACTTTGAAGAGCTAAAAGATTTTTCAAATTCTTTACTCATTTTTGATGAATATGATGAAGACCTTTTGGAAAGTTTGATCATTTATGAGGATGAATGTGATCTTACTTCTCCAAAATCTGAGCTTATGTTTGATGATGAAGAGACTAAGGGACTAACATGTTTTGAAACGGAGTATCCGAGTAGTCTTGTTCTAGTTTCACAGGATTTTGAGGAAAAGTCATTCGACTACCCACATCCAGGACCGCTTCTTGGCACTAGGATACATGTGAACAATGATCTAGGTCTCATATTTGATGAGGAAGACGAATTTAGTCCAATATTTGATGGGGAAGCACCAATCATAACATCCATCAATATGGAGAATCATCTTTGCTTTGATCCAGGCACAACTCCTACGCCTTTGTCCACAAACATTCAAGAGCACTGTGAGAAACTTGATTTGATTAATTCTCTTCCTGAAATGTTTGTTAAGATCAGTTCTCAAGATGTGAAACGTTTTGGTTTTGACAATGTAAAAGAATTTTGTGTTTCGAACTCAGTTTTTGAAAACATGATTAACTCTTTTTAGATGTTTGAACATGATAAACTTTCTGATCAAAAACGTTTTCAATTTGGCAATGACATCAATTCTAATCTTTTTTGAGTTTTGATCAGTTTTTGAAACATAGCAAAGGTTTTGATCATCTTGAAAATTCATTTGAACTTGTTTTGCAACAACCAGATTTTTGTTTCCGAAAACCTTGTGATTCCTTTGTTTGTTTTAAGGATAATGGTTTTGATCTGAGTTTTTCTAGTCATGAACTGATCACTAATGAATTTTTTTCTCCCACACGTGCCTGGAAAGAGCTTATGGTTAGGAATTTGCAGAAAACAAAATCACTTAGAACTCAAACCGATTTTTGTTGTGATTCTGTTTTGAAACCTGCCCACTCTTATTCTAAATATGATCTTGATCTTTTTTGTTCTAAATCTGAGAAACTTGTGCATGTTTTGAAATGGTTCTTTAGGAACTATGCAATCACGTGCCTTGAAACCCTTCTGGTCATTAATTCTTATTTTGATGTGAATTTTGAAAGGCTGAAACAAGTGCTACATGTTCTTCGAAAGGACACTTCGATTTCTGGTTTGAACAAGTACATGTCGTGCACATATGATCCTGGTATTATAATGTTTTTTTGAGTGTCCAGGATAAACAGGTTCACCCTCCGAAAAGTGAAAGCATTTACAGTGCTCATCGGCCTGAGATTTGGAGATGCATGTACTTGAGGGATGGAGCAGATCATGGTTGTAGGCGTGATGATCAAAGAAGTTCCCAACGGTCTAGAAAGCTTGATAATCGGTTTAGGTTGTTTTCAGCACTTCAGGCCCTAAAGGAGAGCTACAGCAAGAGCACACACACGTCCCCATTCTCAAGAACTGAAGCAGTGAGCCAAAAGCCAATTTATTCTAAGGAGAAACCGGCTAGACCAAAGACAGAACAGCTTTCATCATTTAGCCAAGAAACCAAAGGTAATTCTAAAACTTTTAGATTTATTTTTGCTGATGAATTTGTTAATTGTCATTGCAGGAATAAAATCACCAAATATGTGCCCATGGAGCTTAAGAACGTCATTTTAGCTCACTTGCCTCCATTGGAAGCACTACAAGATGAGAAACCTTTGAGCAAGAAGAAAGATCCGGTTGATATCCACACCGTGGAGCAACAAACCTTTCTTAGAATTGCCTTGATAGCTAAGTATCCTCTTCTTTATTCTCATACTGATGTTGTGCTTGAAAATAAACAGACTTGTGATGTATTTAACCATATTGAACCGGTACAGCCGAGTAGTTTTGTTTCTTTCTCACAGGGATTGAAAGAAAACCCAACAAAAGAGGCACCAAAGAGTTCACCACCAAAGAAGCTATTGGAGTCGGTGGCAAGACTTGAACCTAGGGCGTTTTCTCAGACAATTCCTTGTGGAAGCCAAAAGAACTTTGTTTTGAAAGTACATGATAAGCATGGTCAAATCCCAAGAAAAGCAAGCACAAGAGATCGAAAAAGGTCTTATGTCTTAGGAACTTGGAACTGGAAGTACTTGAGGAAAACAAGTTCAAAACTACTAGGAAGTTTCTGTCCAAAATTATCCTTCATTGAATTTTACATGATTTTAAAACTCATTTTGTCTGATTAATTTTCTTTTGATTAAGGTAAAATGGATTTGAGGTCAAATCCTTTTCAATAGGTAGGGAATGATGCACCCTTGGATAGCACACCGGGCAAAACATACATGCATGGCTTGATCATGGGAAGCAGTAAAGATATATGTTCATTGTATGACTCATATCTTCAAAACCACAAGGCTTCTATGCATTAAATCACTTGTAGAATGTTCTCAACTCAATTATGGAGCTCCTTGAAGAAGTATCAGATCAAACAGAGTTCAGGTCTGGGAGTTATGCCATTTACAAACCAAGTGATCTTCAGTTCTCATGAATTCAGACATGTGTGCATTCAGATGAGATGGACCGACACTGCCTTGGAGCTGGATGAGTTAATTGACACTATCTTGGATGATCTGAATACTCAAGTGAGCTTGACTTACACTATCCTAGACGGGCTGAGCTGGATTGACAATCATTTGGACGAACTGAGCGAGATAGTTCGATCTTCCGAGCTGGTTCGACCATTCGAGAAACTGAAAATGGCTAACCTTATTTCTGATGGACCAACGACAAATTCAATCTTGCCAAAGGAGATTATTCATGATATAAATTTCCAAGAAAGCATTGGGCTTGATGGTTTTCGAAAATATTCAAAAACAGACTTGTTTGGACCAATTGGAGAAACTGATAAAATATTGGTTAAGGGAAATGATGAATTTCGACCAGGCCTCAAATGGACATGTCTTGGACCATATTAGGAGCTTATTTTCACTTTTTAAATTCCTGGTCGTGGGTATATCAAGAGGTAGTCCAAGTTTCAGTCAAAACAATAATTTAATCAAGTCTTTGTTTGCATTTTTCTATGTATTCTTTTTAGAGTCTTTTTGATTTCTACAACTTGTAATCCTATAAATAGACCCTAAGAGCCACGAAATAAATCATTGAGTATTCCCCTTTTATTTGAGTTTATCTCTTTGTTCTTTGCTTAGAACATTTCTGTTTTCTGGTGAGGTTATCTCCGAGTAAATAAACCTTCGATCATTGGACTTGTGCGTCACATCAATAAACGTCGAAACTCTGGTAGTATCAAGAGACCTTTCTGCACCTCTTGTGTCACCCCTAAATCCATTAGTTCTCCCTTCTAGGAAAGTTCATATCCTTCATGCCGTTTGAGTGATCCTTTCCAATCCTAGGACGTATCACCTTGTGCCGTACATGTCCTCCTTGTGCCCAAAAAGGATGGATCTTGGCGGATGTTTGTGGACTGCTGCGCCATCAACAACATAACGGTAAAGTATAGGCATTCAATCCCTAGACTTGATGACATGCTTGATGAATTGCATGGTTCCTCTGTCTTCTCTAAGATAGATTTGAAAAGTGGCTATCACCAAATTCGCATGAAAGAAGGTGATTAATGGAAAACTGCATTCAAAACAAAACTAGGATTGTATGAATGGCTTGTCATTCCCTTTGGTCTCACTAATGCACCTAGTACATTCATGCGCTTGATGAATCATATCATGTGATCATTCATTGGTCATTTTTTTGTTGTCTACTTTGATGACATACTTATCTACAGCAAGAGTCTTGATGATCATAAGGTGCATTTTAAATCTGTTCTAGAAATCTTTAGGAAAGAAAACTTGTTTGCTAATCTTGCTAAATGCTCTTTTGAAACAGATCACGTGGTCTTCTTCAGTTTTGTTGTACGTGCAGATGAACTCAGAGTTGACGAAGAGAAAATCAAAGCCATCCGAGATTGGCCTAGTCCAACAACCGTGGGCGAAGTGAAGAGCTTTCACGGACTCGCTGGGTTGTACCCACGGTTTGTCCCAAACTTCAGCACTATAGCTGCTCCACTCACTGAGGTGATCAAAAATAATGCTGGGTTCAAATGGAAACAAGCTCAAGAAGAGGAATTTCAAAGTCTCAAAGGGAAGTTAACTCAACCTCTTTTACTTATGCTTCCGGATTTTTCTAAAACTTTTGAGATCGAATGTGATGCTTCGGGTGTTGGTATTGGTGCTGTCTTGATGCAGGACCGGAAACCCATCGATTATTTCAGTGACAAACTTGGAAGAACCACACTTAACTACCCAACTTACGACCAGGAGTTGTATGCCTTGGTGCGAGCTCTTAAGAATGGGAAACACTATCTCTGGCCAAAATAGCTTGTGATCCACACTGATCACCAATCATTAAGACACCTCAAGGGCCTGCAAAAGCCAAACAAAAGGCACGCACGTTGGGTCGAGTTCATTGAGACCTTTCCTTATGTGATCAAGTACAAACAAGGTAAGCAAAACGTGGTGGCTAGTGCCTTGTCTAGAAGGTACACTCTTCTCTCAACTCTAGAAACAAAGTTTCTTGGATTTGAATTTATCAAAGATTTGTATGCAACTGCTCCGGATTTCAAAAAGATTATTAGAAAATATTCCAAGACCGCTTATGGGAAGTACTATCAAGTGTCTGATTTCCTATTCTATGATAACCGCTTGTGTGTGCCCCAATGTTCTTTGAGGGAGTTGTTTTTCAGGGAATCACATGGAGGAGGTCTTATGGGACATTTCGGAATCAAGAAGACATACAAGGTGGTGTATGAGCATTTTTATTGGCCAAGCTTGATGAAGGATGTAGAGAGGATTTGCAACCGATGTGTGGTTTGCAAGAAAGCCAAATCCAAAGTGCAAAACCAATTCCATATCATCCTTGGGTTGATATATCTATGGATTTTGTTCTTGGATTTCCTAGAACTAAGTCTGGTCAAGATTCTATCATTGTGGTGGTTGATAGGTTTTCGAAAATGGCTCATTTCATACCTTGTCATAAAACTGATGATGCCGTGCATGTTGCTGCGTTGTTCTTTAGAGATGTTGTTAGGTTGCACGGAATGCCTATAACCATTGTTTCAGATAAAGATGCTAAGTTCCTTAGCTATTTTTGGAAGACTTTGTGGCCCAAGTTAGGAACGAGGCTTTTGTTTTCCACCACTTGTCACCCTCAAACTGATGGTCAAACTGAGGTTGTAAACCAGACCTTATCTGCATTGCTTAGGTCATTGATTAGAAAGAATCTTAGACTTTGGGAAGAATGATTGCCTGATGTCGAGTTTGCATATAATCATTTTGTGCGTTCTGCTCTTAAGGTCTCTCCGTTTGAGACTGTTTATGGCTTCAACCCTATGTCTCCACTTGATCTTTTGCCTTTGCCTTTGAGTGAAAGAATTAGTACAGATGGGAAGAAGAAGGCTAAGACCATTTGGAAGTTGCATGAGAAGGTTCGAGCCAACATTGAAGCCAAGACAAATATTTATGAGAGAAGGCAAATAAGAAACGGATCAAGGTCATATTTAAGGAAGGAGACCTTGTGTGGGTTCACTTAAGAAAGGAACAGTTCCCTGAAGAAAGAAATTCTAAACTCATGCCTAGATTCAATGGTCCCTTTCAGATCATTAAGAAAATCCATGACAATGCTTATCAGCTTGATCTTCAAGGTAAGTATGATATTTCTTCAAGTTTTCATGTTTATGATTTATCTCTTTTCCGTGCAGATGATCCAGATTTGTGGACAAATCCTTTTGAAGAGGAAGGGAATGATGCACCCCAGGACGTGGAACCAGCCATACATTGTGATCAGTACAATCATATCAGTTCAACCGAGGTTCACCCATCCAACCGTACCAGATCAATGGACCGAGCCGTGTACAGAATCGACCTGCGTACATCCGGAAATGACCCAAGGCTGGAACCACGACCTAGTGACAGAATTGACCATCTTACAGCCAGTCTTTCCCGACCCATTCGACATTCAAAGACCAACAGTCGAGCCAGAAATCAAGATCAACGAGTGGAACCTGATTTAGGACACAACACTTCACTTCTCACCCGTTTGGTACCTACCGCATGTCCCGATGGTCGTGAACATGACCTTTCTGACCAGTTTGATGATTTCATGATGATCGATCATTCTAATCTCTCTAAAGCAAGGATACTTAAGCTCTCTGAAGATTTGGTTCCACTAAAGTTACCATCCGTTCATGAAAGTTCATCAATAACCCTCACGGACAAACCACAGTACGTCCTGATCCTTACCGCAGTACACCCGTCTGGTACTGACGAACCTGGACAGTAGGCGAAGGGTCATTTGTGGACCAGACTAGATTTGGATGAACCTTGACGGTAGATCAAGGGTCATTTCGACCAGAACAAGAACCAAAGAGTCATTTGACCATTTTTAGTCTTTGTTGCTTTTTCTATGTTTTTGTTTTCCACAAAATTCTAAGCATTTTCATATGTATTTGCAACTATAAATATGTAATCATTCTGCAGCATCAAATCAATCAATTTTCTTCTTATATTTGAGTTCATTTTCTTTGTTCTTTGCTTAGAATATTTATTTTTCTTGGTGAGGTTATCTCCGAGTAAACAAACCTTCGATCGTTGGACTTGTGCGTCACATCAAGAAACATCGAAACTCTGGTAGTATCAAGAGATCTTTCCGCACCTCTTGTGTCACCCTTCAATCCATCAATTCTCCCTTTTTGGCAAGTCATATCCTTCAAGCCGTTTGAGTGATCCTGTCCAATCCTAGGACGTATCAAAACCTGAAGCCCATCAAGACCCAATGGCCCAAGATGGCCCGAGAGATACAAGTCTTACAATCTCCACCTTGGCTCTTCGGGACACTTCTCGACTTCTCCGCTTCCTCATTTCTCTCTCTCTCTCTCTACGAAAACCTAAAAAACAAGCTCACCGCTCTTTCTATTACGAGCATCAACTTGACGCCGTCTCACTTGAGTTGCATGTCGTCTCCGATCTTTGCTTTTATCCTTCTTCCGAACACTTCCTCTCTTCGATTCTCGTGTAAAACCAGACAAGACTCGGACTGCACCCTCGTCGCTTGTCTTCCGGCTATTTCATCTTGAGAACTTCGCCTTTGTTATCTCAGGTTCCTTTGTTCAATCTGGTTCTTTTAGATATTTGAACAAAGCCTAACTTTTGATTTCAAATCCAGCTTGTTTCATCGATGAGTCCGACAAGATCTTTCGAGTCTCTGTGTTTCTCCGGTGATAGATCCCAGATGCAAACCATAGACTTTTGTAAAGACCATCCATGTCAAAAAGGTAACTCCTTTTTGCTTTGTCTTTATTGAATATGCATCTATAAGCTCTCTATAAACATTCAACGAAGATTTTAAACTGAGAAATTAAACGTATTTCTTCATTTAAATTTCTAGCTCATGGTGTTGACGTCTCTTCACCATTGTTCCTTCCTTCAGGTAACCAATAGAGTATTAACAACAGCCCTGTTGAAAAATTTATCCTTGCACAAATAATTTCCTGACTAGTATGTTTTATTTTGCAGGTTCCTCGTATAGACGACTTCTATCTTGATCCATTACTCTTCAAGGTAATCTTCTGAACTCATATTTCTCAAGCTTTATTACTCCTTTCGAATCATCAGTTTACTTTTCTTGAAACTGATTCTTTCTTTTGTGGCCGTTCCGCGAGGAAAACAACTCGACAGTATTGTCACCTGCGGCCACACATGACCTACTAAGGCAGGAACTTAAGAAGCTCCAACATGTCTCGAACTTCTTTCCAGGTACACATTTAGTTAGAAAATCGACAGGATTGATAGATGTGTGAATTTTATAAGCCGTAACGTCAGCAGCTTGAATTACGTCTCTCATAAAATGTAGTCTAGTGTCTATATGCTTAGTCCTTTCATGGAATCCCCCATTCTTGGCTAAGTCTATAGCACTCTGAGAATCTGAAAACACTCTAACATCATCTTGATTGAATCCCAATTCACTAACAAACCCGTTAAGCCATAATGCTTCTTTAAAAGCTTCAGCCAATGCCGTATATTCTGATTTTGTTGTTGATAGTGCAACAATATGTTGGAGGCCAGATCTCCAGTTTATTGTGTTGCCTCCGACTTGAAATACATATCCTGTAACTGACCTTCTTCTATCCAAATCGGTTGCCTAGTCTGTATCACAAAATCCTTGTACTTTGAACTCTTTTCCTTTAGTAAATGTTAAGTCTGTATCTAGGCCTCCTTTAAGGTATCTCATTACCCACTTAACAGCTTCCCAATGTTGTCTTCCTGGTTTACTCATATAATGAAAGATCAAACCCACTGCGAAGCATAAGTCCGGTCTAGATCCCACCATTGCGTACATTAGGCTACCAACATCTGATGCATATGGTACCTCACTCATGAATCTTGATTCCACATTTTCTTCTTCTCGTTTTAAACTCTTAAGTTTAAATTGTGGTCCAATATGAGTAATCACAACTTTACTATATGTAATGTTAAAAGTCTCGAGCACCTTCTGTAGATACTTTTCTTGTGAGAGCCTTAGAGTTCCATTTTTTATGTCTCTAATAATATCCATCCCAAGTATCCTAGAAGCTGCCCCAAGGTCCTTCATCTCGAGTTCTCTCTTTAGACTATCTTTGATCCTCTAAATTTCTGTAGAGTTCTTTGATGCTATTAACATATCATCAACATAGATCAAGAGATGTACCATATGAGATAAATCTGAACCTTTCATGTTGACACAAGGATCGTAAAAGCTTCTGTCAAAACCTTGTTCCTTCATGAACCCATCAAATCTTCTATTCCATTGTCTTCGTGGCTGTTTTAGTCCATAAAGTGATTTTAACAGGAGACAAACTTGTTCTTCCTTTCCTTCTTCAGTGAAGCCTTCTGGCTGTGCCATATAAATCTCCTCATCCAATGTTCCGTAGAGGAAAGTCGTTTTCACATCTAGTTGCTCCAAATTCAGATCATAATTTGTAACAAGTGACAACATGATCCTGATTGATACGTGCTTCACCACTGGTGCAAACTCCTCTGTGTAATCACTCCCTTCTACTTGTGAAAAACCTTTTGCTACTAACCTTGCCTTTTATCTTGGCTTCTCAGTTCCAGGAATGCCTTCTTTCAGTTCGAAGATCCACTTGCTACCAATAATCTTCTTTTTATGGTTTCTCAACCAGCTTCCAAGTCTGACTCTTCTCCAAATAATCCATTTCTTCTTGCATTCCTTCCTTCCATAGCTTACATCTTTTACTTTTATTTGCTTCTGAATAGGATTTAGGTTCATCCATATTAATTTCTTCTGCTGTAGCTAGAGAATAAGCCACAATCTGAATCATCAAACCTAGAAGGCTTCTTTACTTCTCTTCTGATTTTATCTCTAGCAAGTGTGTAGTTATCTAGATTTTCCTGTTGGGCCTCCGCAGCTTCTTCTTCACTTTTCGAGCTTGAGGAGTCAGTTTCAGAGTTTTTCGGTATCGAAGAAACTTCACCTTGAACTGTGTCCTCTGTTTCGGTGTTTTCTGCTGCATTTGAAGGTCCTTGAATCACCACCGGGTTGTATGATACTTTCTTAATTCTTTTCTTCTTCGTTGAAGATCACTTTCATGCTGACCTTGCATCTTAGCTCTCTGGTAACCAGATTCGGTAGCCTTTAGTCCCTTTAGGATATCCCATGAAAACTCCTTTACTACTCTTGGACTAGTTTTGGCTTGAGTCACGTGAACATAAGTTGTGCATCCAAACTTACTTAGATGATCTAAGTCAGTTTTGGTTCCAGAACACACTTCTTCTGGTAACCTGAAGTTAATGACTGAACACGGAGATCAGTTGATAAAATAAACAGCAGTAGAAGCTGCTTCTGCCTAGAAATTATGTTCTAATCCTGCTTCTGTCAACATACATCTCACTTTCTCCATAATCATACGGTTCATGCGTTCTGATACTCTGTTTTGTTGCGGAGTCTAGACGTATGTTCTGTGTCTTTTAATCCCTCCTTCTTTGCAGAATGTCTCTAGTTGTGCATTACAAAATTCCAGCCCATTGTCAGTCTCCACGCCTGTTTTCCATTCTTTGAAGTTCTGGAATACTTTATCCTTTGACTTTAGAAAATACATCCATACTTTTCTAGAAAAAATCGTTAATGAATGTATCAAAATAGTGACAATCTCCAAGGCCTTGAACTACCGAAGGTGATTCCCATAAGTCTGAATGAATGTATTGAAGGACTTCTTTAGATGTGTGTTTGCCTTTAGAGAAGCTTAACTTGTATGCGTTTCCTAAAACATAATTTTCACAAAACTCCAATGTCTTAATATCTTTCTCAGTTAGGTGTCCATCCTTTACTAGGATATTCATGCACTTAAGACTCATGAGTCCTAGTCTAGAGTGCGACCTTTTTGTTAGATTGATATCGGGATTGCAATAACAGCTTCACCATCCAATACTATACCTTGTAAGTAGTACAATCCATCGCAATATTTTCCAGACATAACTTTCTGATCCCTTTTGTAAAACTGCACCTTGAAGTCTCTACCTTCGTACATACACCCCATCTTCTCCAATGATCCGTAGGATATAAGGTTCCTGTCCATTGTTGGCATGTAACGAACATCGGTGAGAATCACACTTGATCCATTATCAATGATAATTCTGATTTTTCGATCCCTTTGACTTAACTAATTGTGTTGTTTCCCATCAGAACCTTTCATCCTTCTATATTTTAAGATCAAATAGAACTTCATTATTTGGAGTGATATGGAATGTACAGCCTGAATCAAGCACCCACTCGTTTTTAGTGTCTTGTTGACTTGCTGTCAACACCAGTGGTTATTTCTGCTACTAAGCTATGTTGACTGAGTTTCATGGCTTCTGATTTTTTCTCTCTGGACATTGTTTTTTAAAGTGTCCCTCCTTGCCACAAACCCAACATTCCGTAGAAAACTTAGGTCTTGATTGTGATCTAGTTTTGCTCTTAGATCTTCCTCTCCAAGTCTTATCAATCTTCTTCTCACCCCTGCCTCTGTTGTTGCCAACGAATAATCCCTCTCAGTTACTTTTGAACCTTTTTAGAAGTCCCTTATCCCTTAATTCTACTTCCTTGGAATAAGTTGAGCTTGTAAAATTCGGACTCTTAAAGTCTCTTTCCCGCAACTAGAGATTCATATTGTTTAGGCAAACTTGTTAGAATTTGAATGGCTTGGTCTTCATTACTAATCTTTATATCCAGACTAGCTAGCTCAGCCACAAGTTTTAGAAACACGTCAAAATTATCTTCTATGGACTCGATTCTTCCATCCTGAACCTTGCATATCTTTGCTTCATGTAAATTCGATTAGGTAATGTCTTGGTCTGATATTCAGCTTCCAATGCTTTCCACATATCGAGTGATGTAGGCTCATACATTACTTTCCGTAGGATCAGATCAGATAGACACATACTGATTATATTCTTTGTACGCAGCTCTCGGTCTTGGATCTTAGGGTCCGGTTTAGTATCCTTCTGTCCCTCACCTTCATCATCAATGGAAGGATTTTTCTCCTTAAGAATAGAGCCTAAACCAAATATCTCAAGCTGACATAGCATCTTATACTTCCATAGGTCAAAATCACCTTTCCTGTCAAAATTTTCTAGTTCAAATTTTCCTGAGGTTGCTTCCATACTTTATTAACCTGTAAACTTTGTTTCCTTTGTTTGCAGCTTGTTGTAATACACTGTAGCTATCTAGTTTCAATACCAACGAGCTGAGTCTTCTTCACCACACCAGATAAGAATCTACTAGCTTGTTTTATTTAATCTTGCTTTCGATTCCTCTGTACATTGGATATGCTTTAAGCCTAAGCTCTGATACCACTTGTAGAGAATCAAACTTGGCTTTCTTGCAAAAAACGAATCAAAACTTGAATTTTTGGTGAGTTCTTCACCTAATCGGAGACAAACTCAATATCACTATGAATCGAATAAGATTACAAGCCTCACACTAGTTGCACGTTCTATATGAGATTATGTGCTTATGTGTCTAATAATCAGATATGAGAACCCTATATATACATGTATGATCATATACATTCTCTATAGGAGATAAAATCATATTAATCCTATTACTATAAGGAATCCCATTTTTATTGGACTAACCCATGTTTTTTATGTTTTGTTTTAGCTCCATAAGAAAACCTGAAGCCCATCAAGACCCAATGGCCCAAGATGGCCTGAGAGACACAAGTCTTACAGTTTGATCTATGGTGTCAGTGGTGTGTGGTTTGGAGGGGGGGGAAGTAGGCTGGGAATGATGATCTGGGTTTGAATTATGTACTGGTGCATGCGTTTGTTGTATTTTTTGGATCTTCATACGTATATTTTTTTTGTGATTTGGTGATTAGTTATATACTAAAGTGGGAACTAATGGTGATAATGGGGTAATTTGTGGTTGTTTCCATTGATGTCAAACTTTTATATTTCATTGGTCTAATCTTATGAGTATAAAGTCTAATTTGGAATAGGGAACAAGTATATTTAGGACTTTCCATATGAATTTTACTAGATATTCATAATATTTCCCATTAATGTGCATTGTACCAAAGTACTTTCAAAATAGCATAGATGTTACCTCGTTAAAAACCTTACCAAGAAAATCCAATGAGAAAACCATGGTTAAGGGAAAAAGAGTGCAACGCGTAATGACTTCCCCTCATGTGTACAAACGTCAAAATCTTTGAGATGACGCAATCGGATAAGACAAACTAACTTCTTAAAAGTAGCATTGGTTAACGCTTTAGTGAATAAGCCAGCCAAAATTGTCACTTGAACGAACATGTAGGATGTTAATATCGACATTATTTGATAATGCTTCAGTCTTGTATGATTTGATCAATCTCTTGGATTCTCTTTATCTAAGAAACTTGGGTAAACGACTTATTTCCACACCAGAAGTATCATATAGTAACAGTTCCACACAATCTTTCATAATCGTTCTAATTGCACACATTTTAAGTATGTGAACCTATTTACCCCCATTTTCAAAGATTGAAACCTGAAACCACATAGGCGAAGGTTTAGCTTGGTTTAAAATCTAAACCGATATCAAAATAATTAAACAATATCAAACCCGTTGGTATCGAACTGAAATTAAAATCCAACCTTACATAATATTAAAATAGAACCGACCCAACATCGTACTAAAGTGCTGAGTCGAGTACTATATGAATATCAGGTTAAGACGAGTTATAATTTTAGTTTGATACCAACTTGTTTGATCGGTTTAGCTGGTTTGATATCATGTTAGATTCTAAATCATTAAAACCGAGCTAAACATTCGCCTGTGTGGTTTTGGGTTTCGATCTTTGAACATAGGGGTAAATAGGGTCATATACTTAAAACATGTGCGATTAGGACTAGCATTAAAGATTGTGTGGAACTGTTACTACACGATACTTTTTGTGTGGAAATATGTCGTTTACTCAAGAAACTTAAGAATAGTGATAGACTTTCATCTATGAAATTGTAATATTTCCTTTGGTGTCTCTTATTTGTGTGTTCTTTGTTGCCTCATTAAAACCTTGTCATAGAAAAATCCTGTGGGATATAGGTCATGATAAGGAAAAACAGTACAACTAGACACATTATCAGATTTCTTCCCTTTGAAGAAATATCTCTAGGACGTGCATTCTGGTCAAATATATCTCTTTTGGGAATTGAGCTTAAGTGGAATAAATTCTTTTGATCTCTATTATAATATATATGTCTTTAGACTTATGTTCTATAATTCTTTTTTTTACATAGAGAACAATTTCTTAATATATTTGGACTTCAAGCCAAATATATTTACACACCCTAGTCTAAATATTTACGAGTTACTCAGTTCTTATTATAAAGTTACTTTTATGTCTTTCTTTATTGTCATATGAAATCACATCTTTCAGTCACATAAAAGATTAGCGAATTTTCTCAAATAGGACTTTAAATATGGTATTTCAAGACCAAACATATATGAGCATCTTAATACAAAAAAATCTTAAGATCTTTTAAGATAACATCTTTTTCTGGATGTCCAGTTTGGAATACACAACAATTAGTTGTAACTCTTCAAGAGTTTTGATTATATTAAAAGCCATGATTATATTGATTCATAATCTATTGATTCATACAATGGGTATATTGATTAACTTCTAGTATTTCATATATCCTGTAAAACATATTTCGATCAAATAGTTAGAGTTCCTAGGAACATGATTTTGATATCCTTAATCCTTCATGGATTTTATTTTTCAGGGATTATCACTCTCTATTAGTCCTATAATTCAATTTTCCCCTCTATTACCAGAATGAGAAGGAACTTGAAAGTAGTTGCATATACCAAATGAGACAATGTCTCTTCGCAGTCAATTTCATATTGATCTATTTTGGTGAAACGGATCATATATATCCCACTTATTTAACATCTTTTAGTGAATGGAATACTAGGCCAAAGAGTTTTCTCTTTCAAAAGAGTTAATATATTTGCTTCTGTTTTATTTGACCAATCATTTCTTTGTGTCCATTCAATAGACTTTGTTTCTTGATCATCTTTCTCATTTATCATATCAGTTGCTACTTTGCATGCATAAATATCATTTACGTCGATTTTTTTATCGTTTATTCGTTCAATTTTATTTCATATATGACATAACTTATTGAGATCTCTTCATTGTCTCAGGTACCTGAATTTCTTTCAGTCATGTTTAATGTCTCTTCTTGAGATAATTCAAAACTTCTATTGCCTTGTTTTGACCATTATCAATATATGATCCTTTTTATTTACGAGGATGCTTATCTTAAGAACATACATGCTGCAGACGTGACTAGCAGTTTGATATTGTTCTTGTAGAACATCAATTCTTATTGGAGCATTTATAAATGGTATACGTGACTTGGTCACTCTATTTATTTGGGTCAGCAAAATTGTCTGACAACTGCTTTACTAAACTCTATAATTGAATTATCTTTTCGACTTCTATTTGACATTCTCTTTAGTTCGAGGATCAATGTAATTTATAGCAACTTATTTTCTTTCCAGCTGTTTATTTTCTCTCCCTTATGTTGGAAATACAATTTCACTTTTAACAATCATGTCGAGCCTTACTTATATCCTTTAGGAATGACTCTAGATTCTTACGTATCAAGATAAACTCATATCCAACATATATTTTAACCTTAATTGAAAATTCATCTTAAATAAAGCTCTGTGGTGGAGAAATTGGAATCTATATCATACATCTTAAATTTTTTGATGGAAAATGGTTAGTTTCTGACACAATACCAATGATGGGGAGAATTAGTGATTACTTTTTGACTTGATGTGAATTAATGTTGCTCAAATGTTTAACACTTATCTCAGTGATTTTGCTATAGTCGTCAAATGACTTTAAGAAGTGAATTCACCATATTATAAAAATGCATGGTGGGTGATCAGTCCACCAACATCTCCTTTATTCATGCCAATAACTTCATTTGTCTGGTGAAAACCGTATTACTAGATTATCTTATGAGCAATAAACATATGTCTAATTACTCAAAAGAATCTTCTAGTTCTTCAGACACATATATCTTTAAGTATCTTTTCGCATCACTATTGAAGCAAAATAGTCTAACTTCTTCAAGCCAAGTATTTTGTAAGGTTTCTGGTTTACTATATTTTTATCTCCATTACACTAATCTTTGTGTAGTACAGTATATAAGAGGATGTAGATACTTTCTATAAAATATTTCCAGAGCCTTAAAAATATTTGTGATTGAAACGAATTTAACATTTCCTTTCCTTACTGTCTCATAACTATTAGTCTCAAAATTCCATTGACTTTACTTAAAGAAGGATTCATCAATTTCAGTTTAATATAAACATAATCTTCTAAATGTTTCACTCATTATAAAATGTGAGATTCTGTAACTCTTTCCCTCGGGATAACACTACATGTTTATCAATCTCGAATTACATCTTATTTTAAAACCAATAATATACCTTACTTGGGTCATGTATTTTTTCTTAGATCCTCTTACTTTTGAGACTTGTGAGAATACATTAATATGCATGTACTCTTCTGGAGTATCCATATATATCCTCTTCTCGAACATTATGTAAACTTTATTACTTTGTATTATAGTCACAATAGTTTTCTTTCATCTTTAGATGAATGAATATCTTTACTTTATTACTATTTTTTTCTTTCTCAACTTTAAGTGAAACTATGAGTTATAAAAAGAAACTCTTGGTCTTGACCTTGATAGTGACCATAATATATCCCCATTCACATCTACAACAAAAAGCTATCCTTTGAGAAAATCTCTCGAGATAACATAAAAAAGTCTCGACAAGAAACATTGAAGGAAAAAGATTCAGAGCTACGAAACTATACACGACCATCCTCTCCCTCCCTCGTTGCCATGGGGCGACCACGCCCTTCTCCGCCCCTCGTCGCCATGAGGCGACCATGCCGTCTCCGCTCATCATCACCATGAGGCGACCATGCCGTCTCCGCCCCTTTATCGCCATGAAGAGACCACGCCGTCTCCGCCCATCGTCATCATGAGGCAACCACGCCGTCTCTGTCCCTGGTCACCATGAGGAGACTACGCCGTCTCCGCTCCTCGTCGCCATGAGGCGACCACGCTGTCTCCGCTCCTTGTCGCCACAAGGCGACCATGCCCTATCCTACCCACCTCGCCATGAGGCGACCAAAACGTCTCTGCTCCTCGTCACCATGAGGCGACCATGTCGTCTTCGCTCCTCGTTGCCATGAGGCGACGACACCACGCCCTGCACCATGTTATCATTAGGTGGCATCATTCCTATGTTTCATGTCGCGGCTAGGTGACACCTCACTTTTCCGCTCTTCTCACCCTCATAGTTCTCTTCTTCGATTCTTGGCAAAAAACTGATACTTTTTATGTCTCGTTTGGAATTACCATTGAAATTTTACGATAAAATAAAACAGAAAAAGACTTGTTTTCTCGTAAAATTTCAAATCACTCGTATAAGCCGGTAACGGTTAACTCGACGTCATTGTTAGCTTGAGTATAAAATTAGTTTTTACTATCTAACGAAACCAACGATATAGGAACCAACATTGTTTGGAAAGTGAATTTTTTAAAGAAATTGTAGAAACGTTTACGTCGGCAATTGGCCCGAGAAAGTATAAAATGCGGCAAAAGTCCACTTACGATTTTCGACGAGAATGAGCCCAAAATACAATAACGGTTTACTTGATTTTGTAGAAGGTAAATGGAAAATAAGATACATGTCAAGTTTCCAGGATAATCATAAAGATAGAAAGGATACAGAAGACTTCCGCAAAGATAGAGACTCGAATCAGGGGCAGAAAAGGAAAGACGACCGACCTAGAAGGCATATATAAGAAGAGCCAATTCAAGGAGCAAGGGGAGATTTGGAAATTAGACCTTAGTAAATTGATGATGTCTTTAGGAGAACTTACGTCTTAGGTGGTTTGAGAACCGATATATGCACTGTCGATATTAGTGAATGGAGTATAGCAAAAAAAAAACACCTTACTTTCCTTGAGGTCCGGATACTCTGCAAAAGCCAACAACAAGTACCAAATAGACGCGGAAAATACAGAAAGATATCAAAACAAATTAAAAAAAAGAATATCGTTATTTCAAATCCGCGTAAGAGCGGTGCAATCGTTACAAATGATTATAAAAGCTTTCACTGCAAGAGCTGTCAGAGAGTTCCCTAGTTCTAACCACCTAAAACCTTAAACCTAGTTCAGTCGCAACTCGATAACAAAAAAAAAAAAAAAATATGAAAAAGGTTTTGTTGATTTCGGACTGGCCATTATGAAAGGCTGCCTATGTACCCCTTTCGAGGATCAAGCCGAACGTAGTTCAATTCACAAAGGATTGAACAAGAGATCAAACTGCCTTTGTGAGAGTAATCATAGAAAACTAAACATATCGATAATAATGCCTAAGATTACTAAGTGCAAGAGTTTTAAGAGTCTAAAAAATCCTCCTTGCTCTCCTCTCCTTGGCTCTCCTTATATATGCCTCCTAGGTCGGTCGTATTTCCTTTTTCGCCCCTGATTCGAGCCTATATCTTTGCGGAAATCTTCATTATCCTCTCGATATTCATGATTATCTTGGTAACTTGACAGTTATCTTTTTTCCATTTATCTTCTACGAAAATCAAGTAAAATGTCATTATAGTTTGGCATCATTCTCTTCAAAAATCTTAAGTGGGATTTGGCCGCGTTTTAGACCTTCTTGGGTCATTTTTGACTTAAACATTTTTGCAATTTCTTTCAGAGAAATCACCTTGAGTATGATTTTGGATCCATAGGCTGATGAAAACCAATCACATAGTCGAGATTAAAGTTGTGTTAAGTTAATTGTTATCGTTTCATATGATTGATTCGAGATTTTACGAGAAAACAAGTCCTTGCTATTTTTATCGTAGAATTTCAATGGTAAGTCCAATCGAGACGAAACAAGAGACTATTAGATTGAGACAAAGCAAGGTTGATGCCGCCTCATGGCGACAAGGATAAGGAGATTGGTCATCTGCTGGGGACGAGGCTCGGAGTGGGAGTTGTCGCCTGCTAGCAATGAGGCTCGAAGTGGGAGTAAACACCTGATGGTGATGAGCCTTAGAGTGGAAGTCATCGCCTGCTGGCAACGAGGTTTGAAGTGGGAGTCGTCGCCAGCTGGCGACGAGGCTCAGAGTGGGAGTAATCGCCTTCTGGCGATGAGTCTCAGAGTGGATGGTCTGATCGCCTACTAGCGATCGAGGAATGGGACGGCGGTCTGATCGCCTGATGGCAACGAGGAATGGAGAGGACGGGTTGGTCGCCTGCTGGAGACGGGGAACGGAGAGATTGGTCTGGTCGCCAACTGAAAACGAGGAATGGATAGGATGATCTGATCGTTATATGGTGACGGGGAAGAGCCGGTGTGGTCGCCCGCTGGCAACAAGGAGAGGAGAGAACTTTCAGAACTACTTGGCTTGTTTTACATAAGTTTTTCCGTATAAATCTCCTGAAAGTTGTCTTGCAGTTATCTTATAGATTTTCCTATAATGTTTTTTTCTTGGAAACTTTCCGAATTTTGTCTTGTGGCTTATTGTTTTGTAAAACTTGTTCTTTATCACAAATGTCTTCCGCAAGAATGTTTCTCCCAAGTTTACATGTTTGGATAAAAACTCTTTCATTTCTTGTCCGGGATGGAATACATGGAGTTTTGTTCTCGTTACTTTATTTAAACAGGCTCGGCTTATGCGGTGTAGTTTCTTCCATATTTTTTGGCTCATATTTTGCTAAGGCATATTTCTCGAAAGATTTTAGCCGTTGATTTTTCTATGACCAATTTTTACCCAACAGTTAGTCCACTAACGCACATGATTTTACGTGTAATTCTTGCGAGGTAGTGATACGCGTGTTAGGTGGAATCGATGGATAAAATATCTGTTGGCGATACCAGTTTTCCCGGAAGTTGAAGTTGTTGGATCGCTCTTCTTTCCTCATAATAATGAGATATTATAAGGTTTGGGATGCACCTTATGAAGGCTGCCTATGCACCCTTTTGAAGGGATCAAGCCTTCCGTGTTCATTATGGAGTTAAAATTCTTATGACCTTATTTTCCAGTGAGACCTTTATGGTCTTGTTTTGTATCATTTAGAGATTTTCGAGCATGATGCTACCGATGGCATTTTATATTGGATCATTGTTGGCCCGAGACTAGGCTTGTAGGCTGTTTTCTTTGGATTTATGAAGTAGTTGATTATCTCCTTTTTAAAGCGTATAGAGTAGCCATATGCGGATATGAGAGGAATAGTGTGACTTGTCATCTTATTTGGAACCCTCAGAGGATTGTTATATTTGTCGTTGTGTAAGATGAGAATGCTCGTAGGCTTTTAGTTCGCGGAGTCTCATAAACGTCCAAATATAAGCAAAAGGACATATTTTGCAATCTCTTATTGGTCTGTTCATACTATGCCTTGATATCTGTAAGACCAGTGTGTTGGGTTAGGGGAAGACCTAGGCTTGCTTTGGTTTAGGGTTTTAGATGATTGTTTAACTTAAATCACCCATTTCCGTTTCAACCTGATTTCGTCTCAATATTGAAGTCTGCAAAAATTTCTCATGTGACTTGCATTGATTGGGAACCGAGCATCTCTCCAAAGACAATTTCAAAGTCGTCTGGAAAAGCTGACTGACCACGTGCGGGTTAAGGTTTATTTTAAAGCATGCAATCTATCAAATTAACCCTACAAACTACTCTTGCTAAGAGATGTCTAATTGTAGTACTTAGGGATCAAATCCACATAGAGCGAGGGCACACAATAGATTTTTGTATTCCTAATGGCTAAGCTAGGCAAGCTATAAATAGAAGGTTTGTTGTAAGTTTATCCAAAAAGGAAATTTTCTAAATAAGTAAGGTTGATTCAAATATGGAAAACAATAGATCTACGATTTCAGGAAAGTTAATTATAGTGGATAGGATGCAGTGAATTATTAACGTGCGAGAACACTAGTTAACTTTTCTGTCTCCCTCTTGTCTCAACTCTCATATACGAACAGAGGAGTAGACTGTTGATTGACGGCTAAGGACGAGTGTCGATCGACGCTAGTCAGACAGGAAGTTTGTTCGCTAGGTTAATTAAACCAACTCTCGCATGTATCTAAGAACCTAGCTCAATGGAATCAATTCTGGCACAGAACCTACTCTCGTAGTTGTCCATGTCATAAGTTCAGGTTTCTAGTTAGCTACTCTAGAACACAAACATTACACAATTCCAAATATTGATATTTCTTCATCCTAGCAATCCTATTTTGGGGCTAATTCATCGATACCATCATGAACCCTAAATCTAAAAGGAGAATTACTCAGACATGATAATATAAAACATGATAGACTGAATAATATAATACATAGAATAGATAATGGGGTTTTAATACAAATCTCTGAAGGAGATCAGATCTTCTCCCCGAAACTACTAAGAAAACTAAAAGCTGTAAATAATACTTTTCTGTTTTCTGTGTGTGTACTGCCTAAACAATGGTAGAACCTTTATAAAATAGGTCAAAACTCGTTCAAGGGCATTCTCCTAATTCGTCTTGACTTTGGCTTGAATTCGGCCAATACTTCTGTGAGTAGGCAGTCGATCGTCAGGAAGGATGCTCCGTCGATCAATTGTCATGCTTGACTTCGACTAGTACTTAGCTGATCGTGAACATCTACTAGATATCTCTTCTGAGTTCTTTAACAAGCTCCATTATCTTCATAATGCTCCAAAACGTACCTTTAACTGTAATGACTCTAAAACAAAGTCCATACACACATAGTAGACTCCAAATAAGGTTCAAATGATGGTCTAAAACTGGTAAATAAAAAGGTATATCAACTCTCCCAGACTTAACTTGTTGCTAGTCCTCAAGTATAACAAAGGTAGCCTGTGAAAGAGGTTTGAAAAGCGGGGACTCACATAATACATAAATATAACTATCACCCCTACTATATTTCAACCACATCAAATAATGCTACTCAAAGAGAAATTTATATGTCCTATCCTAGTATAGCATCCAAATTCATTCTACCAGCAATTCAATAAATACTAATTTGACTCACCCCTCTACCGATCTCATTTCTTTGCATAATAATAAAGTGCAGGCTTTCCTTGGGAGTATCGATCAAAGGACACATGGACTCAACTTCTGCAAACATGCATGTATAGGTATAAAGTCTTTCCTGATCTCTTTCTTCCCTCATCTCTCTTTGATTCTTGTTAGATCTCAAACTCAAATGCTGATACAGTCCATCTCGCCATCTCATTTTCGAATATTTTTTA